>JBBCBC010000012.1:18298507-18770468 GCA_037126765.1 Stenogyne calaminthoides
TCTGATAATTGCTTGAGCTTCTTGATTGTTCAGTGTTTACGTGTCTTCACTCTGAAGTGTGATCCCATATTTATAGACCTTGAAATCAAAGAGCCGTTGGAGAGCAATTCGAATTTCAGGCTATATTTGGTAGACCTGCAGGATTGATGTGACGTGCTTCAGGAACGGCATGGCCGAAAGCGTGAATTTGTATTTTATAGCCGTTAGAGAGCGCAGTACCAAATCCCATAATTACCGGCTCCGATCATACGTGTCTCGTTCTTATTGGTTAACAGATGCACTTTTCAGTGTTGTTCTTCCAACTAAGGTTAACATTCTTCTTGTTCAGATCATCGACGTATGACTAAGTGAAACATCAGTTTTCACTGGTGTCGACCGATCGATCAAGGTGATCGATCTACTGATGGAGTCTTCGTGCCGATTGACTTAGCTTCAACTAGCGTATCTTTACCGATGTAGGTCTTCCGTCCGATCTTCCGAAGTTATCTCGTTCTTCAAGTATTCTCGAGTTTGAGCTTTATGACTTCAAATTGAGATATCGACTAGATCGATCGATCCGATCTTCTTCTTCTTCTCTTGCATTCGCCTGCTTGATATCACCGCTCTTCATATCTTCAGATCGACCTATACATATTGAGGTTCCCCCAATATGTGACCTATCTATTACATCGGTTGTTCTATACAAAGAATTATCAACTCGGTATTCTATAAACGGTAATATAAACATCACTCAATTAACAGTCCGATCGGTTCTATTACATGTGTTTTTGGAACTTTTATCAAAACTCTAAATTTCCCAACAATTTCCCCCTTTTGATAAAAACCAAAACACTGAGCCCCCTTTTTGATAAAAAACCAAAACACCGAGAAACCAAACACACGTTGATAAATATAGAACAAAGAAAGAGCACATAATCGAAAGACAATGAGATTTTGTCTTAGGATCGAAAAATAAACTTTTCTCATTAGATATGTCGATTGCATGTTACATCGTAAAAGTTTGAATTTAAAAATAAATGATCCTCGAGAAGTCTTCGATTCTTCACTCTTTTAGGCTTGTATCCTTCCGCATCTCTTTTGATCTTGAGGTACGTTGAAAATCGATAAAAGTTTCCATTTGACATCATTGGTCCGGCGAGGATCGATTATGTGCGTTTTTGCTCGGATGTCAAAATAGAATCTCTCGAAATGCCACCAAAATGAGCCATCTGCCTTCTTCGAGTAATCCAACGGATCATACTCTTGGCGAGATATTTTTACGTTGATTATCTTGGCCTCATTTTCCGGATACTTGAAAAAATCTGGATATTTATTTTCCAACCAACAGAGGAATTCATCATCTAGAGATTCTTCTCGTGGAACAAGATCAAGAACAAAGGCATCCGAAGCCATTCACTTCGATCTTATTCCATTCCTCAAACCTCTTAAGCGTGTCGCGGCTTTTTGAATGATCTCATCAACTCTTCTTTGGCAAATGAGGTTCTGTACGATTTTTCCAAATTTCTTTCCTTTCTTCGCTCTCGATCCGAATCTCTTCTTGATTTTACGCCTCTGTCAATTTATCCGCCCTTCTTTCTTCTTAAGCGCTTTTTGGGCCTCTTGAAATCTGCTCTTTTTGGACGGTTTCTAAGCCGCCTCCTTATCGGCTCAGATCCGGCTAGTCAGTCTTCTTGTGACTATCTTAGTCCGAGTGGTCGGTACAGATTGTGATGTCCCAAAGACCCAAATGTGACTAACTTTCTTGCCTTTGACTTTTCCATCTTTTCAGAGACTTCGTTAGCAAAGAGATCCAGATGATCTAGTCTTTGTCCATAGGCTTCAACTGTCTGAATCAGGTCTTCAAGAAATACGATCATGTCAGTTAGTTTCTCACTCTGTCCTTCCCCCTTTTTGGTTTGATCAAAAAGAGTAGTGAGGTGGGAAGTCAGAGATCCAAAAGTCGATCGATATCGCCTGCTGAGATCTCGCAATGATAAACCTTGAGCTTGAGCGGTTAGATTTTGAACCTTCGAGATCACTTCGGTCTTGACAGATTCCATGGCGATGAGAGTGTAATAATCGGTTTGTCAAGTTTCTCTTACATCAATTCTAGCTTTTCAGTGAGCATCAGAAAAGAAACTTGTTGTTGATCCACCTGAAACATCTTGTCATCAACTGATTTTATAAGTTCGGCAGACACGGTGGTCACAGTTTGGGAGAACTGATCTTTGATTGCCTCAATCTGGGAAATAGTCAATTCCCTTTGATCTGTTATTTCTTTGAGGCCAATCTGCCTCTGATCAGCTATCACTCCCTCAACTTCTTCTTTTCGGGAGATCTTTGAGACAAGATCCGATCTCCGAAGTTGATCGTGATGATGTGAGATGTTGGAATGTTTTGCGTCACCGGATCTCTTTCAGTTGTTTGCGCCTCCAGTGGTTGGTCATGAACTGCAGCACCAGTTCCACTATCATCGGCAGCTCCTGCATCCTTCATTGTAGCATCTGCTTTAGGAGCTTCTTCAGCAGTCTCCAGTTCTCCTTGTTCAAGCAACCCCAGCTTCCTGTGGATCAGAGCTTTGATAGATTCAGCAGTTATCAGCTCAGCTGGTGATCCTACTTTAGCAGATTTCCTCATATCGAAATCAAAATCTGCAAACTCATCAGCACCGCCCATCTGTTCAATAATCATTATAAAATCTGAGAAGCTTTTTAATCAAAGATCTCTCCAGGTGAGGATCTCCATAACTTCCTCTCTAATAGCGGGGATGGGCGACCGATTCCGATACATCTCATCAATTTCTCGTTCGATTTGCATTCTGACCATTTTCCCTGTGATGGTCTTTGATGATCTAGACTCAGGAATTGTCTGTCCAGATTCAGGTTGATGAGATGTGGAGAGTTGTGGTGGTGCTTGAGTAGGCGGAAGTTGGCTGATTGGCTCGACCTGCAGAGGTTCTCACCAGGAGGCAGTGCGCTGGTTCCACAATGTAAGCTTTCCGTTCGCGAACCGATGTAGTTTCGGTGTTTGCGGGCAGGTGGGAGAGAAGGAGAAACATGCTTTCGGCCCGATGAGTCCGAGCGGTGAATCAGTCGAGTTGGAGGAGAAAGAGATCGCTTAAATCTCGTCTTCTTCCTCGAGAATGTTCTGGCGAGCTCTCAGCTTGAGAAGCCTGCCTGTCTGATTTTTCACCTGATTTTTGTGGTGCATCAGGCTGATCTGGTACTCCTTCTTTATCTGACTCATCTTCTAGAAACAGAGTCATGGAGGCCTGCTTCGCCTTCTTCGGCCTCTTCTCCTGGGCCTTCACCAGTTTTTTTTTCTTTTTTTTTGGCATCTGGTGTGGACGAGGCTGCTTCCTTGCTTTTTCCTTTCTTCAGCTTTGGAGGGGTGGGCCGCATATCATCATCAGGTGGCCCATATATGGCTGAAGTTGTTGTGAGGAAGGCCTTGTAGGTCTTGATCCATTCTCGTCCCATTCAAATAAGTTTGGCGCTTTGTCTTTCAAGATAACTGCAACCTTGTTGAGATTGCAGATCCTCTTCTTCAGATAGACCTGCCTCCATTCATTAACTCCAAACTTTTCATGTTCTTAGAGTAGAATGGCCTTCAGGAAGCCATGCCAATTGATGTTCTTGGCTTCATCAATTATCGCAGCCATGCTGTATAGTTTGACGGATGTTAGAGCATTCAATTTGAATGAAATACCCATGATTGTTTTTGACAAAATGTCAAACAACAGTCGGTATTTCCTTTTTAGCATTGGCCTGACAAAACCTGCGGTCTGATGTTTGTCAGCTTCCCTGAAGAGTTCCTTTCTGATCAGCTCATCTTCATTCTCCCTGTAGTGCGCAGGCGAGATTCGACCTTTGGGTAAGCTGAACAGACGTGTTATGTCCGCGTTCGTCAGTCTGATCTCTTCTCCGTTGACTGACGAAAGTAGTTCTTCTCCCGGAGCGTCCGTATCCACTCTTAAATTCCTTAGGAATTCGAGTGCTTCATACTGCATCACTGGATTGCAGTGAGCAGCGCAATATTTCTCAAGACCTCCTTTCTTCAGAATTTGCTCCACTTCCATTGATTCCGGATCCCGAGTGATATCAAACTGCACGAACTTGTCATCGACAATCTTCGTTGCCAGTTCCGCATAATTGCACATTATCTTTCCCATACCGTGAGTGGCCATCTACAATAAGATAGACTTGATTAAAGTTGTGCATAAACATGAAGATATCATATATTGATTATCAGACCTATACACAGGCCTAATAATCGATAAACGCATGCGGATACCAAGAAACAATAAAGCATAACACAGGATACCATCGATTGACAAAATCTTTAAGATCAATGGATTTTATGGAAAAAGGTTCATCAAATAATCAGAAATTACCAGATTCTGTTTTTCAGGAAGATAATTTTGAAACTTAAGAAAAACACTTTGAATCGCAGAGAAGTAATCTGGAGAGTTTTCAGAAAATAAATCGCAAGTTTGTGAATGGGAAAACTCTGGTAGGGTTTTTGATGAACCTTATAAAGATGAGGAGGGAAAAAAAAGACAAGATTTGGAAGATCAACCGCTTGAAAAGATTAAACGATCCAGATTAAGCGGTTTTGATCGTATGGTCGGGAAAAGCACGTACGAAAACCTTTTGGATTTAAATGTGCATTTTGTAGCAATTAATACAGGTACCCCACGTCCGCATTAAATGATTTGCAGGGAATACGTCACACAGGTAATGCGTACAGTAAGGCAAATAAAAACAGATAAGATCCGATAAATAAGCAAATAACAAGGGAAAAGAAAAGTGTATCTGGTTGACTGATATTGCAATCAGCCAATACCACTTGTAGGAACTTGTAGTTGATTTCACTTGTTGATCTTAGTTTTCTGTCTAAACCTTATAATTCCCAACTGTTCTTTTCAACTGAACTGTCTGATTTCCCCTTTTTCTGATCCTCCTCGATCAGTTGAAGTTCCCCCTTCAACTGATATTCCAGATCTTTCCTTGACTGATATATCTGATTTGTTGAGATATTCAAGCTCAACTGATCTTCCTCATCCGATCGGGCCAGATGTAATCGATTTTACGCTGACCTAATCTGAATCTTCTCAGATCAAGCCAATTCTTGGGATAAGTGTTACCGCCAAAACTTAGTCTAGAATAGTAGTCTCGATTCCCTAAGTTGTCACGATTTGACATGCATAATTATAGTCTGAATATTTCGATATGTCAATCCGCCGTAAATTTATCCAATTATCAGTCGCGTGATTTCTACACGCTGTCCTTGTGATGCAAATTTCTCTAAAAGGCTTTTTGAAGTCAAATTTGCATTTGCACCCTTGCTTGGCCTCTATAAATTGGACCAATGTTTTACTCAACATAACTCATTCACCATACTTATCTTCTTTGTAGAATCATGTATCCTGGTGAACCCTTATTTCCGGTGAGACTTCCGGCAAACACCTTTACCCCTTTTTCAATGATTTCAAACTTCTCAAATCAACCCCAGTGTCCCTTTATCATTTGTTTTTTTCGCCGTTAAAGATTTCACATACAATTGTTGCCAAGCTTCTCTACCACCAAGGCGGCGGCTCTGCTGTCGCAACTCAGAAGACACTTCTCCTAACTGTATGCACCTTGTGTGTCTATCGAGATGACGGAACTAGCATCAACAGACTCAGTCTGATATAAAACATGAGTTTGATATACGGTCTGGATCAGACAACAGCTGATCTTCGTATATCAACTCTATTTTTTCATGCGACACATGTGCCCATAAGGTCTTTGAACCACTTTCTTGGCACATGTACTCCATTTAACAGCTGGAGAGCCCAATGACTTCAGGTCTAAGGGCTCCTGGCTTAGAAATCCTATCAACGCCGCTCTCGCTCCACTAGTTTTAGCTTCAGCTAGCGGCTTTAGGATTATTTCAAAGCCTCTCTCACCCTTGTTAAGTGGGGGAAAATGAGAGCATCAGATTTAAAATCTCTCTCTCTCCCGCTCTTCTTGGGTTAGGATGAGGGTTTAGGGTTATAGGTTTAGGGTTTTCGGTTATGACTTATGTACTGACCTTCGGGTCCTTTGTACTTGTAACTTGTAATGTAACCTGACCTTCGGGTTTATATCAATGAAAATTTCTATTATTCCATTGTTGTGTAAATTTTCTGCTTTCTTATGCGATTGTAGGCTTTAATCTGTGAATCTTGCTTGTTGAATATTAGCTTAATCGACTTACAAAGATGTAAAATAACCAAACTGATTTAATCAGATAATCCTTTTAAACTGAGCGTTTCCTTTAATCTGATAAACCTTAACTCTGATCAGTTCCTTTAATCTGATAACTTGTAAATCTGATCGATTTCTCATATCAGTTCCTTGACTGATCTTCTTATCAGTTGAGATACTAAATTCAACTGATTCCTTTCAACCTGGTTAGTCTCTTAACCAGCTGGTTCTGGAGAACAATCCATCAAGCATTTTAGGTGCTTTTTCTCCAAGATCCAGAAGCCCTAGCTCATTGCACAATTCTCTCAATCGATCTCACGAGTGGCTTGGTTAGAATATCGACTTTCAGAAATCAGTGTGAATCTTTTCGATTCTGATATTCTTATTTTCAACATGATCTCTTATAAAATGGTGTCTGACATCCACATGCTTGCATCTTGTATGTAGAAACGAGATTACGAGTGATTGCAATAAGACTATTATTCATCACGCAGAATATAGGTACATTCTTAGCTACAATGTTATAATCCCTCACCGCCGACTAAGCCGTAGCAATTGGGAGCAATGACTTCCTCAGCCGCATATATTCTCGCTTGATAGTAGATGTCGAATCGATGTCTCCTTCTTTTTTGAAAACCACGAGATCGGTTTACTTCCTAAAACCGACATGTTCCCGAGGTTGATTTTTCATCAATCTTGCAACCTCCATAATCGTAATCGAATACCCACTAAGCTCTAGATTATCATCCGATGGGTAAAATAAACTAAGGTTTATCGTCCCCTTCAGATACTTAAGAATCCGCTTAGTCGCTTCTAGGTGGCTTTGCATTGGATTTGCTCGAATCGCACACATACACCTACTACAAAGGTGATATCTGGTCTGCTGGCAGTTAGGTATAGTAGAGATCCAATGAGAGCCCTATATTCTTTCTGATTTGTTTTCTGATCAACCTCGTCTGGATCCATCTTGAATCCGGTCATCATAGGAATTTTGGCTTCCTTGCAATTTTGAACTCCAAACTTAGCCAATAAATTCCTAGTGTACTTTTGCTTGGCAGATGAATATCCCTTCGCACTTTGCTTCACCGAGACCCGTAAAGTAATTCATCCGACCCATCATGGACATCTCGAACTTCCCTTGCATCGGTTTGTTTGAATCTTTCACATAGACTCTTGTTGGGAGATCCAAGATGATGTCGCCCACATAGATCCGAACCATCAGAATATCTTCTCCATCTTCTATTCTGAATAAGGTTCTATCCACTGTTCCTTTAGTGAACCCACTGTCGATCAAGAACTGAGAGAGTGTATCATACCAAGCTCGAGGAGCTTGTTTCAGGCCATAAAGAGCTTTTCTTAAATGGTACACTTGGTTGCTCTTTTTCAAGCACGGAGGTTGTTCGACATAAACTTCCTCTGCTAGTACCCCGCTTTAAGAATGCACTCTTTACGTCCATCCGATACACACGATGAACCCTCTGTGGGAGCATATGCCGTAAACAACCGAATGGCTTTAAAGCGAGCGATCGGGTGCAAAGGTCTCATCATAATCAATTCCTCCCGATTGAATACCCCTTAGCAACAAGTCTTGCCTTATTTCGTGATGACATTTTTCTCATCTCTCTTGTTCTTGAAAACCCACTTCGTGCCAATTACGTCTTGATGATTTGGTCCGGCCCACCGTTCCCAAACTTGATTTCTCTCGAACTGCTCCAGCTCCTCCCGCATGGCTAGAATCCAAATTTTACGCCTTGTAGAGCTTCATCTATCGTTGTAGGTTCCTTCATAGACAGATAATGAAGAATACATGGCACTTTCACCAACTGATGTCTAGTTTTAACTCTATCGATGGGTCTCCGATGATCGATCATTGATGATGGTTATCCGTGTCCTTCTATTCGATTTATGTCGGTTTGGAGAACATCATCCATTTCGATAAAGGTTCATCACTAGCGACCGGGAGTGGTGCGAGTTATGATCCACTTGATAAGAACATGTCTCACCGATGTTGGACTCATCATGTGTTGATGTCTGTTATTGGAACTTCGTGTTTCCCTGAACCGGATGGTTTAGTTGATATTGCCTCACCGCATGCGAATTCTTCATCGACAATTTTTTCGTAGCTTAGATCCGAATGATCCGGTGAATCACCTAGATCCGGAATGTATCTTTGTTATGATTTCTCGATCCTTTTTCTTGATCGTTAGTGATCCATTTTCCGAGCATCGTGCACAAAGTTGATCGAATGCGCCTTGTTCTCGAGGCGATTTCTCTTGTTCAGAGGATGCTTCATCAAAGACTACATGGGGTGTTTCTTCCACAACTAGGGTAAGTCTGTTGTAAACCCTGAAAGCCTTGCTAGATGAGGAATATCCTAAGAATATACCCTCATCCGACTTGGCCTCAAAAGTCTTCAACTGACTCTTCCCATTGTTGTGTATGAAACACTTACACCCAAACACATGGAAGTAAGAAACACGAGGTTTTCTGCCCTTCCACAATTCATAGGGTGTTTTGTAGTGAGCCTTAGTTAGAAGACATCTGTTCTGAGTATGACATGCAGTGTTGATTGCTTCTGCCCAGAAACGGCTTGGTATTGCATGTTCAAATTAACATCGTGCGGCGAACTTCTTTGAGTGTTCTGCTTTCTTCGCTCGCTACTCCATTCATTTGTGGCGTTCTTGCGGTGATGTCTCATGTCAGATACCAAACTTAGAGCAAAAATTAGTTATAAAAGAGTTCGTAAAATTCAGACCTTTATCCGATCGATTTTTACTACATTGACACCCTTCTCATTTTGTAATCTTTTTAGCAATTTCGGGTATCTTCGTTGTCGCCTCATTCTTCTTATGTAAGAATATAACCCGTAAACTTGGAATAGTCATCCACGATTACGGAGTATATTTCGTCCCCCACGAGATCGACCGGTGTAATCGGTCCAAATAGATCCATATGAAGCAGCTGCAATACTCTGCTGGATGCCGGTCCAGGAATTCCCTTGAATGAAGCTTTGACCTGTTTTCCCTTCTGACATGCAACACATGTCTGATCCTTTGAAAATACTTCATTCGGAAGACCTTCCACTATAGACATCCTTGCTATCTTATTAAGAGTTTTAAAGTTCAGATGACTCATTCTTTTGTGCCAGAGCCAACTGCTACTTTTGGAACTCTTAATAATTAGGCATGTATTTATTGGGCAACTGTTCCAATCTGTTGTGTAGATCGTCCCCTTCCTTGAACCAGTTAGCAAAATCTGTTGAGTGGCTCGATTCTTGATAGTGCATTGATCAGTCGAGAACTCAACGCTGAATCCGTTATCGCAGAATTGTGAAACCGATAATAGGTTGTGCTTCAGACCTTCGACATACGAGACTCCAGTTACTTGTACATCATCATTCTCTAAGGTTCCAAATCCTTTGGTGTAACCAAAGTTATCATCACCGAAGAGTACACGCGGGCCTTTCTGTTCTATGTAGGAGCTGAGGAGATGTTTGCTTCCAGTCATGTGCCTTGAGCATCCACTATCGATGTACCAGATAGTTGCCTGCACACCCCCTTTGTTGGCCAGACCCACGCGATCCTGCAGCCAAATCAGGCTTTAGGTACCCCTTTTGGATTGGGTCCTGAGGGGTTAGGATTAGTTTTGGGGATCCATACAAACAGAGCACTTCTATTGAGATCAGTTAGATCAGAAGGCCTGATTTGTCTCCCATACCTATCAACATAATCATACGTCTCTTTATATGCTTTCTGATTAGTATGATTATTAGTGTGAACCTTGGATGACTTAGAAGACTTGGGATTTATCTTTTACATTTGTCTTCTTTTCATCCAAAGGTGGTTCAAAAAGATCCCTAGATTTCTGATTATAGGGGTAGGTACGACTGCTACCATCAAAAGATTCATATTTTTTTGGCATAGGTGGTTTTTGCAGTTTACCTAAAGCATGCTTATTAGGCAGCTGACCTTGATTGGGTCTCAGATTAGACTTCCCTTTTACAGGTTGTCTTTTTCGATACGATCTGTTGATCGAGTTGAGGTCTCTTCGGAAGAATCGGGTTCTTCATTTGATTCCTCGCGATGCTTTACCGCTTAGGGTCCATTTCGTTCCCCTTCCGTTAGGCACCGCCTTTACGTGCTCAACCGGTCTTTTTTCCTTATTAGATACAAGTTTGGCTTTTGGTGTATCTTTGTCGAAACTCGATTACACCCTTTTGAGATGAATCGGCTGGGCTTTTGAGATGGGAAGGGTTCTCATACCCAAGTCCCTTCTTGTTAATCGTTGTTCGAAAATAGGTGTTCATGTCTTGAACAGTTTTAGATGATTTTGTAAAACCTTCTATTTTCTTGCGCAGATTATCCTCATATGATTTTAGACTCTTATGCATTAGGAACAACTCATCAAATTTAAACTTGCGGGATTTTTTGAAGTCATCACTTCTTTGTTTGTTAATTGCTAGTCGATCTTTGATCTCTTCTCCGATCGAAAGTTTTGACTTTCGAATGTTGAGTTCCTTAGTTGCCTTCCTGGCGGTTTATTGATTTAAGTTCAGAAGCTTTACTGAGATCGTTCTCTTTAGCAAGCTGATTATTTCTGATCCTCAGCTTGTCATTCTCAGCTTCCACTATAGCATAAGTGTCTACTGCATTGGAGAGATCCTCAAGCAATTGCTCAGAGTAGAGCTGCAGGTCAATCTCCCCAAAGAAAAGCTAATGATAGCAGTGTAAAGCGAACAAAAGCGGTTTGGAGGTTACCTCAGATTGGTCCTCCTTGGCCATCGAGGCGAGATCTCATCATCATCCGAAGAGAATGTCGATCTTCATTCTCATAGAAGTCAACAAAGACCGCTAACGTCGACATAAATCTTCTACAGAGGAGGAGTATCCAGAATCCTCAGAGGGCGGATAGGAATCGTCAATTCCAGATGTGTCAGCAACCATGGCTTTTCTGTCCCTGTAACGTTGCTCTCTTATGTTCCTCTTTTCTTCCCTTTCTCTTGGCGTCAGTGCAGGCGTCTGTATTTGTAGTGACTGGCTTCTCACGGTTGAAGCACTCCTTGATCCACGGAACCTTTTCTTCCGGTGAATCACTCCGTTCCGTCATGTGATCTATCGGGTGACTTCCTTTCTCGATAGTAGTCCGAGCTTCTTACATCTGATTGGTTATCTCTTCTCTCATCATTTAGATTATCTCTTTTCCTTTCTTCTCTCGTGGATCTCTTCGATCATCGGATCGATCTCTTCTTCTCGAGATCTGTTTGGTGATCTCCTATCTCTTCCTCGGCTATCTGCTTACGCGACTTATGATGTTTCCAATGGGTTCATTGGCCTTCGATCTAACTTCTTTGGTTGCCTTAAAAGCAACCGATTTGGAAGTTGAGGCTTCAAATGGGCACCTCATCTTCATCCGCTTGTCCTCTCTCAATTAAATCAAACTCGTGAGCTTTAAGGCTCAAGAACAAAGCTACTCGGCTTCATTTTTGAAATGTCTTGGCAATCCTTGATTCTGGTGACTTTCATATCCCATTTCTTGGTAAGAGATCTTAATATCTTGTAGTTGATATCTTTATCAGACATCTCTATACCAAGTTCTCGAAGCTTGTTTATTGACATTGTAATCCGGCCCATCAAGTTCGTTGATGGTTTTCGTTAAAAGATCATCTTGATTTTTTCGAACTTCACAAGTTCGGCTTGTAGATGGCTGTCTTTTATCTGGTCATTTCCCTCGCATATCTCAGCTAGAGTATCCCAGATTGCTTTCGCAGTTTTGAGATATTTAATCTTTTTGGTGACCTTATCCATTGTTTTCATGATAATATGCCTTGCGATAGTATCTAGAGTGTCTGCGACTTTCTTTCCTCTTGCATCCATCAAGGCCGGGCTTTTTACGCACAAGACTTCCCGGGGCAAAGTCTGGATCTCCTCCAACTGCAGGGTTGTCGTAATAAATGATGATGGGTCCTTTTTCGATGACTTCCATCATTCTGCCGCTTATCGAACCTAGATGGTTGGACATATATATGGCCCAATCTGCATACTCATCGATTGAGAACTTTGGCAGATCATGATACATACCTGAGGTGTTATCCATGCTGAGTGATTTTGGAAAATGAATGAGTTTTAAGAACGGTTTTTCAAGATCTGTTCAAATGACCACAAAGATTCTTCCTCAAGAATCGATGATACTCAAAGCCAGTGGTCTGTAGAAACACTGCTCCGATACCACTTGTAGGTCCCGAACGAGTTTTGTGAGGGCGTAAGTCTAGAGGAGGGGTGAATAGACTTAAAAAAAACTTTTGTCTTGGATCGGTGTAAAGCGATTAGCCTGATCAGAGTGCGAGTGAAACAGTTTGGACTGATAACCAACTTACTAATCGTCTGAAGGCAGATCAGTTCGATAACTATCCGTTTAACTGATGTGCGGAAGCTAAGTTTTACCCGTGTGAAAAACCGGTTTGATAAATCGATTCCAAAGTCGGGCTTTTTAACCAAATTGACTAAAGTGTCAAACTTGATCGATCGTAAGCTTGGTGCTAGGTGATCTTAACTTAGAATATGTATCTTTGCTTTAATAGTTGTGTGCGATTGTGTAAACAGATTAATCAAAGCGGTAAAGGCACACAAGATTTATAGTGGTTCGGACAAACCAAATCCCCACGCCCACTCTTCCCTATCACAAGGGCACCAACTAAACCAATCGGACTTAGATTTTTGTGTTAGTCCAACACACAAGACAATCGACAGATATTTAAAGAGTTCTCACTCAACCGATCCCTGAAATTAGAACTAGAAACCCTAGTCTGAAATCTTGCTAAACAACTTAACCTAACTTTGGGTTTGGATAAGATTGTTTTGGTTCCAACTATGAAATCTTTTCTAGTGTTTAAGATAGCCTATCAGCTAGATGAAAAGATTTCTATGCTAAGAACTTATGGGATGAACACTTAATAAAAAATAATCTTCTTGTTCGTGTTCTTCGTGCGGAAATCTGATAATTGCTTGAGCTTCTTGATTGTTCAGTGTTTCCGTGTCTTAACTCTGAAGTGTGATCCCATATTTATAGACCTTGAAATCAAAGAGCCCTTGGAGAGTCGAATTTAAGGCTATATTTAGTAGACCTGCAGGATTGATGTGACGTGCTTCAGGAACGGCATGGCCGAAAGCGTGAATTTGTATTTTATAGCCGTTAGAGAGAGCAGCACCAAATCCCATAATTGCCGGCTCCGATCATACGTGTCTCGTTCTTATTGGTTAACAGACGCACTTTTCAGTGTTGTTCTTCCAACTAAGGTTGACATTCTTCTTGTTCAGATCATCGACGTATGACTAAGTGAAACATCAATTTTCACCTGGTGAGCTGACCTGATCAGTCTACCTGATGGAGTCTTCTGGTGCCGGTTGACTTAGCTTCAACTAGCAGACTCGGCTGATGTAGGTCTTCTGGTCTGATCTTCTGGAAGTCATCTGTTCTTTAAGTATTCTGAGTTTGAGCTTTATGACTTCAGCTGAGATATCTGACTAGATCAGATCGATCTGATCTTCTGTTCTTCTCTTGCATTCTGGCCTGTCGGATATCAGCTGTTCTTCATATCTTCAGATCTGACCTATACATATTGAGGTTCCCCCTCAATATGTGACCTATCTGTTACATCAGTTGTTCTATACAGTAATTATCAACTGGTATTCTATAAACGGTAATATAAACATCAGTCAGCTAACAGGTCTGACTGGTCCTATTACATGTGTTTTTGGAACTTTTATCAAAACTCTAAATTTCCCAACAAAGTTATATACCCCTTTTCAAACCTCCATTAAAACCCCTATTCCAAAAACTTCCGTCTTCACAAAACACTCTGCTTTCATAACTTCCTATTACCCAGAGTTCTCTTCCAAATTAAAGCCCTTCACAAAATTCACCAAAATGACGCTCTCTGTTTTTCACAAACTTGTCGTTACCAACAAACCCTGGTACGAAAATGTTGTTTCCCTGGAAAGCACATCCAATGCTGCTCACGAGGAGGAGGCATTACACATGCTTCGACTGACAAAACTTACTTGTCTGGTCGCAAATCAACCAGATGCCGAATACTCAAAAGAGGTAATAGAGTTTGTTGCTAATATGCAATTAGATGAAGAAAATTGCATAGACTCTAAGATCATGGTGTCGCATCTAGAGCGGTCGGAAAAATATATTGATTTTGTTAGGGAGTTGTATATTATCCCTAAGAATTTGAATGCCATGTATGAGTTGAATGATAGAGGGGAGGATCCTACTATGTATATGGTGGGTAGGGAACAAGAATATTTGGATCAAATTGTTGAGCATCCGGTAAAGTTTGAAGCTACATTGAATAAAAAGCATTTGAAAGCTAAATATCAAGTGCTTTTAGATATTGTGAGCAAATGCATTATGAGTGGAACTGGTAGTTTCGAGCAGATAAGCAAGCCTAAGTTGAGGTTAATGGCGGCAATTGAAGACTCTCCTTCAAGAGCATTTAATTGGTTGCAGTATTTGATAAAGGTAGTAAGCGACCAAGACAAGCATATTCAAAAGGTGGATGACACTGTGGTGATTAAAGGAAAGATCCTACATGCAACTAAGATAGCATTTATCTTAGAAACATGCAGAGAAGAGGAGGACATGTTTGCCGATTCAACTGCCTTCCCAAGATCCAAGATCGTGTTCAAACCAACTAAGAAACTTTGAGGGGGAAGAAAGAAAAACCTACTGAGTCTCAGGAGGAGACTGCAGAAGAAGAGATGGAGGAGGATACGTCAGTGGTTGAGCCGATCAGAGAAACCTGACAAACCACTCAGAAAACTACCGAGGAAAGTGAGGAAGAAGCCAAGCAAGCCAGGGAGAAAGCCCTGATGAAAATAAAAAGGGAGGCCGGTGAGAAGATGAAAACAAAAGCCTTAGCCCCTCAGAAAAGAAAAAGGCTTCAGACTATTGCTGAGAAGGAAGCCAGTGAAGCTGAAGACAATCAAACTGAAACTCAGCAAGGTTTAAAATCACCACTCCAGGTGTTAGCTCAGGTGGTCAAGAATATCGGAGAAAAGGAGGTTGCTGAGGAGGAACATGTGTTTTCTGAAGTAATGGAAACCTCCATTGCTAAAGACAAAATCTCTCAAGAAATCTTTACAGGTTCCCAACAACCTGCTAAAGATAGCCAAATACAGATCGCACCCTCACACCCTTCTGAGCCAAATGAATCCCATGATATTCTGAACCTTGATGCCTTACTCTCTTAACCATTCCTTGATCCATCTGCTCTACAACTTATCCAAACTGAGAAAACAATTCCACCACCACTACAGAAAGGAGAAGTTGAGGAAGCTGAATGGATGAGCAAAGGAGAAAGATTTGTCCTGGATAAATATCCTGAACTCACAACATTTCTTGACCTTCAGGATTTGTTCATCAGACCGAGAACAACAGTATACATCCTGAATCAAACTTTGCCTGAGATGCTAAATATTGCTGCATTAAGAGGAGAAGAATGGTGATCTGAGGAAACGACAATTCTCACCGAGTTTTCAGGATTCAGGAAAATAAAACTCAGAATAAAGGTCTCAGATGTTGATGAGCTGGTGAAAAGAAAGATTGCCGAAAGGAGGCCAAGTGGGACAGAAGAAAGTAGTGGGAAAGCTGAACCTGAAAAAGATAAAGAGGGAGAAGAGGGAGAAAAAGGTCCTGAACCTGAGAACAAGGACACTCAAGCTAACAAGATCATTCCAGTTGCTGATACTGAAATTCCTCAGACTGAAGATAGAATCCTTCAGGTACCTTTTGGCACTATTACTCATTATGCCAAAATTACTGAAGAACCTATCATTAAGTTTGTTGATTTTGGTATGCAGACTGAGGCTCAGTCAAGCCACACTTCTCATGCTCAAATGATTGATCTGGCTCCAATCTTGGATGAACTGAAGAAAGTTGAGCCATTGACAGCCAAATTGACACAGATGGAGATGATGATGGCTGATCAATCAAAGAAGATGGATGTTGTTATGCATGAACAAGCTCAGACCTTGATTAAGCTGAGCACATCTACTGAAGTGCAAACAGTTCAGGTGGAAGTGGCTGCGAAGATATCTGATCTAGATACAAAGATGGGAGACATGTCCAAGAAATTATCTGAAGAACTTGATACAAAATACAATGAAAGGACGACCTATCTAGAAAAGAAGTTGACAGAAAAGAATGAGGAAATGATCAAGTTAGTTGTTGAGGAAATGAGTTCATTAATCATGACCAAGATGACAGATCTGATGCATGGAGTTCTTGCCCAACAGTTTGCTCCACTGTCTAACGAGGTATCAGTTGGTAAGAATATCCTTAGACGCATGGACAAGAGCATGGAACAAAGGTGTGTGAGCATAATATGTTAAATGTTTGGGTTTATAAATACAATTCTTAGCTCTTGTCATCATAGGATGAGATGGCGGAGGTGGTGGAGCAAGATCTGCAGCTACATGTGATGAGTTATCAATGATAGGTGATTGAGGCGGATCTTCAAGAGGTTCAGGAATTTTGACCTCATCGTCATCATCACAGACAGAACAAGGAGTTGAAGATGCAGGAGCAGGAGAGAATGACTGCAATGCTGGTGAAGGAAGACGAAGAGGCTCCAAAAACTCAGTAAGAGGAGTTAATGCGCGAGATGGACTGCAAGAATCTTTTGAGAATGGGAAACAAAGTTCATCAAACTTTGCATGCCGAGTTATGTATGTGCGGAAGGAAACAGGATCGAAACACCGAAACCCTTTATGAATGCCACTATAACCCATAAAAACACAAGGCACACTTTGAGGCTCAAACTTATTAGCAACATAATCCCGAAGACAAGGAAACACACGACATCCAAAAGGATGAAACAAAGCTGTAATTTGGAGCCACATAAAATAGGAGCTCAAAAGGAGATTTACCTCTGGTGACCGAAGAAGGAAGACGATTGATAGTGTAAACTGCACTACTGAAATCGTCCACCCAAAACTTTGATGGAACATGAGAGTGAAACATCATGGCCAGCCCAGTTTCAGTAATGTGTCTGTGCTTGCGTTCAGCCCTTCCATTTTGAGCAGGTGTGTAGGGACAAGATATAGTATGACGAATTCCTGAATCACGAAAAAACTTTTGGACACGGTTATTCGTAAATTCCATCCCTCCATCACTCTGAAAGACTTTGATAGTGCAACTGAACTGATTCGTGACAAATTTGTTAAATTGAATCAAAGTATCATAGAAATCACACTTCTGTTTTAAAGGATATAGCCAACTGAATCGAGAATAGTCGTCTACAAAAATCACAAAATATCGATAACCAGAAACAGAAGTAACAGGGGCTGGTCCCCATAGGTCACAGTGCACTAAATCCAAAACACAACCAGAACGTTTATTGTTCAAAGTAAAAGGTAAACGTTTGCTTTTAGCCTGTTCACAGGGGGAACATAATCCAGGCTTAGGCAAAATAGAAGTAATAGTAAAATGCCCAAGTTTTTGCAAAAGAGAGATAACATCAAAGTGCACATGTCCTAATCTAGAGTGCCATGAAAGAGGCTGAAAGTCTAGAGGGAACACGTGTAGCAGCAAGAGCTTGAATTGGATTATCAAGCACATATAAACCATCTCTACGTTTACCACGGGTCAGTATGGCCTTGGAATGGCGTGTCTGAATAATAAACGAGGCATCGGTAAACACAACATCAACTGCAGAATCGGTGGTCAGTTTGCTCACAGATAATAAGTTCTTAGTTATTCTTGGAACAACAAGTACGTCATGCAATACAAGATCACCAATTGAACATTGACCAATATGAGAAATATCCAAACGACTACCATCACCAACTGTAACATAACCCGAATCAGAATAAGGAGCATAATTAGTAAGAGTAAACAAACCAGATGTCATATGTGCAGATGCACCCGTATCAAGATACCAATCCGAAGTCTGAGAAGGAGACATCGAACAATTTGCAGAAAACGCTTCAGCAAGGTGAGAAAGTTTAATGTTGCTAATTGGATGGATGGGGGTGTGATATGATAGGGCATCAGATGATGAACCAAACGCCATTGATGGTGTGGAGATGAAAAGTGATAGGATTTTTTTTTTAATATAAAGTAGGTGTATTAGAGAAAAGATGACGATGTTGATGCTGGAATATAGCAGCAAAGAGAAAGAAATGATTTAATTGGGTTTAGGTGTAATTAAGCTGATACCATGTAAGTGAAAAATATTATTCACCATGAAGAAAATTGACAGATTACAGACTAATTTATACACTTACGAGATACCTAAACTAGGAAAATAATTAATGTACACTTAATTTACAATCAATCAGTAATAAAGAAATTATCCACTCCTATGTTTAAGGCAAGAAATCAGGAGTATTATTTCTTGCTATCAGTTCCAATCGTTGAACCTAGTTTTCAAGCAGCACCATTTTACTTTTAGCACGTGATCCAGAAGCACAATTCAACTCTGGACCTATATCCACAAATGGGGTATCAATCTCACATAATTACTCCCCTAAAAATCATATCATAGTTTAACAACTAATCAGAAAAAAATCGAGAAGCAACACGAATTGACAAACAAGCCTAAACACCATTCATAATTCATATTCTATTCAGGCAATACATACATATTCAACGTGCACATTCATTTCCACATTTCCACATTTCCACATTTGTGACTTCATATTCCTTGTCATTCTCAAAACATCATATGATCAAGAAAACTCACTTCAATGTCTCATGGCTCAATTTATCCCTTCTTTAATAAATATTTCAGCTCAAGTTACTACTTGAGAAAACTAATCTATATCAATCACGTACATCAAGAACTAAATCCTATTCACTGCATGTCTTTTCTCTTCAATGACATATCGTCAAATTCACTTCTAGCCAAAAGAATTCTCATTCCCGTACACCTGTATACACACAAAAATCACTTCCACATTCATTTACAAAGCGCATTAAATAATATTCAGGGCATCTCAGGGCCTTCCTCAATGCCTACTTAATTTTCAGGCATAGAATACATCAACTAAACATATCAACTCCATTTTAAGACCAAAATTCTACTTCAATAATCAATAAAAAAGGCGTACGCATTTAAGTTTTGTATATGCAGATGGAGAGACCGAATATTCAAATAAACAATTAAGTTCTAAAATCCCCGAAAATCAACTCAGAGCCTTCAAAGAGCAATCAATAACTACTATTTTCGTGGATATGCAACAGATCGAAGTCTTATATAATTACTTTCTACTTTCCCAAATAAATTTGTCATTAATTTCAAGTCAAATTATATCACCATTGGAGATCCAAACGAAAAGCAGGTTTTACAGCATCAATATCATGCGGATAGTCAAACCTAACTCAATTAACAATTATAGTTACAAAAGCCACATAGCCAAGGAACAAATCGCAATTAGAACATACCAGACAACTTTTATCTCCAAATTAATCTCAAATCATCACCCACATTGATAAACATATAGGTCTTTTTTAACAGAAACGCCAATACTTAATGACTCATAAGAAGCAAATCTCGGTTTGCACATGTTTTACTCTAAAGAAGCCCCACGTACTACATAATTGTATAAAATACAAAATTATGACACCTTTGTCTAATCTAAAGCAAAAGACTCATTTGATCAATTGTTATTGAAAATTACCTCCACCATCAATATTCTTCCTAAGAAAAATCAAAGAAGCATTCAGAGTTAATATACAACACCAACATGATTCCACGTTATAAGAATAGCCAACATCTCACTTTTACTCCAGAAAATTAATTCATCAATCGCCACTCTAAAGCATATGGAAATATATCTTAGTATTTGCTCAACAGGTTCAATTATCCATGTTCTAATTCAATGAATAAGCAATTTCACACGGAAAAGTATAAACAATAAACCACAATTCAATTAAGCATTTCATCGAGCAGATGCTGTGCATATGATAATATACACCGAACAGAGACATAAATATTCATATATGTTATCATATATTCAAATCCATCACCAGAAAAAATAAATTTCCATTCCTTCAAGTCATAAGAACGACTAACGTATCACATACCTCAGACTTAACAACCACATTATGATACTTAAATATTAACCTCTCCAAATGCTAAAAACAAGTCGCACTGTTCCTCTTCAGATTATTTCATTTTCATTACTCATGTTATCATATGTTTAATTAATTAAATCAATTCACAAGTAGTAAAGCGTAAATCACAGAGTAAGAAACTTAACACCTGAAATCCAAGAGCAGTGTGAAAGAGCAAATCATCCGTAAATTGCTTTGGTGGAGCCAACCCGCTCAGCTAGGAAATGGTGACTGCCACAGGCTTCGCCCTCCTCGGAGGCTCTGTTTGGACCTCGATTCTTTACGCAGATCAGCTTCGGTTTCTTGTGGCCGGAGAAATCGGGCACGGCGGACAACAGCAACAGGAGTGTAACGCCGCAGCTACATGTATACAATCACATAAATATGCAAATACTCGCTCCATCCCAAAAGAATTTACCCCAACTTTATGACACGCATATTAAGAAAAATATGTAATGGATAGAGTGTTGAGGGGTAATTTAGTAAATTTATAAATATAAAGTAAATGAATAAATGAATTAAATGAATTTAGTGTATACGTGATCTCCAAAAGTAATGAAATTTAGGATAAATATATGAATATTGTGAGGATAAAGTTTAGTAAGAGACTTTCTTTTTTGGTGTGCAAATTTTTGTGGAACATCCAAAAAAAAAAAATTGAAATTCGGAGGGCATACATGATATTGTGTAGAGTTTTTTTTTCAAAATTTCAAATAAAAGAATAAAATTATATTTACTTTAGAAGAATTCAACACCGAACAAATCAAATGAAGCAATATATAAATTGATCCAAATAGTGTTGAAAAGAGGGGCAAGCTCTAATAGAGCTGAAAACCTCCCCCAACCAGAAATGGCAGAAACTATGACTTTATGCATCACTTTAATTGTTATCTCAAACCCAGTCATTTGAGACATGTAGAAAACCCATGAAATTTATACTTTAAAAAAATGAAATTAGGGTACGGCAGTACCCCCATGTCACCACACTGAGTCCGCCTCTGCCATTAGGTATGAGGTAGGGTCTACTTTACACAATTTTTGTCGTTGTTTGGATTGGATTTTTTTCATTTGTTGATTAGTTTCGTACTAGAGTATGTGAACGTTTTTTTGAATTTGTCATTCCTGTTAAATGTTTTTAAATATTTTATTAGTTATTTATAAAAAATTTGTTACATTTTTCATCCACAATGTTTCGAATCTTAAATGCAACTTAATCATGTGTCTTGATCTGTTTATACATGACATGTTTCTTTGACAACATTTGAATTTATGGCCTTTAGAAAATCAACGACATCACAAATCAAATGAAGCAATATATAAATTGATCCAAATAGTGTTGAAAAGGGGCAGGGACGGATCTACTTGGGGGCTACACCGGGCTCCAGCTCAGTGCAAACCCCCACTAATCTATTATATATTTATATATAATATGCGAATAAAATTTTAATATATAAATTTATGATCAGCCCAATATTATTTCTTACTTTATATGTAATTTTCAATTCCTAATTTAAAATTAAAGTTCATCCCTACACTCTCTGCTTAGTTATTAAATTAAGATACAACTTGATATAATTTTGTTTTCCTGATATGTTGTGTCCCTCTCTTTTTTTCTTATTAAAACTTTATTAAAGTACCGCAACAAAGATTTTACTTTATTGTAATTTTGAATGTGTTTGTTAAGGCCCTCATACCCAAACATTTAGAGTATAATCATCTGAAAATAGTTCTATTAGTTTCGTACTAGAGTATGTGAATGTTTTTTTGGATTTGTCATTCATGTTAAATGTTTTTAAATATTTTATTTAGCTATTTATAAAAAAAATTCGTTACATTTTTCATCCACAATGTTTCGAATCTTAAATGCAACTTAATCATGTGTCTTGATCTGTTTATTATGACATGTTTCTTTGACAGAATTTGAATTTATGACCTTTAGAAAATCAACGACATAACAATTGTGAAACTTTTGATTCTGATAGGGACCAAGTCAGAACTAACCTACCTGGATAAATAAATGAATATTATATTATGGATAATAGATCACGTCAATGAGGATTTAGATATGGAGGTATTTTGACCAGTCATCCATTTTTTATAGGGAACATGTATAACATTTTCAGATTTGGTTGAATTATAGGGGATTAACTCAGAACTGATTATTAACCAGGTCCTATTTAGTATAATAATAATTGCTTATTTATTAATATTATAGGGGTCTATTTAGTAAAAAGACGCTTTTGCCCTTAACATGAAAGTGTATAAATAGTCTCTTTCTCATTGAGCTAAGGTATGATTTATCTTTTGCTATACTCTATTGATTGAAGTGTTTCTCTCTCATATACTCAATTGACTTAAGCGTTGGAGAACCGAAGTCGGGACCCCTCCCGGCCCGATTTTTCTACAGATGATTGGCACATGGTCGGAGGCGTTCGTATCTGATCAAACGTGATTTCTATAATTGATTCCAAGGATTCTTGAAGGATTGCTCATGGGTATAATTCTCTTAACTCTATTTAATATTTGTTAATGTGTGGATTTCACTTAGTCCACATCAACTGGTAATGTCTGTGGAAAATCTGAGATAAAGACGTGAGGATTTCCATAATTTTTATTTTATCTCTTGTTTAGATTCTAAAGTTCTGAGATTAAGCATGTGAGTTACACTAAATATGGTGTGGAGATGCTCTTTAGTTGGAATTCTAGGAAGATATGAGTTGTTCTTGCTGCTACATGATGTTCTTTATTTATTTGGGTGTTGTAAATGTGAAAATGGGCTTTCCTTGAGCATAATTTAAGTTAAGATGTGAGACTTTTCTTCTTTTATGTTCGTGTATGGTGTATGTTGCGAAAGTTAGAATGTAGAATTTGAGAATGTGGTAATTTTGGCATCTGGGGCCAACTCCTAACTGATATGTCGAGAAGTTGTGATCAGATGTGAAAATGTGTTGTGAATTTCAGTTGTGATTATTTGTTAGCGGACCTCCTGTGAAAATTCCGTGAAAATGTTTTGAGATTTGCATTTGTGATTATTTCTTGGGTGAACTCCTGTGAAAATGTTGTGAATATGTGTTAGGATTTCAGCTCTGGGTATTTCTTAGTTGACCTCGGTGAAAATATTGTGAAAATATTTTGAGATTCATATTTGTTGGTATTTTTTAGTTGATCTTCTGTGAAAATATTTTGAGATTTGTCGTTGTGGGTATTTCTTAGTTGATCTCCAATGAAAATGAATTGAGGTTTGGATTTGAGGTCACTTCTTAAATAATATGCTGCGAGAGTGTGACGTGAAATAACTATGCGTTAGATGTGTAATGAGTCGTTTCTTAATTAATCTATAACTATATAATACACCTACATATTTCCATATTTGTTTTCCCGCTCTTTTTCCTGAGCCGTTAGATCTTCACTAATCGATCTCAATCGTACATTTGTTATACAACTTATTCATAGTAGCTTAGACTAATAAGTTAATGAAATTAATATTCTCTTAATTACTAGCTTATTTCGAGGCAAATGTTTGGTTCTCCCACCTATTTAAAGAGGAGTTTTACACTCCATTTTTTCAAACCTCATTAGTAGTATTTTTATTTTTATTATATTTTTTGTGTATTAAGAATTAGATTGTTTTACTATTTTTTAGAACAATTCTCAGTGAATTAGATGAAATGTTAGGAATTTTATCAGTTTTATATGATAATAATAAGATTGTAACCGAGCATGTACCAATTTTCAAGTCAATTGTTTATGAGATACTAATGACCTTGTGTTTTAGAAATCTCCTCGATTAAATGAAGAATCTACAATTCATTGAAGATAAGGACAACCGATACATTTTTTTGGTAATTGTCTTTGTAGTGTTTTGAATTTCTTGATTTTCTGTTTGTATAGGTGTTAAGCTTTGCATTCCCTCTATAGATTTTCTAGTAGCATCGACATTTAGTCTTGCATTCACTGGAGTTCTATTTGATATCTAATCTCTATGTTTAGCGTAAAGTTATGCATTGTATTCAGTCTATTGTCTTTATGGATCATATTTGGAGTATGTAACTTTTTTTTTATATATATAAGATTATTTTTTTTAAATGTTTTATATATAAGATTTTGATCAATGTGTTTAAATGTGAATCTTAATTTTTATTTTGTAGAGTTTGAACAGTTTATTATATTTTTAAGATGTAATTAAAATTTTTGATTAAAGGTTTATATAATTTAACATATGTCATTTATTATTTCATAATTTGTTTAAATACTCGGTAAATTACTAATCCTTAATGTATAGTTTTGGTAATTTATTTATACTATTAATACGTCTATTAATAATATCTATTAAAATATTAGTTAGATTTAGTTAAAGTATAATTAAATTAAACTATTAGATATTCATTTTATAAAAAAATTAGTTGTTGAAATGACTTATAAGATATTTAAATTACATTTTAATTATATTATATTTATTTTGAAATCAACACATATCAATCTTATGATAGTTTGATATGTTTTTGACATTGATCTATGATTTTTTTTTTCAATATTTTGATGATATTGATTATGATGCAATATATTTTATGTAACTTTATTATATATCAATTTTATTTAAATTATTCTAAACATAAAATTAACTATTCTTTAAGATATTCATACATAAAAATTCATCAATAATTGTTATCTAATCTAATTTTAAATGTTAAAGATTATTGTAATTCCATCAATCAATTGAGCATAACTAAATCTATTTTTTGTTATTATAATTAGTTCACTATTTTTTATATTATATTTTTATTTTTAAGTACAAAATTTTAGTATATTGTATCTTTTGTATGCGCATTTAATATTTAGTTAAAGTTCAATTTACAATGAATTTCACTAATACCTCAAATCATTAATTGTTTGTTATGTTTAAATGAATATTTTTTTATGAGAAGTTATAATTGTTTTTAAATATTAATCACTACATAATCAACATCCATTGATTTAGCTCAAGTATTAAAGCTTATTTATTAATTTTTTCATAAAATTATCTTATAAATTAATCATTGCCTATAATTATGCCAAACTATTAATTGACAATTATTGATAATTTATTACACATAATAACACAAATTAATATGAATTGTTACATATTGTTTATTTAATCACATACTCATATATATTTTTTGAAAACATCAAGTTCCAGTTCCTACAAACCGTCTACTTTCCTGGTAAACGAATCTTTTTATTTTGAATACTTTATTGCTTGATTAATTATGTTAGGCTATATATTTTTTTAAATATTAATCACTACATAATCAACATCCATTGATTTAGCGCAAGTATTAAAGCTTATTTATTAATTTTTTCATAAAATTATTTTATAAATTAATCATTGCCTATAATTATGCCAAACTATTAATTGACAATTATTGATAATTTATTACACATAATAACACAAATTAATATGAATTGTTACATATTGTTTATTTAATCACATACTCATATATATTTTTTGAAAACATCAAGTTCCAGTTCCTACAAACCGTCTACTTTCCTGGTAAATCGTAAACGAATCTTTTTATTTTGAATACTTTATTGCTTGATTAATTATGTTAGGCTATATATTTTTTTAAATATTAATCACTACATAATTAACATCCATGATTTAGTTCAAGTATTTAATCTTATGTAATAACTTTTCCATGAAATTATCTTATAATTTAATCATTTTCTATAATCATGTCTAACTATTAATGGACAATTATTGATAATTTAGTACACATAATAACAAAAATTAGTATAAATTGTTACATATTGTTTATTTTATGACATATTCATATAATTTTGTGAAAACATCAAGTTTCACTTTCTACAAATCGTCTACTTTCCTGGAAAGGCGTAAACGAATCTTTTTGTTATAAATTATTTGGTAGAGTTTACCTAAGTTTCTTATGAATTATAAATTTTATTTCTTATTATTTTTATTACGCAACATTTGCTCTAATAAAAATAATAGTACATAATATCTAAATGTCAAATTATATTTATTCTATAAGCTTATTTAGTGATATTTACTTATTTGGGTAAATTTTTATCACTTTCTAAATGTGGTGTAAGTGTTAGCTATCTATAAATATATAGATTTTAGGTTTTGTTTTTACAGTTCTCTTCATTTACTGGTGATTACTTTATACAAAATTTATTTGATTTTTGAAGAAAATAATCGTAAGTTATGACTTTATTTTATTAGAATATAATTATTGTAGGTCCCGAACGGGTTTCGTGAGGGCAGAAGTCTAGAGGGGAGGGGTGAATAGACTTCTGAATTTTTTTTCGTGCAGATCAGGTGTGATTGCAGTTTGCCTGATTAGAGTGCGAGTGAATCGATTGATCGATATTCAATCTTCTTGGCGCTTTGGGCGATCGATTAGATATCTGTCAGTTTAACTGATAGTGCGGAAGCTAGTTTGTCCCGTGTGAAAAACCAGTTTTATCAAATCAGATTCTCAAGTCAGTTTTCAATCAGTTGACTAAACTGTCAAGCTGATCAGATCAGTTGCTTGGTGCAGACTGATATTAACTTCGAATATATGTATGCGCTTTTTAAGCTCGGTTGTGAGTAATAGTGTAAAGCAGTAAAGAGCAAGTAAATGCACACAAGATTTTTATAGTGGTTCAGACAATCGGTCCTACGTCCACTCTTCCCTATCACAAGGGGCACCAACTAAACCAACTTAACCGACTGAACTTAGTTTAATGTGTTAGTCCAACACCCAACAGATGTTTATCGAGTTCACACTCAACCGATCCCAGAAATCAGAACTAGAATCCCTAGTCTGAAATCCTGCAGAACAAACTTAACCTAACTTTTGAGTTTGGGTAAATATTTGTTTTGGTTCCAACTGGAAATCTATCCTAGTGTTTATGTAGCCAAAAAGCTAGAGGATGAGATTTCTATGCTAAGAACAATGGGATGAACACTTAAGAATAATCTTCAAATTTTGTGTTCTTCGTGCGGGAACTTTACTATAGTTTGAGCTTCTTGATAATTTTCCTTCCTCGTTGTTGTACTCACTTTGAAGAGCAATCCCATATTTATAGACCTCGAAATCAAAGAGCCTTTGGAGAGCAATTTAAATTTCCGGCTATATTTGGTAGGTTTGTAGGATTTGATGTGAAGTGCTTCCAATTACGGCATGGCCGAAGGCATGATTAGCGCCGTTTGTCTCCGTAGCGTCGAATCCCGAATTGTCAGCTCTTTTTGCGCACGTGTCGCTCTCTCATTGGCTTTACGAGTACATCACTTCAGTATTTGTCCAATTAACGTTTAATATTCTTCTTGTAGAATATTCGTATGGTCTGGTGTACCATTTTGGTTAACACCAGGTGTGAGCTGACCTGATCAGATAACTTATCAGCCTACCTGATAAAGTCTTCTGATGCAGATTGTCTTAGCACAATTTGCAGACTCGGCTGATGTAGGTCTTCTGGTCTTCTGGTCTTCTTGATCTTCTGGAAGTCTTCTGATCTTCAGGTTTCTCTGAGTCTCAGTGTCTTCAGTCATACTGAGTCTTCAGGTTTCTTATCGAGTCTTCAGGTTTCTCTGAGTCTCCAGGTTTCTCTGAGTCTTCAGGTTTCTCTAAGTCTTCAGGTTTCTCTGAGTCTTCAGGTTTCTCTGAGTCTTCAGTTTCTCTGAGTCTTCAGGTTTCTCTGAGTCTCAGCGTCTTCAGTCTTCACCTGATCATCTGACTTCTTCTTGTCTTCTGACTTGTTTAGTCTTCTAATCATCTGACCTTATCTGGTCATCTGACTAATTTAACCTGACCTATACATATTGAGTTCCCCCTCAATATGTGACCTATCTTTTACATCAGCTATCTATACATTTCAGCTGGTCATCTTAATCTGATTCTAAGTCATCAGTCAGCTAACAGATCTGACTGGTCCTATTACAACCTATTTTGGAACTTCCATCAAAACTAAATACAAATTTCCCAACAATTTCCCCCTTTTTGATGGAACCAAAACACTTAATCAGAAAAACAGATAACATGAATTGAAATGCAGATAATGTAACACATTACACACTTCAGAAGACAATGAGATGTTGTCTTAGAATCAGAGAGATAGAATATTTTATTTAGATAGGTGTGTGCATTACAGAATACATAAAACGTACCTATCATCTGATTCCAAGTTGTCTTCCTCAGCAGTACTTGAACCTCTGAAGTTCTTTGGGGATATCAAACATCTTGTACATCCTTTGCATCAGCTTGTCCAGATCTTCTCTTCTATGGATCCCTCCTTTGTCAGCAAATCCATAGTAAGCATCCTTGAATTTGAGAGCATCGAGCTTGTTATCTGGACGCAAAGGTGGAAGAAGTTGTTCGAAGGGAGGAGCTTCAGGTATCAGTGAAATGATCTTCCCTTCCTTCATCACAACCTGGTAGAAGTGTGGGTACTTCGTTTCTAACCAGTTCCGGAATTCATCATCATTTTCAGTCTGGTCTTGATGAATCGGAATTATCTCTGAGATATACACGTCACACAACCATTCTGCTCTGATCTGATCCCATCCTGGAAGCAGATCTAGCCGGGCACAGAGGATATCTTTAACTGGTACCGGAAAGGCTTTCTCTTCCCAAGCAATCTCCTCTGTTGCAGCTTCATTCTTTCTCTTCCTTCGGATGTATGCGATGTTTAGTCCCTTAGCCTTTGCCAACTTCTGCTTCTTAATGGCAGCCTCTTTTATTCTCTGTCTGGTTTGCTCTTGCATCTGTTCAGGAGACATCTGGCTTTTGGTAGAGGATAATTGCCATTGTCTCTGAACTTCAGCAGTAGATTTCAACATCTTGCCCTTGCCTTTCTTTCTCTTCAGAGTCTGCTCAGCTTCATCTTCTTCAGCAAGTTTCTTCTCTAGTTCAAGGCTCCTGGCCTGATCATCAGAATCCATCCTTTGCTGTAGAGAAGAAGAGAAGTCTTCAATTTTATCTACTCTGGCAGTAACATCAGAAAGAGTTATCTTCTGCTCAGTGATCTCCTTCCTTTGATCCTTGAGCTCTTTGCTATGTTGCTCCATAGTCTCTTTTAGAGCAACAAGATCAGTAGATGGAGTGGCTTCAGGCAAGTCAGATACAGTGGTGTCTGGTAAAGACGCAATAGTTACCATCTGTGTCTATTTTTCTACTTTCTCTTGTCCTTCCCCCTTTTTGGTTTCATCAAAAAGGTTGGACAGCCTGCGATTCAGAGCAATAAACTGCCGTGTCATCTCCTCCCTGAGTTCCTCAACAGCAAGAGGAGTGATCTGAGCGGTTGCAGAAGGTGCAGGAGTTAGAAAGCGTCTTAGAGCAAATTCAATATCCTTTCTTGCACGCTCTGTAGAAGCCACAAAATGCTTCCAACCCATATTCATGTGGTTGTCAGTCTTCTCCAGGGATGCCTAGACACTTTCCAGTAGAACCTGTGTTTCATTGAGCATGTCAGTCTGAACTTTGAGTTTATCAGACTAGAGAGTGAGCTTCTCAGCAAGAGGATTAACTAGTTGCATCACATCAGAAAGGATGGCATTGTGCATCTGTGTGAGTTTCTCAACTGTGAGACTCCTTTCTCTGTCAACCAGTTTTGTTTGCTCTTCTTCAAACCGCTTCATCAGATCTGCTGTGAGAGCTGTGAATTTCTCTTCAATGACAGCCTTTACCTCATCCTGAATCTTCTCAGCACTAAGATCTAGGGTATCGGAGCTCAGCATAGTAGTCTGGTCAGATGTTGTTGCCTTGCCAAGCTGGGTCTCATCTGCAGCACCCATTCTTGGTTCATCGGCAGATCCCTCAAGATTTGTAGGAGGTTGTACAGTCTCCTCCCTATTATCAGCAATCCTGAACCTGTCATGAATCAACCACCTGATATCATCTTCAGAGGCTAATTCAATAGCGCTATCAATCCCAGCACTCTCCAAGAACTTCATCTCCAGATCTACAAAGAGGTCAGAGCCCAGAGATTTCATGAGGATCAGAAACTCCTCGATGCTTTTCAATCTGATATCCCTCCAGAACACAGTCTCTTCTATCTGTTGCTGGATGCCAGGGTGTTGATCCAACTCAGGGCACAGGTCCGGCAGATACTCCTTGATTTGTTACTTCATAATTTGTATGATCGGGCTTTCAGAATCAGGTGAAGCAAACACGGTTCTGGTATTGAAGGGATTGTGAGAGATGGACACATGTTTGTCAGATCTCTCAGGTTCTGGTATCTTTTCTGGAGATTGGGAGTGAGGTGGGGATATATGTGGTTCAGATTCGTTTTCCACTTGTTGAGGGGGTTCAGTTTCCTGAACAGGTTCAATGGTTGGGGGAATGGGAGATCTGGGTGGAGGTGAGGGTGAGGGTGAGAATGTTTTGTGGGGAGAGGGTGGTGGTGATGATTTTTGAGGAGAGGGTGATGGTGATTTGGAAGTGGGTGTAGGTGATCTTTCTTTCTGGAAGATCTTGGTGAGAGGAAGAGAATCAGATGGTTATTCTTCCTCAGAGTGCTCCACTTCAGTTCCTTTAACAGATCTCTCTCCTTCTCCTTCGAGCATCTGCTCGTCCCTAATTCCACTTGCAGTGTGCTCAAACTCACTGCTATCCTCACTTCTGATTCAACCTGAATCAGATCCTCCGTTCTGTGAACTTGCTGAACAGAACTAGGAGCAGTCTTCAGAGGTGAAGTAGCTCTCTTCTGGCATTTCCGTTGAGCATCTGGTTTCTTGGCCAGATCCTTCCTCTTCAACCTCTTCACTGGAATGGCCGTTCCCTGCGCTTCTGACTGTATCGAAGATGCAGTTGCCTTTTCTTTTCCCTTCTTTTCTCCCTTTGGTTTGGGCACATAAGGAGTAGGATCCTCATCAGACTGGCCAGGCAGAGACTCATCCTTGCCCAAGATGGCCTTGTGCTTTGCTTGATACACCTTCGTACCATTCTCATTCCATTCATAGTTATTTGGCAGTTTGTCTGATAGAATGATTGAGATTTTGTGCATGAAGGAGCATCTGGAGAATAAGCACACTTCATTCCTCTCGGTCAGATCGAACTTCCCCGAGTCTTTCCACAGTCTTGCTTTGAACATACCCAACTAATCCATATCAGAAGCCTTCTTGATGATTGCAGTCATGACACTGATCTTATAAGAGGTGACAGCATCAAGACTATAGGTTGAGCACAGAATCACCTTCTGAACAATCTCAAAGAGAAGGCGATATTTCCTCTTCAGGTAAGAGGCATTGACATTCATCGTATTCTCCTTATTTGCTGGCCTCAACAGCTCGGCTTCAAGAAAGTTCTTCTCTCCTACATCAGTTGTGTAGGTTTCTGGGTTGATGCTTCCTCGAGTAAGACCAAAGATCCTCTGAAAATCATCATTCTAGACTCGTACTTCCAATCCTCCAACGGAAGAAATCAAATCAGCATCAATGTCCTCATCCTTCTGTAGATTGTACAGAAATTCTAGGGCTTCATTAGTGTGGACTATGTTCTGATGTCTAGAGCAATATTGTTCAAGACCACACGCTCGCAAGCACTCCAAAATTTCCAGCGATTCCGGATCTGAGGTGACCGAGAATACTACATATTTCTCATCAATGACATCCTTCTTCATTGATGCGAAATTGCAGAACTTTTTCCCTTGGCCCTTTCGTGCAACAAGATGTGTCATTTCTGTATGATATGCAAATTGATATTAGTTTGAGTAAATTATTTCAATAAACTCAGTCAAACCAGCAATCTGAGCATCAATTAAGCAAATAAGCATATAGATCGATGCAGATATAAATTACAGACACATAGCAGCACGATTTGTAAACCTAATAACCACTATGATTGAAATTATGCAGTACTTAAAAGAAAAAAATTGCCAGATATTGATTCGTAGGATTGAAATATCGTGAAAATAGAATCAATCGATTTTGGAAAATAATTTCTGAAGGTTTTGAGAGTTTGATCTTTTAAGAAACTGAGAAGACGAAGGAGTGGAAAGAGGTTTTCTGAGAAAGATTTGGATTTATATTATGCGAGGGAAACCTCTTTCACAACTTCCCATAAGTACTCAAGTGTCCGTGTTTTGAAATCAATGGCTGAGATTAGTCGGCCGAAAAGTGTTTTAATCGCACGGTTGAGAAAAGTAGTCTTCTCGTGTTTTGGACTCAAAAATTCGCAATAAAACTCATTTAATACACATTCCCATGTCCGCATTAAATGTTTTGCAGTGCATTCGTCACAAAGTTAAGAAAAACAGAGTAAAAACCAATTTAATTAAAAAATGCATATAAGATGATCAGAAGGAGATAGATAAGAAACGTATCTGACTGATTGATATTGTAATCAACCAGTTACCACTGTGATCTGATCTGGTTGGCTTGATTATTTGTTGACCTTACTGATGGTAGCCTATACCTTAGCATTTCCCAACAATATTCCACTCATCTGATCAGATTCCTGTTTGATCTAATCCGATACTTATCTGATCCACTTATCTGATCCTCTTATCTGATCCTCTTCATCCTTCAGTCTTCTTCTATTCAGGCCATGTTTCCTAGGCATTTAAGTCATACTCCCGCCAAGGCATTTACTTCGGGGAGTCAAAAAGTCGTCTCGATTCCCAAATCGACGCAATTTGACACTCCGTAATAATGGTATAGATACGTTGTGATTACTCACACCGTCAACTCATCCAACCATTAGTAGCGTGTTTCTTACGCGTTGTCAATGCAAATTTCTCTTAAGGATCTTTGAGAAAATAAATTTACACTTATACCCCTGCTTTTTTCCTATAAATTGGCCTGGGGTTTTAGGCAAACAACACAACATAAACCATTCATCCTTTGTGTTTAGCTTAAACTCCATGATTTCCGATGAATTCCTTATTTCCGGTGAAACTTCCGGCAAAAGCCTTTAACCCATCTCAAAGGATTTCAGCTTCTCAAATCAACCCTGTGTGTTCCTTAACACTGCTTTCGTCGTCATCGAAGATTTCACATACAATTATTGCAAAGCTTCTCTACCACCGAGGCGGCGGATCTGCTATAGCAAGTGAGAAGGCACTTCTCCTAACCGTATGCACCTTGTGTGCCTATCGAGATGATGGAATTAGCATCAACAGACTCAGTCTGATACAAAACATGGGTTTGGTATACGGCCTGGATCAGACAATAGCTGATCTTCGTATATCAAACTCAATTTTTGCATGCGACACTTGTGGCCATATGGTCTTTTGACCAAATCTTTGGCACTTGTGTCCCATTTAACAGCTGGAGAGCCCATTGATTTTAGGTCTAGGGGCTCCTGGCTTAGAAATCCTTCAAGGCCGCTCTCGCTCCTCACTCCGAAGCTCTGAGGGTGGCTCAGGATTATCTTAAAGCCTCTCACACCCTTTTAGGATCGGGGGAGAATGAGAGCATCAGGCTATAAAATCTTTAAAGCCTCTCTCCCCCCCCTTCCTAGGGTTAGGCTTAGGGTTTATGGTTTATGGTTTATGTACTGACCTCCGGGTCCTTTTGTACTTGTAACTTGTAATGTAAATCTGACCTCTAGGTCCTTATCAATGAAAAGTTCTATTATTTCATTGTTGTGTTGCCTCTACTTACTTATGCGATTTGTAGCCTTAAACTTATACAACTTGCTTGTTGACCGTAACTTAATCGACTTATAAAGTATAACCTTCCAATCTGATCAGTTTCCCCTTAATCTGATGTACCTTAAACTGATTAGTTCCTTGTCTGATTTTCTGATCGGCTCCTTATCTGATCTTTTGATCGGCTCCTTGTCTGATCTTCTGATCATTTGAGATTCCAAACTCAACTGATTCCTCTTAACCTGGTTAGTCTCTTAACCAACTGGTTCTGGAGACCAGTCCACCAAACATTTCTGGTGCACTTTCTCCGAGATCCAGAAGCCCTAGCTCATTGCATAATTCTCTGAATCTGATCTCAGCTAGTGGCTTAGCTAAAATATCAGCTTTCTGCTTATCAGTATGGATCTTTTCCATTATGATATTCTTCTTTTCAACATGATCTCTTATAAAATGATGTCTGACATCCACATGCTTGCATCTTATATGTAGAACAGGATTCTGAGTGATTGCAATAGCACTATTACTGTCACAGAATATAGGTACGTTCTTAGCTACAATGTTGTAATCCCTCAGCTGCTGACTTAGCCAGAGCAGTTGGGAACAACAGCTTCCTACAACCATATATTCTGCTTCTGTAGTAGTGTCACAACTGATGTCTGCTTCTTTGAAAACCAAGAGATCAGTTTATTACCTAAAAACTGACATGTACCTGAGGTTGACTTTCTGTCGATTCTGCAACCTCCATAATCAGAATCAGAATACCCACTAAGCTCTAGATTATCATCTGATGGGTAAAATAAACCAAGGTTTACTATCCCCTTCAGATACTTAAGAATCCGCTTAGCTGCTTCCAGGTGGCTTTTCATTGGATTTGCCTGAAATCTGGCACATACACCTACTGCAAAAGTGATATCTGGTCTGCTGGCAGTCAGGTATAGTAAAGATCCAATGAGAGCCCTATATTCTTTCTGATTAGTTTTCTGACCATCCTCATCTGGATCCATCTTGAATCCAGTCATCATAGGAATTTTGGCTTCCTTACTGTTCTGAACTCCAAACTTTGCCAACAAATTCCTAGTGTACTTCGCCTGGCAGATGAATATCCCTTCTGTACTCTGCTTAACTTGTAAACCCAGAAAGTAATTCATCTGACCCATCATGGACATCTTGAACTTCCCTTGCATCAACTTGCTGAACTTTTCACATAGCCTCTTGTTGGGAGATCCGAAGACGATGTCGTCCACATAAATCTGAACCATCAGAATATCTTCTCCATCTTCTATTCTGAATAAGGTCTGTCCACTATTCCTTTAGTGAAACCGCTGTCTATCAAGAACTAAGAGAGTGTATCATACCAAGCTCGAGGATCTTGTTTCAGGCCATAAAGAGCTTTTCTTAAACGGTACACTTGGTCGCCTTTTTCAAAGCCTGGAGGTTGTTCAACATAAACTTCCTCAGCTAGTACCCCGTTTAAGAATGCACTCTTTACATCCATCTGATACACAATGAACCCTCTGTGGGCAACATATGCCAGAAATAGCCGAATGGCTTCTAGGCGAGCGACTGGTGCAAAGGTCTCATCATAATCAATTCCTTCTGATTGTGAATACCCCTTAGCAACAAGTCTTGCCTTATTTCTGGTTATGACATTATTCTCATCTCTCTTGTTCTTGAATACCCACTTTGTGCCAATTACGTCTTGATGAGTTGGTCGGTCCACCAGTTTCCAAACCTGATTCCTCTCAAATTATTCCAGTTCTTCTTGCATGGCTAGAATCCAGCTTGCATCTTGTAGAGCTTCCTGTACTTTAGTTGGTTCCTTCAAAGACAGATAACAACAATACATGGCACTTTCACCAATCTGATGTCTAGTTTTGACTCTATCAGATGGGTCTCATATGATCAGATTAGTTGGATGACTGGTTATCCAGGTCCTTCTTTTCTGATGTGCATCTGTTTGGAGAACATCATCCTCTTCTGATAGTAGTTCATTACTAGTGATTGGGAGTGGTGCAGAATTATGATCCACTTGATATGGACATGTCTCAGCTGATGTTGGACTCATCATGTGCTGATGTCTGTCCGTAGGAACTTCAGGTGTTCCCCCTGAACCAGATGGTTTAGTTGATACTGTCTCAGCTGTACCAGCTTCTTCATTGACAGTTGTGCGTACCTTAGGGTCTGATTGACCTGGTGAATCAGCAAGATCAAGTTCTGGAATATACACTGTTATGTGTTCAGATACTTTCTCCTTGATGCTTAGCTGATTCATTTTCTGTGCATCAGGTACCGGTTGATCTGGTACTGCTTGTTCTGAGGCAGCTTTCTCTTGTTTAGAAGATGTCTCATCAAAGACCACATGAGGTGTTTCTTCCACAACTAAGGTTCTCCTGTTGTAAACCCTGAAAGTCTTGCTGGATGAGGAGTATCCTAAGAATATACCCTCATCTGACTTGGCCTCAAAAGTCTTCAACTGACTCTTCCCATTGTTGTGTATGAAACACTTGCACCCAAAAACATGGAAGTAAGAAACACGAGGTTTTCTGCCCTTCCACAGTTCATAGGGTTTTTTTGTATTGAGCCTTAGTCAGAGAGCATCTGTTCTGAGTGTGGCATGCAGTATTGATGGCTTCTGCCCAGAAACGGCTTGGTGTTGCATGTTCAGCTAACATAGTGCAAGCAGCTTCCTTGAGTGTTCTGTTTCTCCGTTCTGCTACTCCATTCTGTTGTGGCGTTCTTGCAGCTGATGTCTCATGTTGTATACCAAACTTAGAGCAAAAATCAGTAATAAAAGAGTTCAGAAATTATGTACCTCTATCTGATCTGATTTTAACTATACTGACACCATTTTGGTTTTGTAGTTTCTTGAGCAGCTCAGGTATCTTTGTTGTAGTCTCATTCTTCTTATATAAGAATACAACCCAGGTATACTTGGAATAATCATCCACGATTACCAGAGTATATTTGCGTCCGCTGAGACTGACTGGTGTAACTGGTCCAAATAAATCCATATGGAGCGATTCTTGAATACTCTCATCGATGCAGTCCGTATTCCCTTGAATGAGGCTTTAACCTGTTTTCCCTTCTGACATGCGACACATGTCTGATCCTTAGAGAATACCTCATTCGGAAGTCCCTCAACCAAAGACATCCTTGCTATCTTGTTAATAGTTTTAAAGTTGAGATGACTCATTCTTTTGTGCCATAGTTAACTGCTACTTTTGGAACTCTTAACAATCAGGCATGCATTTCTTGGACAACTGTTCCAATCTGCTGTGTAGATCGTTCCTTTCCTTGAACAAGTTAGCAAGATTTGTTGAGTAGCTCGATTCCTTATAGTACACTGATCACTCGAGAACTCAACACTGAATTCGTTGTCGTAGAATTGTGATACTGATAACAGGTTGTGCTTTAAACCTTCGACATACAAGACTTCAGTAACTTGTACATCATCATTCTCCAAGGTTCCGAATCCTTTGGTAAAACCAAAGTTATCATCACCAAAGAGTACACGTGGGCCTTCTTGTGCTTTGTAAGAGCTAAGGAGATGTTTGCTTCCTGTCATGTGCCTTGAGCATCCACTATCGATGTACCAGATAGTTGCTTGTACACCTCCTTTGTTGGCCAAACCCACGCGAACCTGCAATCAAATCAGGTTTTAGGTACCCCTTTAGGATTGGGTCATGAGGGGTTAGAGTTGGTTTTAGGGATCCATACAAACAGGGCACTTCTATTGTAATCAGATAGATCAGAAGGCCTGATTTGTCTCCCATAAACATCAACATAATCATACATCTCTTTATATGCGTTCTGATTAGTATGATTATTTGTGCGAGCCTTGAGTGAATCAGAAGACTTGGGATTTTTCCTTACAGTTTGTCTTCTTTTAACCCAGTGGGGCTCAGGTGCAGCAGCCCTAGGTCTCTGATTGTAAGGGTAGGTATGACTGCTACCATTAAAAGATTCGTATCTTTTTGGCATAAATGGTCTTGGCAGTTTACCTTTAGCTTGCTTGTTAGGCAGCTGACCCTGATTAGGTTTCAGATTAAATTTCCTTTTTACAGGTTGTCTCTTCTGATACCTAATCTGCTGATCAGGTTGAGGTCTCTTTAGAAGAACTGGGTTCTTCTGTTGATTCCTCGGCTGATGCTTAATCAGTTGGGGTCCATTTCTGTTCCCTTTCTGATTAGGCACTTGCCTTACTTGTTCAGCAGGTCTTTTTCCCTTATCAGATACATGTTTTGCTTTCTGTGTATCTATGTCAGAAACTCGTTTGATTACACCTTTTTGAAGTGAACCAAACGGGGCTTTTGAGGATGTAGAAGGGTTCTCATACCCAATTCCCTTCTTATTAGTTGGCGTTCGAAAATAGTTGTTCATATCCTGAACGGTTTTTGAAGATATCGTGAAAACTTCTATTTTCTTACGTAAACTGTCCTCAGTAGATTTCAGACTCTCATGTAGTCGGAAGAGTTCATCAAACTTAGCTTGTAGGATTTTAAAATCATCAGCTTGCTATTTATTGATTGCTAGATGTTCTTCAATCTGCTTCTCCTGATCAGAAGATTTAACTTTCAGAACTTTCAGTTCTTCAGTTACCTTCTAAGCAGCTTCAGCTGATTTCAGTTCAGCTGCTTTACTGACAGCATTCTCTTTAACAAGCTGAGTATTTTTGGTCCTTAGCTTATCGTTTTCAGCTTCCACTATTGTATAAGTGTCTACTGCGTTAGAGAGATCATCAAGTAATTGCTCAGAATAGAGCTGCAAGTCAATCTCTCCAACAGGTGTGCTAATTATAATTGGTGTGGAAACTGAAAGAGCAGAAGGTTTAGAGGTTACCTCAGGTTTCTCTTCCTCCTTAGCCATCAGACAGATTTCATCATCTGAGGAGAATATCAGATCATCATGGTCGTAGAGATCATCAGCATTGCTTATCAGACAAAAGTCCTCTACTGATGAGTAGCCTGAATCCTCAGAAGGCAGATAAGAATCATTGATTCCTGATGTGTCAGCAACCATGGCTTTTCTGTCTCTATAGCATCGTTCTCTTCTGTTTCGCTTCTCTTCTCTTTCTCTTGGAGTCAAGTCTGGGCAATCGGCGCTGTAGTGACCTGGTTTCTCACAATTGATGCATGATCCACGATCCACGGAACTTCTTCTGCCAGGTGAGTCACTCCGTCTGTAGGATCTGTCAGGTGACTTTCCTTTCTGATTGTAATCAGAACTTCTTCTCTCAGATCTGTTGTCTCTTCTCTCATCAGACCGATCATCTCTTTTCTTATCTTCTCTGTGATCCCTTCGGTCATCAGATCTGGTCCTTTCTGGAGATCTGTCAGCTGGCCTCCTATTTCTTCCTCTGTTGTCTTGATAATCCCTATAAAATCTGCGATACTTACCAAGTTGAATATTAGATTTTTCAAGTTTCCTGGTTAGCAAAGCGATCTGTTCAGCTTGGCTTATAATGTTTCTAACAGGTTCAGTAGCCTTTGATCTGCTGCTGGCTGCTTTGAATGCAACTGATTTTGATGTGGAGGTTGTGGCTTCAGCAGGTGACTCGTCTTCTTCTTCTTACCCTCTTTCGATCAGATCGAACACATGGGCTTTAAGACTTAAGAACAGGCTGCTTGGCTTCATCTTGGCAATATCTTGACAATCCTTGATTACCGTGACTTTCATATCCCACTTCTTGGTTAGGGATCTCAAGATCTTGTAATTGATGTCTTTATCTGACATCTCTCATCCAAGTTCTCGTAGCTTGTTCACTGACATGGTGATTCTTCCATCGAGCTCATTGATGGTTTCATGTGGTAGCATCTTAAGTTTTTCGAACTTCACCAGTTCAGCTTGCAATCTGCTGTCTTTGATCTAATCATTTCCTTCACACATCTCAGCAAGCGTATCCCACATCTATTTAGCTGTCTTGAGATACTTTATCTTTTCTTTGGTTATCTTATCCATGGTCTTCATGATTATATGCCTGGCTATTGTATCCAGTGTATACAACTTTCTTTCTTCTGCATCCATCGTATGGACTCTTTTTTGACAAGGCTTCCAACTGCAAAATCTGGATCACCTCCAATAGCTGGGTTGTCATGATAGATGATGATGGGTCCTCGTTCAATAACTTCCATCATTCTGCCGCTTATTGATCCCAGATGGTTGCACATGTATATTGTCCAGTCTGCATACTCATCAATGGAAAATTTAGGCAAATCATGATACATACCAGAGGTATTATCCATGCTGATAGTGATTTTGAAAACGAGTGAGTTTTGAAAACGGTTTTTTCAAGATCAGTTCAAGTGACCACAAAGGTTCTTCCTCAAGAACCGATGATACTCAAAGCCAGTGGTCTATAGAACTACTACTCTTATACCACTTGTAGGTCCCGAACGGGTTTCATGAGGGCAGAAGTCTAGAGGGGAGGGGTGAAACAGACTTAAAAACTTTTTTTCGTCTTGGTCGGTGTGATTGCAGTTTACCTGATTAGAGTGCGAGTGAATCAGTTTGGACTGATATTCAATCTTACTGAGCGCCTAAGGGCAGATCAGTTAGATATTTGTCAGTTTAACTGATAGTGCGGAAGCTAGTTTGTACCCGTGTGAAAAACCAGTTTTATCAAATCAGATTCTCAAGTCAGTTTTCAATCAGTTGACTAAACTGGTCAAAAATCGGATCGATTGCTTGGTGCGGTGATATTAACTCGAAATATGTATGCGCTTTTAAGCTCGGTTGTGTGTAATAATGTAAAAGTGTAAAGCAAAGAAAGAGCAAGTAAATGCACACAAGATTTTTATAGAGGTTCAGACAATCGGTCCTACGTCCACTCTTCCCTATCACAAGGGGCACCAACTAAACCAACTTAACAGACTGGACTTAGTTTAATGTGTTAGTCCAATACCCAACAGATGTTTATCGAGTTCACACTCAACCGATCCCAGAAATCAGAACTAGAATCCCTGATGCCGAATCCGTGAACAAACTTAACCTAACTTTTGCGTTTGGGTAAAGATTTGTTGTGGTTCCAACTGGAAATCTATCCTAGTGTTTATGTAGCCAAAAAGCTAGAGGATGAGATTTCTATGCTAAGAACAATGGGATGAACACTTAAGAATAATCTTCAAATTTTGTGTTCTTCGTGCGGGAACTTTGCTATAGTTTGAGCTTCTTGATAATTTCCCGTCCTCGTTGTTGTACTCACTTTGAAGAGCAATCCCATATTTATAGACCTCGAAATCAAAGAGCCGTTGGAGAGAAATTTGAATTTCCGGCTATATTTGGTAGGTTTGTAGGATTTGATGTGACGTGCTTCCAATTACGGCGTGGCCGAAGGCATGATTAGCACCGTTTGTCTCTGCAGCGTCGAATCCCGCATTGTCAGCTCTTTTTGCGCATGTGTCGCTCTCTCATTGGCTTTACGAGTACAAAACTTCAGTATTTGTCCAATTAACGTTTAATATTCTTCTTGTAGAATATTCGTATGGTCTGGTGTACCATTTTGGTTAACACCGGTGTGGTGACGATCGGATCGGATAATCGACCTACGATAAAGTCTTCTGATGTAGATTGTCTTAGCACAATTTGCAGACTCGGCTGATGTAGGTCTTCTGGTCTTCTGGTCTTCTGGTCTTCTTGATCTTCTGGAAGTCTTCTGATTTCCAGGTTTCTCTGAGTCTCAGTGTCTTTAGTCATACTGAGTCTTCAGGTTTCTTACTGAGTCTTCAGGTTTCTCCGAGTCTTCAGGTTTCTCTGAGTCTTCAGGTTTCTCCGAGTCTCAGCGTCTTCAGTCTTCACTTGATCATCTGACTTCTTCTTGTCTTCTGACTTGTTTAGTCTTCTGATCATCTGACCTTATCTGGTCATCTGACTAATTTAACCTGACCTATACATATTGAGTTCCCCCTCAATATGTGACCTATCTTTTTTACATCAGCTATCTATACATTTCAACTGGTCATCTTAATCTGATTCTAAGTCATCAGTCAGCTAACAGATCTGACTGGTCTTATAACAACCTGTTTTGGAACTTCCATCAAAACTAAATACAAATTTCCCAACAATTATTCAATTTGATTTCAATTGGCTTCATTATCTTAGAATCTAATTCTTCAAGTTGTTTTTAATTGTGCAGTTTGTTGAACTCCCTCGAACATATTATCTGTGTTATCATTGATTAAATACGTTAATGCTTAAAAACTACGTGGCTTTTAAAATTACGTTATGTTCGTATTTATCATGCTACTACTTATGGTGCTAATAATCCTTTAAGAAATCTGGAATGTGTATTCCATGATTCTAAGATTTTCTTTATAAACAATCTTTCTATTTTTTTTTCAATATATATACGTAATATATATACACACTATGTTTTTTATCTTTTAATATATTTATTTATTTATTTTTCATGTTCAAGGTTGTAGGGTTCATGCTACAATCAAGTCATATCATTTTGATAAATACAAGGATAATATTGTGGAAGACAGGTTGTACATTGTTAGGAATTTCATTGTCACTGCAAACAAGTCTTCCATTAAGATCGCCATTAACAATTTTAAGATCCAGTTCATTTCTAATACTCGAATAGTTCAAGCAGTTGATGTAGATTTTCCTTACAATATATATCTTTTTAGAAACTTCTCACAATTAACAATTGATAGTGAAATTGATGAGAATCTTTTTCTTGGTAACTTGATATACTATGTATATTTGTATATATGTTTATATATTGACTATTCTTTTTAAAATATATAATTACTTAATTTTTTATATTATTTTAAACCTTTAATTTGATATTTTCATTTATGTAGATGTAATAGGCAATGTATATTATATTGGTGATATTGTTGATAGACAAGTTGGGACAAGAACTACAAAATTGTTGGATTTGACCATAGAGGATGTTGGGAGATGAATTTAATAAAGAAGATTTTGATTAGATCCCAAAACCCCTGAGTATGACATGTTCAGGATAATCTTGATAGTTGAGTCAGGATTCAGTTTTAGAGTGTTCAGGATGTTATCTGCACCATGTATAGTCAGCAGATATAAATCAGGTTAGATTTTGAAGATTCTGAAGACTCAGTAAGTTTATGAAGTTTCAAGATGAATCAAGACTCATATGACATCGAGAAATCAAGACTCGATGAAATCGAGAAATCAAGACTCAAGATGAAATCGAGAAATCAAGACTCGAGATATCAATCAAGATATCTCTCAAGACTCAAGACACATCAAGACTCGTAAGACACGAAGACTCAAGACTCGGAAAGACTCAACACTCGTAAGATATCAAGACACAAAAGATCATCAAGACACAATGAATCTTCAAGACATTCACATGCAGACAAAAGGAACTAAAGCTAAGTGTTTTTAAGGTTATATCACTCAGAGATATTGACCAAAAAGAGCCGTTATGTTCGTCTACATTTACCGAAGACAGGAACCAATCAAGAGAAAGACAACACATCAGACTTTCTATCGACAATTGAAAGCGACAGTCAACATGAAGCATGTCAAGAGTACTATGTTCCGCATCGCAAAAAAAAGTGATGAAAGGCTACATTAAAGCATATTGCCTAAAACATACTAGGGAGTATTCAAACCCTAAAAATAGCGCCTTCATCAAACACCATAAGAGGAAACTCATGAAGCTATCTCCTCTAACGGATAGTTTTTCAAGAGTGACCTTGGTGATTGCCTATAAATACTAGTGACCCTCTACATTGAAGGTTACGGGAAATTTGTAAGCAACTCAAGAGCTCAATCTTATTCTTGAAAATTGAAGCACTCGAAAACCCAAGAATTTCCCAAGTGCTTTACATTGAAGAGAGCTCATTAAATAAGCCTAGTTTGATAAGATATATCCAAAGCTTAGTAGAGATATCCTAGCCTTTGCATTGTACTTATTTTAAAGGATATCTCATCCTAGTTGGAAACCAACCAGAAACCCCAAACCCTTTGTAAGGTAGTTTGAGTGTGATTGTTGGTGAGTTGGAGTTGTAAAGAGTTAGTAAACTACATTGAGGTAGTCAGAAAACTCTAGAGAAGAAGTGAGTAAACTCTCTTGGATAGTCAGAAAGCTTGTGTGTGTTTGAGTAAGTAAACTACAAAGAGGTAGTCAGAAAACTCAAAGTAGAAAGGTTAGTAAACTACATTGTGGTAGTCAGAAAACCTTAGGAAGTGGTTAAGAAATTTCTCTGAAGTTCAGAGAGAGTGGACGTAGGAGCTTGAGTCTCTGAACCACTATAATTGCTGTGTTGTTTGCTTTCTTACTACATTGTTACCTGTTGCATACTTTTTCACTGAAAGCATTATTCACTGATATTCAGTGAGAATCAATCCACTGAACTGGCATCTAACTGATCACAGCCTTAATCACTGTTTCATTAAAAGTAAGGTTTTCAGCAAAGCTAAAAACGAGTATAAACTTAGGGCCAACCATTCTGCACACTTGAGTAGCTAGAACAAATAGTTACCAAACTGAACTAACTCAACTGAGGGTTCAGTAAGATAGTTATCTAATCCAAGCAGCTCAGGATCTCTGGAAACTCAGGCTCAGTTGGGATAATATGAGGCTTCTGAAAGCAACTCAGGATCATTGTCTCAGGTAGACTTTGACTCAGGGCGATCTGTGCTTCTCAGGGCCAAATCATCAGGACAACCTGACCCATATGACCTCAGTGAAGAAAAGTTTTAAAAATCACTGAACACGTGTATTCCCCCCCCATACACGTGTGAGACTCGTTAGCACCGGGACCAACAAGTGGTATCAGAGTAGTGGTTCAACTTGACCACTCGCTTTTTTTACCATAGTCTAATTTGCTGAAAGACTCTGGTGGTCTACTGAACATATCTATTTGCTGAAATCTTACAAGGCTCAGACATCATGCCTTCTAAGAAACTTCCTATGTTCTCAGTTGAGAGCTACAATTTATGGAGATTAAGAATGCAGGCTCATCTGTATTCTAAGCATGAAAGAATGTGGAGAGTGGTTTCTGAAGGACCATTCAAATTCACTGTTGTGAATCCCAGGATTACTGAAACTGAGAGAAATGATCCCAGAACTGAATTTCCAATGTCAGATGATCAACTTACTCCTGATGAGAGAAAGTTAGTCAATCTTGACTACATTGCCAAAGATACTTTATATAGCACTATTGATGATGGTGTTATGGGGATGATTTCTCATTGTAATACTGCCAAAGAAATATGGGACACACTTGCTGTGAAGTGCCAAGGCACAGATCATATTAAAGAGAACAAACTTTCTGTTGCTATTGGAAAGTTTGATAGCTTTGAAATGGAAGATGGTGAATCCATTGACAAACTTGAAGTCAGATTCACTAGCATAATGAATGATCTAAATGCTTTTGGGAAAAGATACCCACAGAGAGAAGTGGCACTGAAAATTCTTAGAGGACTATCTAAGAAATGGGATATACATGCTGTGGTGATTGAAAACATCAAAAATATTGATTCAATGCCATACCAACAAGTTTTCTCTGAACTGAAAGCTTATGAGTTTGTAATTGACAAGAAATCAAAGAAAGCTGATAGTAAGATGATTCGTCATCTAGCAAGAATGTGGCTTTCAAAGCCAAAGAGAAATCCTGTAAGTCTAGAGAGTCTGAGAACTCACTTGCCAAAAATCAGGATGAGCTGGAGGATAAGCTAGCACTGATGGCAAGGAGGTTTGAAAGACTTAATAGCAGATATGGAAAATATAAAAAATATTACAGGAATCACAGGTACCAAAGAGACTCAAAAGCTGAGGCAGATCCACCGAGAAAAGAAAGGACCAGAAAGCTGAAGGATCTTCATCCAAAAAGAAGGACTCCAAGACTAAGGAGGAAAGTGATCAGGATGATGATGCCAACAGATGCTACAACTGTCAAAAGAGAGGTCACTTTCAATATGACTGTCCTGAGTTAAGTGCTAAAGAGAGAAAGGAGAGACAAGCCAAGAGAGACAAGAAGTTCTCCAGCAAGAAAGCCATGATTGCAGAAGAGGAAGAACATTCTGAAGAAGGTTCCAGTTCCTCAGATGAGATGTTCTCAGATAGTGACAGTGATGATATCTGTCTAATGGCTGTGGAGGAGGTAAATTCTTCTATCTCTGTTGTTGCTCCTACACAAGCACATGAGTTCTCAAGTTCTACTGTAAACTGTAATTTTGACCTGATGGATTCTTTTGAGAATCTTATGACGGACTATTCTGTGTTACAAGAACTGCTCAATGAAACTCAAGAGCAGAACAAGGAACTGACTGCTGAGAATCTGAAGTGGAAAGACTCTAAAAATGCTGAGATCACTTCTCAACTGATGGGAACTACTGATGAACTAGATGTTCTGAAAGTACAACTCTCAGAAAAGGAGAAGGTGATAGAGACCCTGAATGAAAAATTAGAGAAATCCATTGGGGAGATTCAGCTTATCAGAACTGAGTTCAATGACCTCTTTGAGAAGCATGAAACTCTAAAGAAGTGCGAGGATAGTGCGCAGAGAAAGTTAGCTCTATTGAATTCTGCATCTAAAGTGATAGATGAAATTCAGAGTTATCAAAAACCTGCAACTATAAAAGCTGGATTGGGATACATTCCAGGGGGAACCTCACAAGGTCTTCTGAATGCTGCTTCTAGTAGCACTAAGACTGTCTTTGTTAAACAAGTGGCACCCAATCTTTTGACTGAAGAACTGCCCAGAGTTTTAGACAAGGGTAAAGGACCTATGGTTTCAGAAAAACTGAATGTTCAGGGAAGAAATTCCAAACCTCAGGAAAAGGCTAGAAAACCTGACCACTCAGTAGGAAATCTTCAGGCCAGTACTTCAAAGCCTCAGGCTAAGAATACAAACCTGAAGAAATCTGCACTGAACCATCAGAGGAATTTTCAGAAGAGAAACACTCAGCAGAGATATTCTCAGCAGAGATTACTGAAAGACCCCAATTTCAGTACAAGCAACCCAAACCCCACTTGCCTAAGGGTAAAGGTTTCCTGAACCCAAGTCAGCAGAGACAAAGACCAGCTGCACAAAAGCCAAAGCACTTGAACAAAAGGCCTGTACCCAAGAAGAACTCTAAGGCTCATGTTCATGCTAAGGCTGGCACTCATACACAGGATACTGTCAAGGCACCAAGGGTGGTGAATGTGTATGTAGATGTTTATGGGAGACAAATCAGCCACTCTAAAGTAATTAGAGTTGTGAGGCAGATTTAGATTCCAAAAGGTACATCTAACCTGGTAGGACCCTACACCAAATGGGTACCTAAGAACTGATCTATTTTTCAGGTGAAAGACAAGGGCACTGAGCTGAATAAAGACAACATAACACTGATGAGTGGAAATGAATTGGCTCCTGCTGTATGGTATCTAGATAGTCGATGTTCAAGACATATGACAGGATATAAGCAGCTGATCACTGACTATGTTGAGCAAAATGCCCTCAGATCACATTTGGAGACAACTCCAAAGGACAAACTGAAGGATATGGAACTCTTGAAGTTGATTCTGTTCATATCCATGGTGTTTCATATGTGTCTGGTTTAAAGCATAACTTGCTTTCTATCAATCAATTCTGTGACAAAGGATTCAATGTTGAGTTCTCAAAGAACTTATGTTATGTGAAAGACAATACTTCACAGAAAATTCTACTGACTGGTACTAGAAAAGGAAATGTGTATCTTGCTGATTGGAGTTCAACTCCTAAAGATACATGTTTGGTTGCAAAAAGTTCAACTGATACCAGTTGGTTGTGGCACAAAAGGATGAATCACTTGAACTTTAAAACCCTGAACAAACTTGCAAGATTAGCACTTGTGAGGGGGTTACCAAATGAAGTGTTCAGTAAAGAACATGTTTGTGATGCTTGCCAAAAAAGGAAAGCAAATCAGAGCATCTTTTAAAAGCAAAGTAGATGTTTCTACTGAAAGAATACTTCAACTGTTACATGTGGATCTTTTTGGTCCAGTAACACCTGTGAGCACAAATGGCAGAAAATATACACTTGTGGTAGTTGATGACTACTCTAGATACACATGGGTCATATTCTTACTTTCGAAGAAAGAGACTCGCATAAAAAAGCTGCTGAACTCATGAAAAGGCTCAAGATTTGAAAAGAATCTGAGTGTGGTCAAAATCAGATCGGATAAAGGAACTGAGTTTATCAATCACATTATATCTGATTATTGTGCAGCAAATGGAATAACTCATGAAACATCAACTGCAAGGACCCCACAACAGAATGGTGTTGCTGAAAGAAGAAATAGGACTCGAAAAGAAGTTCGTAAGGACAATGATTGTTGAAGGTTTATATTCCTAAAAGATTTTGGGAAAAGTTATTAACACCGCATGCTATTCTCATAATAGATCCATGCTGACCAAGAATCAAGGAAAAACTCCATATGAGCTGTGGAATGAAAGGAAGCCTCTTGTTTCTTTCTTTTTCGTGTGTTTGGTTGCAAGTGTTTCATACACAATAATGGTAAAGATCAGTTGAAAACTTTTGATAGCAAAAAGTCGATGAAGGGATATTCTTAGGATATTCTGAAGTTAGCAAAGCCTTCAGAGTTTACAACTGTAGGACTCTTATTGTGGAAGAAACACCTCATGTTGTTTTTGATGAATCTACTTGTGTTCTCAAGAAACAGAACATGACTCGGAGAACCAAAGAGAATCACCCGACTAAGCCCGAAAAAAATGATAAAACATCCTCTCGAACTCGAAAAAGAAGAAGTCACTACTTTCTATGAATGGAGTGAATAAGACTCGAACAAAGAAGTTCGAGGATGGAAAAACTCGAGGATGGTGAGACTCGGGATGGAAATTCTCCAATCGAAGGAAAAGCCAACACACTAAAGTCGACCAATCTGAATGCACACCCGCCGAGACTCAGGTATGTAACGCCGATGAAGATGTGGTCACAGCTGAGGAAAACTCTGAATCTATCAACAAAAGGGGAACAAATGTCTCTGACAATGTTCTGAATGGAATTTCCCCTGAGGAAGATGATTCCCTTTCTCCTTTTCTGTTGTTCCCTGAATTTAATGAAATACCTGAACCTAACATTTCTGATGTTGAGGATACTATTGAAGGGGGAACATCCAGGAGAAGATGGTTGGATAGTCATCCTATAAGTCAGATTGTGGGTGATCTATCAGATGGTGTCAAAACAAGAAGGTTCCATGGTGAAAGTGCCTTATTCTGCTGCTTCTTATCTGACAAAGAACCTACTGAGATTGAAGAAGCTCTACAAGACTCATTTTGGATTACTGCTATGCAAGAAGAGCTGAATCAGTTCTAAAGGAATGAAGTTTGGGAGCTAGTGGATAGACCTAAGAGGCACAATGTGATTGGAACCAAGTGGGTGTTCAAGAATAAGAGAGATGAGAACAACAACATTGTAAGAAACATGGCAAGGCTAGTTGCACAAGGTTATTCCCAAGAAGAAGGCTTGGATTATGATGAAACCTTTGCACCTGTTGCAAGACTAGAAGCCATCAGATTGTTTCTTGCATATGCTGCCCACATGAAATTCACAGTCTAACAGATGGATGTGAAAAGTGCATTTCTGAACGGTGTCCTTAAGGAAGAGGTTTATGTGGAACAACCTCCTGGTTTCAGACAGAATGACCAAGTTTACAGGCTCAGAAAAGTCTTGTATGGTCTTAAGCAAGCACCCAGAGCATGGTATGATACTCTTTCTCAGTTTCTTACTGACCATGGTTTTATCAAAGGAACTGTTGATAGGACCTTGTTCAGGATAGAAGATGGGGAAGATATCTTACTTGTTCAGATCTATGTAGATGACATAATATTTGGATCTCCAAATCATCAGTTGTGTGAAAAGTTTTCTACCCTGATGAAAGGAAAGTTTGAGATGTCAATGATGGGGGAGATGAATTTCTTTCTTGGACTTCAGGTGAAACAGACTAAGGAAGGAATTTTCATCAATCAAGCAAAGTACACCAGAGATCAGATTGCAAAATATGGTGTACAGAATTGCAATGCAGTTAGAATTCCCATGAATACTAACTACAAGATGGATCCTGATCTTGAAGGCAAATCAGTAAATCACACTGATTATAGAGGGATCATTGGATCACTGCTATATCTCACAACAAGTAGGCCTGATATAACATTTGCTGTTGGGATATGTGCAAGATACCAAGCTAATCCTAAGGCTAGTCACATGGAGGCTGCCAAAAAGATTCTGAAATATCTTAAAGGGACTTTGAATAGAGGATTATGGTATCCAGCTGATGATAACCTTGAATTAACTGGTTATTCAGATGCTAATTTTGGAGGATGTAGAATTGACAGGAAGTCTACCATAGGAACTTGTCAATTTCTTGGAAGTAAACTGATATCATGGTTTTCAAAGAAACAGACCTCAGTAGCAACCAGTACTACTGAAGTTGAATACATGGCTGCAGGAAGCTGTTGTGCACAGATTCTTTGGCTCAGACAACAATTGAGGGATTATAAGATTATAGCCAATGAAGTACCTATATTTTATGATAATAATAGTGCTATTGCTATTACACAAAATCTGGTATTGCACACCAGATGTAAGCATGTTGATATCAGACATCACTTCATCAGAGATCATGTTGAGAAGAAAGACATCAGGATGGAGAAAATTCATACTGATAAACAGAGAGTTGATATCTTGACTAAATCTTTGGCTGAATCAAGATTTCAGGAACTATCAGTTGAATTAGGGATGTTGGATCCAGGTGTATAGAGCAAATCTGAAAAATTGAAGGTTTTCAGATGCATGAAGTTTTCTCAAGATTCTACTGAGAAACTCAGGATAAAATTGAAAGTACTGAAATCTGAGTCTTGGGAAACTCAGATATCCTGAAGTTCAGTACTCAATATTATACTGATCTCGCTCAATACTCAGTATTATACTGACATTTTATCAAGGTCAAAACTCAGTAAGACTGATAGAGGAAAATTAGTCTGAAGAAGTAATGACTCATGCAATGCATTTATTGTCCAAACTGAATCTCAGTAATCATTGGCAATAAATAACAAAACACCTGAAGGAATGTTTGGGCAGGACCTTTGAAATTCTCGAAGATAGTCAATGGTCTGCAGAAACAGTAATTAATTGCACTGTTCATTAATCACCAATAAGGTTAAATTGGCGGCATAATATTCGTGAAATCGTCCTTTGATATACCCGATAAGTCGGTGTTTAATCTCAATAGTCGATTTCTTCATCGATACGATTTTCCACGAATCAAACCCTTTATATCCATTGAAAATTCTTTCAAAGCCCAATTTCATAACCTTCGTCTTCAAAAACATTTTGCTTCTAAAAATCTCTCATTTTCCCAGAAACCCTTCATCGTTCTCAAAACCCTTCACCAAAAAAAAAATAAAAAAATTCTTCAAAATGACGTTCTTGGTTTACGATAAACTTGCAATTTCTAACAAGCCGTGGTATGAGTACGTTGTTTCACTCGAAAGCTCATCGAATGCAACACATGAAGAAGAAGCGTTGCACATGATACGGGTTGCGAAGCTCACAAACCTGGTTGCGAATCAACCAGAGGCGGAATATTCAAAAGAGGTAATCGAATTTATCTCTAATTTTAAAATAGACGAGGAGGACTGTATAGAGTCTCAAATTACAGTTTCTCATTTGGAGCATAGCTCAAAATATGTCAATTTTGTGAGGGAATTGTATATAATTCCTAAGAATCTTAACGATGTATATGAGTTGAGTAATAGAGGAGAAGACCCTACAATGTATATGATGGGTAGGGAACAAGAGTATCTTGATAGGATTACAGAGCATCCTGTTAAGTTTGAGGCTACTCTCAATAAAAGGCATTTAAAGCCTAAGTATAGAGTTTTGCTGGATATAGTGAGTAAATGTATAATGAGTCGATCCGGCAGTTTTGAACAAATTAGTACGCCGAAGCTGAGATTAATGGGGGCTATTGAAGACTCACCCACCACCGCATTCAACTGGCTACGATATTTAATCAGAGTGGTGAGTGTCCAAGCAAAACAAGTCAAGAAGGAGAATGGTTCGGTTGTCATTAAAGGGAAAATCCTACATGCAACCAAGATAGCATTCATCTTGGAGATGTACCGAGAAGAAGAAGACATCTTCGCCAACTCCTCACCCTTTCAAAAGTCCAAGATTCTTTTCAAGCCAACAACATCAAAAAAGACTTTGAAAGGAAAGAAAGAGAAGAAGGAGGAGACTGCTGCAGAAGGAGCTGCTGAACAAGCCCATCAAGCCAGGGGGAAGGCTCTGATGGAGGTGAAGAGAGAAAAGGGAGAAGCCCTGAAGAAGAAAACACTGGCTCCTAAGCGCGAGAAAAAGTTCGATTTCTAATGAGGAGGAGGTCAAGAACTCGAGGAAGTCCAACTCGAGGGCCGCTAGACAAATCTCCATTGCAAGTAATCGCTCAGTTGTGACTCTTTCTTTCAAGAGCAAACCGAGGAATGTGTTCTCTCCGAGGTTCTTGAAACATCTCTCGAAGCTCGCATAAGATATCTCAGAGATATTCAAGGACCTCGTGTTTCTACTGAGGAGATGCCCGCCGCACCTCGTAACAAACCGAGCCTCGGGAGGCTGCTTGAATTTGGACATGCTCCCCGAGTGAACCATTCTTTGATCCTCAAACCTCTCATCAACACCGAAGCCCAAAGTCAAGAAGGAGAGAGGCAGAAGAGACCGAGTGGCGCAAAGAAGTGGGGAACGGTTCATTTTGGATGTACCTGAAATAGCTCATATCCCCGACCTTCGGGATCTCTTCTTTAGACTGAGGACCACAGTCTACATTCTGAACCAAACTTTGCCAGAAATGCTGAACATTACCTCCTTCAGAGGAGTGGACTGGTGGAATGAAGAGACTGCAGTGCTGACTCAGTTCTTCGGGTTCAAGAAGACCAAGCTCCGGATGAAAGTTGCCGATTTTGATGAGCTGGTCAGGAAAAAGGTGGCTGAAAGGAGGGAAGCTGATGTTGGTGCCTCGAGCTCAAAAGATTAAGATCAAGAAGGTGACCAACAAGGAAATGCTGAGAAGCAATCTCAAATGGAGAAAAAATCGACGATCTTTGTCACTGATATCTCACATCCTCAGACTGAAGTTAGTACTCTTCAGGTAACTTTTGGCACTACTAAAAATTATGCCAAAGCTACTGAAGTTCCTATCTTTAAATCTGTTATGTCTGATATGCAGATTGAGGCTCAAGTGGAGACTGAAGCCCAGGTGGAGACTGAGGCTCAGGCGGAGCACCCAGCTCAGAAGGAACATCAAGTGCTATATGCTCCGGAGATTGACTTCAGTCCTATAGTGGACAAGCTGGAGAAGGTTGTGCCAATTGTGGAGAAAGTTGCTCAAATTGAAGAAACATTGACCAACCAATCCAAGAAGCTAGAGAACCTGAGTTCATCTTCAGACTTGATACAGCTTCAGATATCTCTTACTGACAAATTGACTACCATAGAAGGGAAGGTAGATGGAGTCAAAATCGAAATTTGAATCTTGAGAGATGAAGCAAATGTATCAAGAGAGGACTTCATATCTTGAAGCCAAGCTGGTGGAGAAAAATGATCAGATGATCAAGAGTGCTGTTGAGGAATTTGGCTCCCTTCTCATGACCAAGATGACAGATATGCTGAAAGATGTATTCTCCAACCAGTTTGCACATTTGTCTGAAGAGTTCTCAATGGCCAAGAACCATATGATGAGGCTAGAGGACGAGCATGATCAGTTGGCTGGAGAAGTGCGAAGTATCAGTAAAGAGCAATATCACATGGATACCGCACTATCTCAACTTCTTCCAAGGTATGGTGCCAAAAGGGGGAAAGGTCTGGAGGTAAGCTGAAGGAGTTGTTGGCACAAACCTTGAAGAAGAAGGCAGACAAGGAAGCTGAAAAGAAAATTCTTGCTGAAGCCTTAAAAGAAGTAGAAACCACTGAGAAGCTCAAGTTCAAGCAAGCTGAAGAGCCAATCTACACTCATGTTTCTGAGCAAACAATTCAGGAAGCTATCTCTGAAAAACTGAGTGGTAGAAGAATGGTAGAAACAAGCCAAGCCGGTGCAGAGCAAGCTAAACCAATCAAGAGAAAGGTTGTGGCATTTGTTGAACCAGAGAAGAAGAGAGCTAAAGCTTCAAAGGCTACTCAAAGAAAACTGATAATGGATTTTGAAGAGTCTGAAGAGGAAGCTGAAAAGAAGTCTTCGACACAAGAAGAGCTCTGAAATCACTTCAAGTTCAAAAAGAAAAGAAAATTGTTGCTTCTGTATCAGTAGTCCCTGTAATAAGGAAGAAGAAAGAAGAAGAGCAGAAACGCAGAAGTGATTTCAAGAAGTTCCTGAGCAAGAGGAGGGGTACTGCTAAAGCTCAGAAGTGGCCGCACATTGATAAATGGATGCCTATCCAATTCAATGATGCCTGGGAAGAAATTAAGAGAACCTTCTGATTCTACTATGAAATTATGAGGGAATGGAGGGGGACAAGCTCAGACTCGAATGAAGCCTTCATTGATTACTTATTAACTTTCTATCCAAAGTACCTGCAGAGTTGGATAAACTTAGCAGATGAAGGTAATGCTCAAATTTTTGCCCCTGGTCCTTATACCTACCCTGCTCCAAGACTAGAGAATGGCCTGGTGAATGAAACAACCATTTCTCAAGAAATTGCTCAGTATGCCATCCAATTAGGACTGACAGGAAACAACACAGATATCATCAGAGAAAGGGATGAGCTGAAAAATAAATATTATGGGATGTTCAACCTGGAAGTGCCTGAGGATGAGGTTGAAGAAGACTGAAGAGCTGATTGAAGATAGAAGACTGAAGCTAAAGACTGAAGATTAAAGACTAAAGACTCTTTGTACTTCTTTTGCTTTTGTTTTTAATAATTTCATTGTACTCTATAACTTCTATCTCACAATCAATGAAAATTTATCTTTATGCTCAAAGATAATATCTCATTATCTTTTTACATGTCTTTTATATTTGATATGCCTTTGTGATGAAATTGTTGAGAAATTTGCCATTCTTGGATTGTAATAGGAAAAACTGAAACCTGAGTATAGGTTAAGTGTTTTTGTAACAAGATGGTTTTGGCATCATCAAAAAGGGGGAAATTGTTGGGAGGTGAATTTAATAAAGAAGAATTTGATTAGATCCCAATACCCCTGAGTATGACATGTTCAGGATAATCTTGACAGTTGAGTCAGGATTCAGTTTTATAGTGTTCAGGATGTTATCTGCACCATGTATAGTCAGCAGATATAGATCAGGTTAGATTCTGAAGATTCCGAAGACTCGAAGAAAGTTTACAAGTTTCAAATATGAAACCAAGAAATCAAGACTCAAGATGAAATCGAGAAATCAAGACTCAAAGATGAAATCGAGAAACTAAAGACTCAAGATAAAATCAAGACTCAAAGATGAAATCGAGAAACTAAAGACTCAGTATATCTCTGAAGACTCGTAAGACATCAAGACTCGTAAGACATCAAGACTCGTAAGACTCAAGACTCGGAAGATATCAAGACACGAAGAAGATATCAAGACACAAGAGTTAATGAAGACTCAAGAATTCATTGAAATGCTCAGTATAACCTGAATGATCCGAGGCAGTGAATAATATCTATCTGAAGGCTACAAAACTGAGAAAAACATGAATACTCAGAAAAATAGATATTGCCCAAGACATTCACTTGCAGACAAAAGGAACTAAAACTAAGTGTTGTTAAGGTTATATCACTCAGAGATATTGACCAAAAAGAGTCGTTATGTTCGCTCACATTTCATCAAGATAAGAACCAATCAAGAGGAAGACAACACCAGTTTCTTTCTTACGACCTTTGAAAGCGATAGGTCACTGAAGCATGTCAGTAGTACTATGTTCCAGACTGCAAAAAGTGGTGAAAGGCTACATTAAAGCATATTGCCTAAAACATACTAGGGAGTATTCAAACCCTAAAATAGTCGTTCATCAAACACCATAAGAGGAAACTCATGAAGCTATCTCCTCCAACGGATAGTTTTTCAAGAGTGACCTTGGTGATTGCCTATAAATACTAGTGACCCTCTACATTGAAGGTCACGGGAAATTTGTAAGCAACTCAAGAGCTCAATCTTATTCTTGAAAATTGAAGCACTCGAAACCCAAGAATTTCCCAAGTGCTTTACATTGAAGAGAGCTCATTCACTAAGCCTAGTTTGATAAGATATATTCAAAGCTTAGTCGAGATATCCTAGCCTTTGCATTGTACTTATTGTAAAGGATATCTCATCCTAGTTGGAAACCAACCAGAAACCCCAAACCCTTTGTAAGGTAGTTTGAGTGTGATTGTTGGTGAGTTGGAGTTGTAAAGAGTTAGTAAACTACATTGAGGTAGTCAGAAAACTCTAGAGAAGAAGTGAGTAAACTATCTTGGATAGTCAGAAAGCTTGTGTGTGTTTGAGTAAGTAAACTACAAGGAGGTAGTCAGAAAACTCAAAGTAGAAAGGTTAGTAAACTACATTGAGGTAGTCAGAAAACCTTAGGAAGTGGTTAAGGAATTTCTCTAAAGTTCAGAGAGAGTGGACGTAGGAGCTTGAGTTTCTGAACCACTATAATTGCTGTGGTGTTTGCTTTCTTACTGCATTGTTACTTGTTGCATACTTTTTCACTGAAAGCATTATTCACTGATATTCAGTTGGAATCAATCCACTTTACTTTCATCTAAATGATCACAGCCTTAATCACTGTTTAATTAAAAGGAAGGTTTTCAGCAAAGCTAAAAACGAGTATAAACTTAGGGCCAACCATTCCACACACTTGAGTAGCTAGAACAGATAGTTACCAAACTGAACTAACTCAACTGAGTGTTCAGTAAGATAGTTATCTGATCCAAGCAGCTCAGTTGGGATAATCTGAGGCTTCTGAAAGCAGCTCAGGATCATTGTCTCAAGTAGACTTTGACTCAGGGTGATTTGTGCTTCTTAGGGCCAAATCATCAGGACAACCTGACCCATCTGACCTCAGTGAAGAAAAGTTTTAAAAATCACTGAACACGTGTATTCCCCCCCCATACACGTGTGAGACTCGTTAGCACCGGGACCAACAGAGGACAATGTGTAAGTATTAATTACTTTGTATGTTTATTAACTTATGATGTTATGTTTTTTGTTATTTACTTTTTACTTTATATATATATAGTATAATATAAGAGGTCTGTGGTTGAAGGTTTCCTTTAGGGTGATTTTATGGAAATTTTCGAAAAATAAGGATCAAGATTCCAAGATTTGGATCTTCTTGAATTTATGAGATATACCTGTATTGCAATAATACATATCTTCCATAATATCTTTTCAAGAAAATCAAGAAAATCTTTCTTTCCCTTATTCTTTCAAAATTTTCGAAAAATTCATATGAATAACCAAGTGGGACATTTCTTGAATTTAATGAGATAATCTTGTATTTCAAGAATACATATCTTCATTCCATGACAAAATTCAAAGAAAATCTTTCTCCACTTTTATTCATAATTTTCGAAAAATATGAGGAAAAATAAGCAACAAATTTATTTTATTTTTAAATACCTTTTTCAGTTATTGGACTTTATGTTGGGCTACTTGAGGGGCCTTTAGGAGAATTAAGATTGGACCTTCCAATGGACCTTGAATTATCAATATTGAGCCACAATATTATTCAAGCCCATAAATATTAATTAATCCCACTACATAATTAATATTGCACTATTCATTTTAACCCATATTACAGTTAATATGGCTCCCGGTTATTATTTCTCGTGTTTAAGATTATCTAGCCCATTAATTAATTCAAGCCACTGAAATAGCTTTTCATTAATTAATATCTTTTATTCTTGGTAAAGGAACGGTTCAACATTATTATCCATACCGGAAACTAGTTCCACTTGCAAGATTTGGTATGATAAAACTTATGAACCTCCCAAGGGGGCAAATCGAACAAGCGTACTTGCACACGATTCTCAAAATTAAATCTTAGCAATCGCATGTGACCAATAATATTGCCCAAGATATAAAGTATTGAATCTCATTGATTCTCTACCCGTAATAAGTAAAAGCAATAATTACTAACCACACACGATCCTATTTAAGGGACGAAGATTAAGAAATAACGAACCACTGAGGTCTAATTCTTCCTAGTTCAGTTCTGAAGAATTTGTCCTCCTGTAGGTCCTATTCAGTGCATCAGCCATACACTAGTGTAATCTCTTGGTCAAGACAAACCAATCTAAGCCTTACACTTCAACCTTTCACGACGGATTGTTCATTTCCATCTAGGTCGTGAATGGTGTACTTTTAGTTACAAGGAACTGTTAATTTAATCTTCTGTGATCTGGTATCACTAAATTAACTACAATGTAACAAGTATTATTTATTGAATAGTTATACAGTAAATATATGTAACATTCGATGATATTTAAAGCATCAGTGATAAAAAATTTATTTCAGTAAATAAGTCTGAAATTCAGTCTGATTATACAAAGTAAAAGCATACTTTCCAGCATAATCCCAAAAATCTCCCACTTATACTCAAAGTCTACTTTTAAGTATACTACAGCATGTCTCGTGTAGTTCCTAATACGTGACATCTAATGTCACCTACACGAACTTAATAATGTCTCCCACTTATACTCAAAGCAGATTGGCAACGGTCTTGACCCCCATTCCTTCCACATGTCTCTCGAATGTATTCTGAGGCAGACCCTTTGTGAATGGATCAGCTAGGTTGTCTTCCGACGCGATCTTTGCCACCTCTATATCTCCTCTCTTAACTATTTGTCGTATAAGATGGTATTTCCTTTCAATGTGTTTGCTGGCCTTGTGGGCTCTTGGTTCCCTTGAATTTGCAACTGCTCCGGCATTGTCACAATAAACAATGATTGTGCTGGGCAAATTCTGAACTACATCCAAGTCCACTAGAAAGTTCTTGAGCCAAACTGCTTATTTCGCTGCCTCGCAACCAGCTACATATTCGGCTTCCATGGTAGAATCTGCGATGCATTTCTGCTTAACGCTTCTCCACGTCATGGCTCCTCCCCCCATGCAAAACACACTACCGGAGGTAGATTTTCTGGAATCTAAGTCTGATTGGAAATCCGAGTCCGTGTAGCCGATGGGGATTAGACTATCTGACTGATAAACCAACATTCTATCTCGAGTTCCTTTCAGATACTTCAGAATGTTTTAACTGCCGTCCAATGTTCTTTCCCCGTGTTACTTTGATATCTTGCCACCATGCCAACGGCAAAGCAGATATCAGGTCTCGTGCACAGCATTACATACATAAGGCTTCCGACAGCCGAAGCATAAGGAATGTCTTTCATGTCATCTATCTCCTTTTGTGTCTTAGGGCACATTTCCTTGGATAGATGGATTCCATGCCTGAAAGGTACGAAGACTTTCTTGGAATCCTGCATGCTAAATCGTTTCAAGACAGTGTCTATGTATGAAGCTTACAAACAGGTGTTCTTAGCCCTTTTCAATGAAACCTTGGGGTTGTTGCATATAGATTTCTTCATCAAGACTTTCGTTAAGGAAAGCTGTCTTGACATCCATTTGCCAGATTTCAAAATCGAGATGCGCAGCTATAGACAAGAGAATCCGGATGGACTTGAGCATTGCTACAGGTGAAAAGGTTTCCTCATAGTCGATCCCTTCTTTCTGAGTATAACCTTTCGCCACAAGCCTTGCCTTGAAGGTTTCCACCTTCCCGTCCGGTCCCCCTTTTCTCTTGTATATCCACTTGCAACCAATATGTTTGACCCCATTAAGTGGTTCGACTAGCTCCCACACTCTGTTATGATCCATAGAACCCATTTCTGCTTTCATTGACTTTTTCCAAGAAACCGCATCCTTGTCTTGGATTGCCTCATCATATGTCCATGGGTTTGATTCGTCTTGTCCGGGAATCAAGTCCGAGGACTCTCCTATCCCCATGAATCTCTTGGGCTGTCTTACAACCATCCCACTACGACGAGGTTCTGGTTGTGAAAGTGTGTCGTTTGGTATATCATCTTGTACAGTTGGCAATGAGGTTAGCCCCCTTAGCTCACTTAAGGTAATCTCACTTCTAGGTCTTCTTTCTTTCATATAGTCTTCCTCCAAAAATCTAAAGTGGGTGCTTATTACCACTTTTTATCTTCGGGACCATAGAACATACACCCTTTTGTTCCCTCGGGGTATCCTATAAACAGCCTTAATTCTGATCGAGGATCCAATTTCCCGGCTTCCTTGTCCAACACGTAGGCCGGACACCCCCAAATTCTCATGTGTCTCAAACTGGGCTTGCGCCCGGTCCATAATTCTTTGGGAGTTTTGGGAACCGATTTGGATGGCACCAAGTTCAGAATGTAAGCTGCTGTTTCTAAGGCATGACCCTAGGACGACTTGGGAAGATCCGCATAACACATCATTGATCTAACCATTTCTAAAAGAGTTCTGTTTCTTCGCTCTGCAACCCCGTTTTGTTGAGGGGTTCCGGGTGCAGTTAGCTGGGATGCAATCCCGTCATCTGACAAGTAGTTCAAAAACTCATCGCTGAGGTACTCGCCTCCATGATTGGATCGTAGAGACTTGATACGTTTTTCCCTATGATTCTCTGCTTGAGCCTTAAATTCTTTGAATTTCTCAAAGGTCTCAGATTTAAGCTTCATAAGGAAAATATAACCTTACCTTGAGTAGTCATCAATAAAAGTGACGAAATACTCATAACCTCCTCTTGCTTTGGTTGACATTGGACCACATACGTCTGTGTGAACGATTTCTAACACTTCTTTGGCTCTATTCCCCTTGGCTCCGAATGCCCTCTTGGTCATTTTACCCTCCAAACATGATTCGCAGGTTGGAATTGGCTCAACTTGGAGAAACTCTAGTGAACCGTCTTTCACCAACCTTTGGATCCTCTTTGGATTAATATGTCCCAATCTTAGATGCCATAAAAGTGTTTCGTTCACGTCTGACGAACGTTTTCTTTTATCGAAAACAGTTGATGTGTTGTAGGATGTATTTCGTGAGTGGTGTGCACAGTTAATTGTATAGAGATTACTTGACAACGGTCCATGACAGATAAATTTATCATAAAGATAAATGGTAACAACTTTATCAAAAGTAACCGAATATCCATCAAGGTAAAGTTTAGAAACCGAAATTAAATTCTTTCTAAAATTCGGAACGTAAAGTACATCTATTAAAATTAAAACTTTATCTTGAAAAGACAGGTGCACTTCTCCCACTGCTTTAACCACTACTCATGTAGCACTGCAATATCTGCTACTCACGTAGCATTGCAATAACCGTTACTTATGTAGTATTGCAATATCTGCTACTTACGTAGCATTGAAATAACCGCTACTTTCGTAACATCGCCCAGTGTGATGAGGATCTCACTCCCACTAAGTTGTCGGATCAGTTTGAACCCGTGAAGCAAACATGATTAGTGGATCCCGTATCAACTACCCACGAATGAGAAGTATACGCCGCTAAACAAGTTTCAACAATTAGTGCGTGAGAATTACCTTTCTTTCCAGCCCTTTTGGGGTTGGAACAGACAAACCTCCATTGTCCTCTTTCACCGCAGTTTAAGCACTTCCTCTTTGGATTTTCCTTGACACCACCAGCATTCGTCATCTTACCATTGCCCTTGGCAACAATTGAGTCTGATTGCTTATGGCTTTTGGTCATCTTCTTCTTCTTGCCTTCCCTTGGCCTAGAAAATGAAAATAGGCCATTGTCGTCAAAGCTTGAGTTTGGTGCCCCATCAACATCTCTGTCGAGACCAAAGCTTGCAACAAATCAGCTAGCGAGGCCAAAATGCTCAGAAACTTTTGGGCAGAGAGTGAAGTACCAAATTCATCCGAGTCTCCAGATTATAATCTGCACTCAGAACCTCAAGTTTGTTCAGATGGGCCATCAATTTTGAGGACGTAATCCCTTACGGGTTTGTCCTCCACCATTTTCAGCGACGACATCTCTCGCAAGGTGATCTGACAAGTCCCGCATTTTTGACTCGTCAGTTGGCTCATCTGATTTTGGTGTGTCAAGAATCCACTTGTGCTTTTGTGCAGTTAGGACAATTTTAATTTTTCGTTTCCAATCAATATAGTTTCCATACTTATTCTATTGACTTTAAGTATAATGAACAGTGGATTAAAAGGTTGCGACATGATGAACTAAAATAAATAATAATATGCATAAGCACAAATATATCACAAAATTCGATCACATGTTTCATATTAAAATCTCAAAAAAAATATGAACATGCATCAGCCAACATCTCAAAACAGTTTAAATAAGCCACGTGGGGTGGGTCATTATTTAAACACATTCAAGCAGATTACAAACAAGAATAGTTACAAACCTTTAATATCCAGATTAATAGTTGGCTCCCACTTGACCAATATAAAATTGACAGGGACTTCGGGGAAGTATATGCATATCAATTTTATACCTAAGTAAAAACCATGATTAAATACAGAATTATTATTTCACTTTGAACGAGCCTCATGGGGAGGGTCATCGTCGCCACTAGTAATAATCCACAACCATCCACTTGGAATTTATTCATGTGAAAGCTATCTTTTGACCGTCCCGTGGGGAGAATTTCTCCAAAAGAATTCACAAATAAATAAATCATGGAGGTCAAAATTAATTCAATTTTATTATCCGGAATAAAATTGTCAATTAATTGTTTAAGCATACTTAGTAATTTTCGAAAGTGAGATTTTTTAAAACATTTTCTCATGCATCGCAAATTTAAATACAATTTAAATAAGCATAAAATAATGCATAAACATCAAGACAAAAAATTAAACATATTGGGCACATTTATCCAATTGTCATGGTTAATTTTCGTCATGTCTTGATCTTGAGAAATCATCTTCATAGCCTTCATCGTTCGTCTCGAAAAGCTCCCACTTGACCGTTTAAAAAAAACGCCTTGTCAAGTCACGTCATCGACCAGCTCGTGGGTCGGAGTGCCCGCCTAGCACTCCCCCGGCCGGGTCAAGTGGAGTTCTTCTTGAGTCTTGTTGGCGCCGGCAAGACGTCGCCCTTGGCAGCGTCGGCGGCGTTGCCGTTACCGCCCGCCTGCCGGCATCGCCTCGAAGGCGGCGCGTCACCGCGGCATTGCCGCCGCATTCGTTCGCGTCGTCGCCGACCAGCGTCGCCCGGCAAGATCGATCCACATGGCGGCCTTACGCCCACGCCAGCGCCCCGCCCGAAATCCGTGTCGTAGCGTGCCTCCCTTAACGCGTTTACACGACGTCTGTCTGCCTACGCCCGGTTCCGGATCCCGTCTTTTAATTCTTCGTCTCCGCCTCCGTTTCCGATCCGGTTATAATTTATTTACAAAAAAATAAATAAACCTAGATCTAGACTAGTCTATTACATTGATCAAATCAAACAAATTCTAATCTACTCGTGGATTTTCTCATTTAGGCAAAAAACGAATTCGAACGAATCAATTAAAAACCACAATTTATATGCATGCATAAACACATTAAATTCCATGACAATTGGAAACCACAATTTAAAAAGATCTAAACACATTCTAAATCCAATTTCAAATTTAATGACAACGAATTAAATTACAATTTAAAATTCAGAGCCTGAAACCGAGGCTCTGATACCACTTTTTGGGGAATTAATTGCCCGGATCTATTCGAGATGAATATTTAAATACAAATTTAATTCTAACAATTATTACTAGCATGAATTAATCCTAAATTAATTCAAATAATAATTCAACAACAAATCATGCATATAAACAGTTCACATAAAACCTATGCATGCGGAATTACTACGAGTTACGTGAACTAACCTCTTGGAGTGGCAATGGTCTCGTCGATTAAAACACACCAAAAAGCCTTCCCAAGTATTCCCTAGTCCTTGCTCGATAATCCGGTGGAAGGAAGCTTGCGAACAATTAACAAAAGGGAAAATAAAATTTGTTGCACCACCTTTGTGGATTTACTAATTTTTCCAGCACATGGAATTGTACTTGGGAATGAAACACTCATCCCCTATTTATAGAGGGTGTTGGTCGAATTTTAGGGGAAAAATGATGTGGGAAAATCTTTTCTTGATCTCCAAGAAATCTTGAATATATCTCATATATATTCTTTTCTCCATAATTAAAATATTCCACAAAAATCCCAACTCCTCTTGTTATGGAAATTTTCGAAAAATAAGGATCAAGATTCCAAGATTTGGATCTCCTTGAATTTATGAGATATACCTGTTTGCAAGAATACATATCTTCCATAATATCTTTTCAAGAAAATCAAGAAAATCTTTCTTTCCCTTATTCTTTCAAAATTTTCGAAAAATTCATATGAATAACAAAGTGGGAGATTTCTTGAATTTATGAGATAATCTTGTATTTCAAGAATACATATCTTCATTCCACAAAAAAATTCAAAGAAAATCTTTCTCCCCTTTTATTCATAATTTTCGAAAAATATGAGGAAAAATAAGCAACAAATTTATTTTATTTTTAAACATTTTTTTTCAGTTATTGGACTTTATGTTGGGCTACATGAGGGGCCTTTAGGAGAATTAAGATTGGACCTTCCAATGGACCTTGAATTATCAATATTGAGCCACAATATTATTCAAGCCCATAAATATTAATTAATCCCACTACATAATTAATATTGCACTATCCATCTTAACCCATATTACAGTTAATATAGCTCCCGGTTATTATTTCCCGTGTTTAAGATTATCTAGCCCATTAATTAATTCAAGCCACTGAAATAGTTTTCCATTAATTAATATCTTTTATCCTTGGTAAAGGATGGTTCAACATTATTATCCATACCGGAAACTAGTTTCACTTGCAAGATTTGGTATGATAAAACTTATGAACCTCCCAAGGGGGCAAATCGAACAAGCGTACTTGCACACGATTCTCCGTATTAAATCTTAGCAATCGCATGTGACCAATAATATTGCCCAAGATATAAAGTATTGAATCTCATTGATTCTCTACCCGTAATAAGTCAAAGCAATAATTACTAACCACACACTATCCTATTTAAGGGACAAAGATTAAGAAATAACGAACCACTGAGGTCTAATTCTTCCTAGTTCAGTTCTGAAGAATTTGTCCTCCTGTAGGTCCTATTCAGTGCATCAGCCAAGCACTAGTGTAATCTCTTGGTCAAGACAAACCAATCTGAGCCTTACACTTCAACCTTTCACGATGGATTGTTCATTTCCATCTAGGTCGTGAATGGTGTACTTTTAGTTACAAGGAACTGTTAATTTAATCTTCTGTGATCTGGTATCACTAAATTAACTACAATGTAACACGTACTATTTAAAGCATCAGTGATAAACAATTTATTTCAGTAAATAAGTCAAAAATTCAGACTGATTACACAATGTAAAAGCATACTTTCCAGTATAATCCCAACAGAAACATCAGCTGCAAGGACCCCACAACAAAATGGTGTTGCTGAAAGAAGAAATAGGACTCTGAAAGAAGTTGCAAGAACAATGATTCTTTGAAGATATATTCTAAAGAGATTTTGGGCTGAAGCTATCAACACTGCATGCTACTCTCAAAACAGATCCATGCTGACAAAGAATCAAGGAAAAACACCTTATGAGCTGTGGAATGAAAGAAAGCCTCTTATTTCTTTCTTTCGTGTGTTTGGTTGCAAGTGTTTAATACACAATAATGGTAAAGATCAGTTGAAAACCTTTGATAGCAAAGCTGATGAAGGAATATTCTTAGGATATTCTGAAGTCAGTAAAGCCTTCAGAGTTTACAACTGTAGGACTCTTATTGTGGAAGAAACACCTCATGTTGTTTTTTATGAATCTACTTGTGTTCAGAAGAAACAGGAACATGACTCAGGAGAACTGACCAAGAGAATCACCAGACTAAGCCTAAAAAAGAATGATAAAACATCCTCTGGACCTGAAAAGAAGAAGTCAATCACTTTCTATGAATGGAGTGAATCAGACTCAGATGAAGAAGCTCAGGATGGTAAAACTCAGGACAAAAATTCTCCACTGAAGGAAAGCCAACACACTGAAGCTGACCAATCTAAACATACACCAGTTCAGACTCAGGTATGTAATGCCAATGAAGATGTGGTCACAGCTGAGGCAAACTCTGAATCTATCAACCAAGGGGGAATAAATGTCAATGACAATGTTCTGAATGGAATTTCCCCTGAGGATGATGATTCACTCTCTCCTTTTCTGTTGTTCCCTGAATTTGATGAAATACCTGAACCTAACATCTCTGATGTTGAGGATACTACTGAAGGGGGAACATCCAGAAGAAGATGGTTGGATAGTCATCCTACAAGTCAGATTGTGGGTAATCTATCAGAAGGAGTTAAAACAAGAAGGTTCCATGGAGAAAGTGCTTTGTTCTGTTGCTTCCTATCTGAAAAAAAAAACCTACTGAGATTGAAGAAGCTCTTCAAGATTCATTCTGGATTATTGTTATGCAAGAGGAGCTTAATCAATTTACAAGAAATGAAGTTTTGGAGCTGGTGGACAGACCTAAGAGGCACAATGTGATTGGAACTAAGTGGGTATTCAAGAATAACAGAGATGAGAACAACAACATTGTGAGAAACAAGGCAAGGCTAGTTGCACAAGGTTATTCCCAAGAAGAAGGCTTGGATTATGATGAAACCTTTGCACCTATTGCAAGACTAGAAGCCGTCAGATTGTTTCTTGTATATGCTGCTCACATGAAATTCACAGTCTATCAAATAGATGTGAAAAGTGCATTTCTGAATGGTGTGCTTAAGGAAGAGGTTTATGTTGAACAACCTCCAGGATTTTGTCAGAATGACCAAGTTTACAGGCTCTAGAAAGCCTTGTATGGTCTGAAGCAAGCACCCAGAGCATGGTATGATACCCTTTCTCAGTTTCTTACTGACCATGGTTTTATCAAAGGAACTGTTGATAGGACCTTGTTCGGGATAGAAGATGGGAAGGATATCTTACTAGTTCAGACTTATGTGGATGACATCATATTTGGATCTCCAAATCATCAGATGTGTGAAAAGTTTTCTGCTCTGATGAAAGGAAAGTTTGAAATGTCTATGATGGGGGAGATGAATTTCTTTCTTGGACTTCAGGTGAAACAAACTAAGGAAAGAATATTCATCAATCAAGCAAAATACACCAGAGATCTGATTGCTAAGTATGGTGTACAGAATTGCAATGCAGTTAGAATTCCCATGAATACTAACTACAAGATGGATCCTAATCCTGAAGGCAAATTAGTAAATCACACTGATTATAGAGGGATCATTTAATCATTGCTATATCTCATAGCAAGTAGGCATGATATAACATTTGCTGTTGGAATATGTGCAAGGAACCATGTTAATCCTAAGGCTAGTAACATGGAGGCTGCCAAAAAGATTCTGAAATATCTTAAAGGCACTGTGAATAGAGGGTTATGGTATCCAGCTGATGATAACCTTGAATTAACTGGCTATTCAGATGCTGATTATGGTGGATGTAGAATTGACAGGAAGTCTACTACAGGAACTTGTCAATTTCTTGGAAGTAAACTGATATCATGGTTTTCAAAGAAACATACCTCAGTAGAAACTAGTACTACTGAAGCTGAATACATGGTTGTAGGAAGCTGTTGTGCACAGATTATTTGGCTCAGACAACAATTGAGGGATTATAAGATTATAGCCAATGAAGTACCTATATTTTGTGACAATAATAGTGTAATTGCTATTACACAAAATCCGGTATTGCACACCAGATGTAAGCATGTTGATATCAGACATCACTTCATCAGAGATCATGTTGAAAAGAAGGTGTTGGTCCCGGTGTAAACGAGTCTTACACGTGTATGGGGGGGGAATACACGTGTTCAGTGATTTTAAAACTTTTTCTTACTGAGGTCAGCTTGGGTCAGATAATCCTGAAGAATTGGTTACGAAAGCCTGTTGAGATCGCTCTGAGTCAAAAGTCTCTTTGAGATGGTGATCTGGTTTGCTTTTCGGATACCTCGAGATAATCCCAACCCGATTCACGAGTGTCGAGATCTGAAATGCTTAGATCGGATAACTAACTTCTTGAATCCTCGGAAGAGAGTTCGGTTTGATAACTATCTGTTCTAGCTACTCGATTAAATCTGGAATGGTTGGCCTTTAGTTTATACTCGTTTTAAGCTTTCTTTGAAAACCTTCCTTATGAAATAGTGATTAGCGGTGATTCACTTATGCAACCGATGGATTGATTCCAACCCGAATATCGATGAAAAAGTATGCTTTTAAAATCAAGTCAATGCAACAGTTAAGCATAGATAAGGAAAGCAATAAAGAACACAACAGTTATAGTGGTTCAGAGACTCAAGCTCCTACGTCCACTCTCCCTGACTCTTCAGAGAAATTCACTATCAACTTCTGAGCTTTTTGACTACCTCGTAGTTTACTTACTCAACTTCGCCCTGTTTTTCGACTACTCCACGTGGTTTACTTTACTCATCCCGACCTTGAGTTTTCTGACTACCTCCGTAGTTTACTTACTCAATCACACACAAGCTTTCAGACTACCCTTGTAGCTTACTAGCTTCTCCTCTAGAGTTTTCTGACTACTCCGCGTAGTTTACTAACTCTTTACACCTCTACTCACCAACAAACACACTCCAACGGGGTTCTTGGTTGGTTTCCAACTAGGATGAGATATCCTTTACAATGAAGCACAATGCAAAGGGTTAGGATATCTCGACTAAACTTTGGATAAATCTTATCAATCTAGGCTTAGTAAAGTGAGCTCTCTTCAATATAAAAGCACTTGGGAAATTCAAGGTATTTCGAGTGCTTTAACTTTTGCAAGAATAAGTTTGAGCTCTTGAGTTGCGTATAAATTTCCCGTAACCTTACAAAGTAGAGGGTCACCAGTATTTATAGGCATACACCAAGGTTACTCTTGAAAACTATCCGTTGGAGAGATAACCGTGAGTTCCCTCTTATGGTGTGTGAAAACGGCTATATTTAGGGTTTGAAACTCCCTAACACGTTTTTAGGCAATAGCCTTTCATGTAGCCGGTCTTCACTTTTTTGCGATCTGGAACTTTCGTTACATCGACATCTTTTTCAAATGACTTTATCCTTTGTCGATGTCGATATGGTACAATGTCGTCTTCCTCTTTTTGACTTTTGTCTCGATTAAAAGGTAGATACCTTCAACGGCTCTTTTGGTTACAAACTCGAGTTTGATATAACCTTAACAACACTTGACTTAGTTCCTTTTATGCGCTTTTGAATGTCTTGGCAATATCTAACTTTCTAAGGCATCGCGTTTCTCTCGATGTTGCATCCTTGGATAGATATATTGATTGCCTCGGAACATTGAGTTCATCTTGAGCATTGATACATTCTTGAGTCTTGATAATTCTTGTGCTTCGATATTCTTGATTTTGATTTCTCGATCTTGATCTTTGCGTCTTGAGTCTTACGAATCTTTGATTTATCTTGACCGATATCTTTGAGTCTTCATCTTTGAGTCTTGATTCTCGATTTCATCTTGAGTCTTGATATCTCGATTTCATCTTGAGTCTTGAGACTTCGATTTCATCTTTGAAACTTCATATCTTGAAACATCTTGAGTTCTTGAGTCTTGAAACCTATCTGAACTATATCTGGCTTGACTATACATTTTGCAGATAACATCCTGAATACTCTTAAAACTGAATCCTGACTCAACTATCAAGATCATTCTGAACATGTCATACTTAGGGGTTTTGGGATCTTAATCAAAATCATATAATCTTAAATTCATCTCCCAACAATTTCCCCATTTTTGATGATGCCAAAACCTATCTTGTTACAAACATATAACCTATACTCAGGTTTCAGTTTATCCTATTACAAGATTGGTTGTCTCCCAACAATTTCCTACAATAGAGAATCTCCCAACAATTTTAGAGAGTCCCTCAATAATTTACACCATTCAACAATTTCTTCAGTAATGAATCTTCTTAAATAGTTCATCACCAAATACTTAAACAATTTCCCTCATATAAACATACAAACAGTTCAGAGACATTCATTCAGGCATATCAAAATAAAAGACATGTAAATAAGATAATGAGATATTATCTTTTGAGCATAATGATAAATCTTCATTGATGATACGTATACTATTACAGATTACAATGAATTTATCAAACAAAATCAAAAAGACAAAAATTTAAAGATTACAAAATCTTCTGAGTTCTTCAGTCTTCAGTCTTCAGATTCGGCTCTTCAGTTTGCTTCATTCTCGACTTCATCAGCTGGTACTTCCAGATCAAACATTCCGAAGAATCTCTTCTTCAGCTCATTTCTTTCCTTGATGATGTCTGGACTGTTTCCAGTTAGGCCCAACTGACCAGCGTACTGAGCAATTTCTTGCGTAATGGCCTTCTCATTTACCAAGCCATTACCAAGTCTCGGAGGAGGATAGGAATATGGATCAGGGGCTACTATCTGTGCTCCACCTTCATCCGCAAGGTTAATCCAGCCTTGTAGATACTTTGGACAGAAGGTGAGAAAATATTCAATGAAAGCTTCGTTTTGATCTGAGCCTTCCCCTCTCCATTCCCTGAGAACATCGTAATTGAACCAGAAGGTTCTCTTCACTTCTTCCCACATGTCGTTGAGTTTAATGGGCATCCATTTATCAACGTGGGGCCACTTCAGCGCTTTCGATGTTCCCTTCCTCTTGCTCGCAAACTTCCTGAAGTCACTCCTTCGCTTCTGCTCTTCGTCTATCTTCTTTCTGATCACAGAGGTTCCTGAGACCGAAGCAGCAGCTTTCTTAGCTTGTTCCTTTTGAAGTGTCTTCAGAGCATCTCTGGTGTTGAAGACTTTCTTCTGAGGTTGAGACTCAGATTCTTCTGCATCTTCATCATCCAGAATCAACTTTCTCTGGATTGGCTTAGAAGCCTTCGCACGCTTGCTTACAGGTTGAACAACGCCCAAGGCTTTCCTCTTCATAGGCAGTTCAGCACCAGCCTGGCTTGTTCCAACCTTAGTTCTAGCACTTAGTTTCTCTCTTGCAACCTCAAGCTTGGTTTGCTCAGAAACTCGAGTGTAGATGGGCTTCTCCACCTGAGCGAATTTCAATTTCTCAGTAGCTTCGACTTCTTTTAAGGCTTTGGCTAGATTGATCATTTCAGCATCTTTCTGAGCCTTCTTTTCCAAAGTACGTGCCATGAACTTCCTGAGGTCTTCACCTTCCTTTTCCCCCTTCTTGGCACCGTAATTTGGAAGAAGTTTGGAGAGAGATGTGTCCATGTGATACTGCTCTTTGCTCACACAGCGAATCTCTCCTGCTAACTGATCTTGCTCATCTTCCATTCTCCTGATGTGGTTCTTAGCCACAGACAGTTCTTCAGATATGTGGGCAAACTGGCCAGAGAGTGCATCTTTAAGCATCTCTGTCATCTTGGTCATGAGCACTGAGCTCATTTCCTCAACAGCAGATTTGATCAGCACCTCATTTTTCTCTGTCAGTTTCACCTCTAGAAATTCAGTCGACTCCTGGTGCTTATGTTTCATTTCAGCACTTAACTCTGCGTTGACTCCCTCTAGCTTTTCATTCAGCTTTTCTTCCATGGAGGTCATCTGAGTGGTCAGAGTGTTTTGTATCTGCACCAGTTCTGAAGAATGGCTAAGACCTTCCATTGTCTGAGCTTGATTGGCCAACGTTGCTTCCATCTGAGCAAGTTTGATCGACATTGGCTCAATCTTCTCAAGTTTCTCCATTACGGGAGTGAGATCAATCTCGGCGACCTACTTCTCGCACCTACATGTTGTTTGATCATCCACGAGCTCCGGCCTCATCTGAGCCTCGATCGATTATCGGACATTTCGAAAATTAAAGATAGTACTTTTCGGTAACTTTGGCATAATTGTTAATAGTGCGAAAAGGTACTGAAGAGTGCTTACCGATCTGAGGTTGATCGACAATGAAGTCTCTTTTTCTATTTGAGGCCCGATCCTCGGCTTCTCCTGTTGGTCCCCATCTCCATCTTTGGATTTGTCTCCGCTTTCTCGGGCCAACAACCAGTTGTTTTCTTCTCGGCCTAGCTTCCTCTGAACCAGCTCATCAAAATCGAATTTTTCATCACGAGATTTGTCCTTCCGAACCACGAGAAGTCGGTCGGGAAAGAAGTCTCCTCATTCCACCGTCTTCCCCTCTTAATGCAGCAATATCAAGCATCTCGGGAAGAGTCGATTGAGGATATACACTTGTCGTCCTTAATCTGAAGAAAATATCTTGCGGATCGAGGGTATGAAATTTGAGCTCGAGGTAGCGGTCAGGATGAACCGTTCCCCCTTGCTCCTCCACTTCGCCTTCTTGACCTCGCCCTTCTTCCATCTCTTGGGCTCTACGGTTTAGTAGAAGCTTACGCTAAGGGATCAGCGATAGATCACTTCGGGGGAGCTCATCGAGTACATTTTGCTCCCCGATCCTCGATGATATCTGAAGCTTGTGCATTCGAGTCCTCGGTTTTGCATCTGAGTGGGTTACGAGGCTGGTGGCATTTCTTCGATATAGTCTGAGGTTGGCTCGTCGATCTGAACTCGCACATCTTGGATCGACTCTGGTGGCTCTTTCATGCGAGCTTGCACATCTTGGATCGACTCTGGCTCTTCTGCGAACTTTGCACATCTGAGGTAGGCATCTCTGAGGTCTTAGCTCCTTTAAAAATTTCCTGAGAAATTTTATCTGAACTGAGTGATGTCTCGAGCACCTCAGAGAAGACTTGCTCCTCAGTCTGATCCTGTGTCTTAGAGATAACCTGAGCCAGCACTTGTAATGGTGAACTCTGAGTAGTTTGGCCCTCAGGTTGTCTCTCCTCAGAATCACTGCTACCTTCGTCGGTGAGAACCACCAATCTTCTGCGCTTTGGGGCAAGGTCCTTCTGCTTCATCAGTTTTGCTCCTTGCTCCAATTTTGCCTCCAACAGAACCTTCCCCCTGGTTTGTTGGGTCTCTTTCTCAGCAGCCGCAGAAGGTGATTCTACCTTCTTTTCTCTTTTCCCTCGAATGGCCTACTTCTTCATAGCAATAGGCTTGAAGAGAATGTTGGATTTAGGGAATGGGGTCGAATTGGCGAAGATATCCTCCTCCTCTCTGCACATCTCCAAAATATAGGAAATTTTGGTGGCATGGTGGATCTTGCCTTTCATCGAGATTTCCCCATTGACCTTGGCTTGCTCCGACACCATCTGGACTAAGAATTTCAGCCAGTTGAAGTCAGTGGTGGGAGATGCCTCGATCGCCGCCATCAATCTGAGCTTCGGGGTACTAATCTGCTCAAAACTCCCCGCAAGACTCATGATGCACTTGCTCACAATATCCATCAGTACACGATATTGTGGCTTTAGATGCCTCTTGTGCAAAGTTGCCTCAAACTTCACAGGATTCTCAGCAATCCTATCTAGGTACTCCTGCTCTCTACCCGACATATACATCGCAGGATCCTCTCCTCTATCACAGAGCTCAAACACATCATTCAGATTTTTCGGAATAATGTACAACTCCCTCTCAAAATCGACGTATTTTGACGAATGCTCTAAATGTGATACGGTAATCGAAGAATGCATACCATCTTCTTCATCTATTCTCAAATTACAGATGAATTCGATTACCTCTTTTGCAAACTCCTGGTCTGGTCGGCTTGCGACTAGATGGGTGAGTTCAGCCAGTCGAATCATATGCAGAGCCTCCTCTTCTGGCTTTGAGTTCGTTGTGCTTTCAAGTGAGACAGTGAACTCGTACCATGGCTTATTGGTTATGGCTAATCTCTCAAACACGGTTGGGGCCATTTTAGAATATGATTGAAGAATTTGAAGCTTTAGGGTTTTGCGATTTCTGGGCAAAGGGGATTTTAATTTCAGAGGATTTGGGAACGAAGGGTTTGATTAAAATTTTGGCTTGAATGGCTTGAAGGGGTATAAATAGCTTTGAGATCGTGGAGAATCGTGTTGGTTAGGTGAAAAGCAACGGTTGAGATTAATCTCCGATTAATCGGGTATATGAACCGACGATCTCCGAAAAGTAAGCCGCCAAAATATCCTCATTGGTCAATAATGTAGCAGAGCATTAAATGACTGTTGACCTTCTTCGGAATTTAAAACGATCCCGCCCAAAAACATTCCTCAGGTGTATTGTATTTATTGCGAATGATTACTGAGTTTCACTTAAGCAATAAATGGGTCGCATGAGTCATTACTTCTTCAGACTAATTTCCCTCTATCAGTCTTCTTGATCTCTTGACCTTGATAAAATGTCGATTATAATCTTGAAATCTTGAATGGGTTCGACATACTCTTGAGTAGTGACCTTGATGAATCTGAGTTTCACGAGACTTCGATTCGATATTTTCATTTTATCTGAGTTTCTCGGTAGAATTACGAAAAAACTTCATGTATCTGAAAATCTTCAATTTTTGATTTACTCTCTATACACTGGTTCTAACATCCCTAATTCAACCGAAAGTTCACGAAATCTTGATTGACCAAAAGGTTTAGTCAAGATATCGGCTCTTTTGCCTATCGATATGAATTTTCTCCATCCTTATGTCCTTTTTTCTCGACATGATCTCTACGATGAAGTGATGTCGATATCCACATGCTTGCATCTGGTGTGCAATCTAACGGGATTTTGTGAAATAGCAATGGCACTATTATTGTCACAAAATATTGGTACTTCATTGGCCACAACTTTATAATCCCTTAATTGTTATGCGGCGAAAGAATCGAGCCGCAGCAGACTTCCCCGCAGCCATGTATTACCTTCGATAATCTTGGTTTGCTCTTGAGGTCTGTTTTCATTGAAAACCAAGATATCGGTTTGCTTCCTAGAAATTGACAAGTTCTGTTGTGGACTTCTGTCAATTTCGCAACCTCCATAGTCGACATCTCGAGTAACCCGGTTAATTCAAGGTTATCATCACCGGATACCATAATCCTCTATTCACTTTGTGCCCTTAAGATATCTCGGTATCTTTTTGGCGGCCTCCATGTGACTAGTCTTAGGATTAGCTTGGTATCTTGCACATATCCCAACAAACAAATGTTATATCGGCCTACTTGTTTGAGATAGAGCAATGATCCAATGATTCCTCTATAATCGATATGACTCACCGATTTGCCTTCCGAATCGGGATCCATCTTGTAGTTAGTATTCATAGGAATCCTAATCGCATTGCAATCTAATACACCATATTTGGCAATCGGATCTCGGTGTACTTTGCACGGTTGATGAATATTGCTTCCTTTGATTGTTTCACTTGAAGACCTAGAAAGAAATTCATCTCTCCCATCATTGACATCTCAAACTTGCCTTTCATCGGTGTTGAAAACTTTTCACACACGGTGATGGTTTGGAGATCCAAAAATGATGTCATCAACGATATCCTCTGAACCAAGAAGATATCTTCCCATCCTCTATCCCGAACGAGTTCTATCAACATCCCTTTGACAAAACCATGGTCGAGAAAAAAACCGAGAAAGAGTATCATACCATGCTCACGGGTGCTTGCTTGAGACCATACAAAGGCTTTTACGAGCACATAAACTTGGTCATTCTGTTTGAAGCCGGGAGGTTGTTCCACATAAACCTCTTCTTTAAGCACACCGTTCGAAAATGCCCTTTTCACATCCATTTGATAGGTATGTGAACTTCATGTGAAGCAAGCATATGCAAGAAAACAATCGATGGCTTCTAGTCTTGCAACAGTGCAAAAGGTTTCATCATAATCCAAGCCTTCTTCTTGGGAATAACCTTGTGCAACTAGCCTTGCCTTGTTTCTTACAATGTTGTTGTTTTCATCTCTTTTATTCTTGAAGACCCACTTGGTTCCAATGACATTGTGCCTTTCATGTCTATCTACCAACTCCCATACTTCATTCCTTGAGAATTAATTCAGCTCATCTTGCATAGCAGTAATCCAATAAGAATCTTGTAGAGCTTCATCAATCTCAGCAGGTTCTTTCTCTGATAGGAAGCAGCAGAATAGTGCACTCTCACCATGGAACCTTCTTGTCTTAACACCTTCAGTTAGATCACCCACAATCTGACTTGTAGGATGACTATCTAACCATTTCCTTCTTGATGTTCCCCCTTCAATAATATCCTCAACATTTGAGATGTTAGGTTCAGTTAAATCAGCAAACTCAGGGAACAACAGAAAAGGAGAAAGGGAATCATCTTCCTCAGGGGAAATTCTATTCAGAACATTGTCAGAGACATTTGTTCCCCTTTGGTTGATAGATTCAAAATTTGCCTCAGCTGTGACCACATCTTCATTGGCATCACATACCGAAGTCCGAATCGGTGTCTGCATTGATTAATCAACTTTGGAGTGTTGGTTTTCCTGAGTCTCACCATCCTGATTTCCATTCTGAACTTCTTTATCTGAGTCTGAGTCACTCCAATCATAGATAGTGACTGACTTCATCTTATCTGGTTCAGTGGATGATTTATCTTTTTGTTTCAGGCTTAATCTGGTGATCCTCTTAGTCAGTTCATCTGCATCATGTTCCTGTTTCTTCTGAACACAAATAGATTCATCAAAAACAACATGAGGTGTTTCCTCCACAATAAGAGTCCTACAGTTGTAAACTCTGAAAGCTTTACTGACTTCAGAATATCCTAAGAATATTCCTTCATCAGCTTTACTATCAAAAGTTTTCAACTGATCTTTACCATTATTGTGTATGAAACACTTGCAACCAAACACACGAAAGAAAGAAACAAGAGGCTTCCTTTCATTCCAAAGTTCATAGGGTGTTTTGCCTTGACTCTTGGTCAGCATGGATCTGATACGAGAGTAACATGCGGTGTTGATGACTTGACCCAAAATCTCTTAGGAATATCGACTTCATTATCATTGTCCTTCAGACTTCTTTTCGAGTCCCGTTCCTTCTTTCAAAGAACACCATTTTGTTGAGGGGTCCTTGCAGCTGATGTTTCATGTGAAATTCCATTCTCTGCACAATAATCAGATATGATATGATTTATGAATTCAGTTCCTTTGTCGATCGATTTTAACCACACTCGATTTTTTTCTCAATCTTGATCCTTTTTCAAAGAACTCTGGCGACTTTTTATCTGAGTCTCTTTCTTACTGAGTAAGAATATGACCCAAGTATATCTCGAGTAGTCATCAACTACTACCAATGTGTATTTCCTGCCATTAGTGCTCACAGGTGTTATAGGACCAAAAAGATCCATATGAAGTAAATGAAGTATTCTTTCAGTAGAAACCTCAACTTTACTTTTAAATGATGCTCTTATCTGTTTGCCTTTCTGGCACGCATCACAAATATGTTCCTTACTGAACACTTCGTTAGGCAACCCTCTCACAAGAGCTAATCTTGCAAGCTTGTTCAGGGTTTTGAAATTTAGGTGATTCATTCTTTTATGCCATAACCAACTGGTATCTGTGGAACTTTTAGCAACTAAACATGTATCTTTAGGAGTTGAACTCCAATCAGCAAGATACACATTCCCTTTTCTTGTACCAGTCAGTAGTACTTTCTGTGATGTATCATCTTTCACAAAACATAAGTTCTTAGAGAACTCAACATTAAAACCTTTATCACATAATTGGCTAATTGAGAGCAAGTTATGCTTCAATCCAGATACATATGAAACACCATGGATATGAACTGAGTCGATTTCCAAAGTTCCATATCCTTGATCTGTCCCCTTGGAGTTATCTCCAAAAAGTGATCGTGGGCCTCTTTGTTCAACATAGTCATTTGAGTATCTTCTTGTATCCTGTCATATGTCTTGAACATCCACTGTCAAGATACCATATATCAGGAGCTTTTTCATCTCTGCTCATCAGTGCCATGTAATCTTTAGTCAGTTCAGTGCCCTTGTTTTCCTCCTGAAAAACAGATCAATTCTTAGGTACTCAATTTGTGTAGGGTCCTACAAGGTTAGATGTACCTTTCGGAATCCAAATCTGCCTTACAACTCTAATCACTTTAGAGTGGCTAATTTGTCTTCCATAAACATCAACATACACATCTACTACTCTAGGTGCCTTAGCAGCTTTCTGTGTATGTGTGCTAGCTTTAGCATGAACATGGGCTTTTGAATTCTTCTTTGGTTCAGGCCTTTTGTTGAGGATGCTTGGGCTTTTGTGCGGTAGGTCTAAATCTTTGTTAACTTCGGGTTGGATAACCTTTACCTTTAGGCAAGTGAGGTTCAGGTTATGCATCTTTGAAATCTGGTCTTCGATTGTATTGAGGACTTGGTCTCTTCAGATGAGAATGTCTCTGCTGAGTGTTTCTCATCTGAGGATTCCTCTGATGGTTCAGTGTGGAGCCTTTCAGATTTGCATTCTTAGCCTGAGGCTTTGAAGTACTTGCCTGAAACTTTCCAACTAACTGTTCAGGTTTTCTAGCCTTCACCTGAGGTTTGGGCTTTCTAACCTGATCATTCAGTTTTACTGAAACCATAGGTCCTTTTCCTTGTCTACAACCTTGGGCATTTCTTCAGTTTGAAGTGTAGGTGCCCTTGGTTTTACAAAGATAGTCTTCTTGCTACATGATGCGAAGATTCGATGACCTTGTGAGGTTCCCCGGAATGTATCCCAATCCAGTTTTATAGTGGCGGATCTCTGGTAACTCAATTTCATCTATTACTTTAGATGCATTATTCAATAGAGTTAAATTCTTACGTGCACTATCCTCACTCAGATTCTGTGAGTTTTATGCTTCTCATAGAGGTCATTGAACTTCGATTACGATTAGTTGAATTTCTTGATGGATTTCTCTAGCTTTTTTGATTAGGGACATTATCAACTTCTCTTTCTCGAGAGTTGTACTTTTGAACATCCAGTTCATCGGTAGCTCCCATTAATTGAGAACCCGATCTCGGTTTTGCTAGAAGTCTTTCCATTTTAGATTTTTCAACATTCATTCCTTTATTCGCTCTTGAGTTTTATTTAGCGATCCTTGCACAACAAAGATAGTCCTTCATCGATTCTCAAAAAGAATCCATCAGTCAAAATAATTTTTTTTTCGATGGAACATGAAAACTCTTGTGCTAGTGTAGGAGCAACAACGAGAGAAAAGAGTTTACCTCCTCAATGGCCATCGAGGCGGATGTCATCACTTTCCTTTGTCTCGAGAATATCTCATCCCCAAGAGCTAGATCCCTCCTCCAGTGTTCTTCTTCCGCAACCATGGCCTTTTTGCTTGAGAACTTACGGTCTCTTTTAGCTTGTCTTTCTCTTCTCTCCTTAGCACTCAACTCGGACAATCATCTTTGGAAGTGACCTTTCTTCCGCAATTATAGCATATGTTGGTATCATCATCCCGATCATTTTCTTCTTTGGACTTGGAGTCCTTCTTTGCGGATGAAGATCCTTGACTTTCAGTCCTTCTTCTTCTCGGTTGATCCGTCCCTCGGGTTTCTTCGGTACTGTGGTTCTGTAATAGCTTTTGTATTTTCCAAATCTACTATTAAGTCTGTCAAACCTCCTTGCCATCGGTCTTTAGCTTTTCCTCAAGCTCATCCCGATGTTTGGCATGGGGTTCTCGAACTCTCTAGTTTTTATGAGTTTTATCTTTGGCTTTTAAAGCCACATTCTTACTTGATGAAGAATCATCTTTCTTTGTCGACCTTTTTGGATTTCTTATCAATTACAAATTCATAGGCTTTTCATTTCGGAGAAGACTTGTTGGTATGGCATTGAACTAATGTTCTTGGTGTTTTCAATCACCCTTTGCATGAATATCCCATTTCTTAGAAAGACCTCTAAGAATTTTCAATGCCACTTCATTTTGTGGATATCTCTTTCCAAGTGCATTTAGATCGTTCATGATGCTTTAGTGAATCGACTTCCAATTTGTCTATTGATTCACCATCATCCATTTCAAAACCTGTCAAACTTTCCAATTGCCACTTTGAAAGTTTATTTTCTTTTATATGATCTGTGCCTTGGCACATAACAGCTAGTGTATCTCATATCTCTTTAGCAGTATTACAGTGAGAGATCATTCCCATCACACCATCATCAATTGTACTGTATAGTGTGTCTTTTGCAATGTAGTCTAGATTGACTAACTTTCTCTCCTCAGGAGTTAGTTGGTCATCAGACTTAGGAAATTCTGCTCTAGGATCAATTCTCTCTTCTTACGTAATTAGGATTCACCACAGTAAATTTGAATGGTCCTTGAGAAACCACTCTCCACATACGTTCATGTTTGGAATACAGATGAGCCTGCATTCTCAGTCTCCAAAGATCATAGTTCTCTACTGAGAACATGGGAAGTTTTTTTTTAGAAGACATTTTTCTGATCTTTTGAAAAGAAAAAATTTCAGCAAATAAGATCAGTTCAGATAGACCACAAGTATTTTTGAAAATAACACTTTGGTCAACACAGAAGGTGGTCAAGTTGAACCACTTCTCTGATACCATTTGTTGGTCCCGGTGTAAACGAGTCTTACACGTGTATGGGGGGGGGAATACACGTGTTCAGTGATTTTAAAACTTTTTTCTTCTTGAGGTCGACTTGGGTCGATAATCTCAAGAATTGGTTACGAGAAGCACGGATCGCTCGAGTCAAAGTCTCTCGAGATGATGATCCCGAAATTGCTTTCGAGATACCTCAGATAATCCCAACTGATTCCTTAGTGTCAGAGATCCTGAGCTGCTTGGATCAGATAACTAACTTACTGAATCCTCATAAGAGAGTTCAGTTTGATAACTATCTGTTCTAGCTACTCAGTCGTGCGGAATGGTTGGCCTTTAGTTTATACTCGTTTTAAGCTTTGCTGAAAACCTTCCCCTTATGAAATAATGATTAGGCTGTGATTCACTTATGCAACTTCAGTGGATTGATTCCAACTGAATATTAGTGAAAAGTATGCTTTCAAAATCAAGTCAATGCAACAGTTAAGCATAGATAAGGAAAGCAATAAAGAACACAGCAGTTATAGTGGTTCAGAGACTCAAGCTCCTACGTCCACTCTCCCTGACTCTTCAGAGAAATTCACTATCAACTTCTGAGCTTTCTGACTACCTCGTAGTTTACTTACTCAACTCGGCCCTGAGTTTTCTAACTACTCCACGTAGTTTACTTACTCAACCCGACCTTGAGTTTTCTGACTACCTCCGTAGTTTACTTACTCAATCACACACAAGCTTTCAGACTACCCTTGTAGCTTACTAGCTTCTCCTCTAGAGTTTTCTGACTACTCCGCGTAGTTTACTAACTCTTTACACCTCTACTCACCAACAAACACACTCCAACTACCTTCTCAAGGGTTTGGGGTTTCTTGGTTGGTTTCCAACTAGGACGAGATATCCTTTACAATGAAGCACAATGCAAAGGGTTAGGATATCTCAACTAAGCTTTGGATAAATCTTATCAAGCTAGGCTTAGTAAAGTGAGCTCTCTTCAATATAAAAGCACTTGGGAAATTCAAGGTATTTCGAGTGCTTTAACTTTTGCAAGAATAAGTTTGAGCTCTTGAGTTGCGTATAAATTTCCCGTAACCTTACAAAGTAGAGGGTCACCAGTATTTATAGGCATACACCAAGGTTACTCTTGAAAACTATCCGTTGGAGAGATAGCTTCGTGAGTTCCCTCTTATGGTGTGTGAGAAACGGCTATATTTAGGGTTTGAAACTCCCTAACACGTTTTAGGCAATAGCCTTTCATGTAGTCGGTCTTCACTTTTTTGCGATCGGAACTTTTCGTACATCGACATCTTTTTTCATTGACTTTGTCCTTTGTCGATGTCGATGTATAGTGCGATGTCGTCTTCCTCTTTTTTGACTTTTGTCTCCGGTTAAAGGTAGATACCTTCAACGGCTCTTTTTGGTTACAAACTCGAGTTTGATATAACCTTAACAACACTTGACTTAGTTCCTTTTATGCCTTTTGAATGTCTTGGCAATATCTAACTTTCTAAGGCATCGTGTTTTCTCTCGATGTGCATCCTTGAGATAGATATATTGATTGCCTCGGAACATTGAGTTCATCTTGAGCATTGATTACATTCTTGAGTCTTGATAATTCTTGTGCTTTTCGATATTCTTGATTTTGATTTCTCGATCTTGATCTTGCGTCTTGAGTCTTACGAATCTTTGATTTATCTTGACGATATCTTTGAGTCTTCATCTTTGAGTCTTGATTCTCGATTTCATCTTGAGTCTTGATATCTCGATTTCATCTTGAGTCTTGAAGACTTGATTTTCATCTTTGAAACTTCCGGTATCTTGAAAACTTATCTTGAGTTCTTGAGTCTTGAACCTATCTGAACTATATCTGGCGACTATACATTTTGCGGATAACATCACGAATACTCTTAAAAAGCGAATCGACTCAACTATCAAGATCATTCTGAACATGTCATACTTAGGGGTTTTGGGATCTTAATCAAAATCATATAATCTTAAATTCATCTCCCAACAGAAGGATATCAGAATGGAGAAAATTCATATTGATAAACAGAGAGCTGACATCTTGACTAAACCTTTGGCTGAATCAAGATTTCAGGAACTATAAGTTGAATTGGGAATGTTGGATCCAGGAGAATGAATTTTACTGGAGGCATAAGTCCTTCAGAGACATGTAGTTATCCAGGGGGAATAACTCAGGATAAAATTTCTCTCAGGATGGAAACTGAGACTCAAGACGAAATCTTGTCAGGATCAATATTCAGTAAGGTTTATGTATTCAAATAATCCTGAAGTTATATTGATACATGCATTAAATTCAGTAGCATTTATTTCACCAGGGATTACTCAGTAATCATTTGAAATAAATGACAAAAGGCCTGAATATTTAAGCGGGAATGATTTTGACTGGAAAAGACGAATAGTCGCCTCGATTTCCGTGAAACGTCCATTTATCAACCTACAAAACTGTTATTTGCCTATTACCCAGAAAAATAGCCAAAAATAGCTAATTTCTCAAAGATTTTTTTAAAATTCCAGATTAAATCTCAAACACTCTTTATATTTTCGAGATTTAATCACAACCGTTGATCTTTATTTCACAGATCATATATAAGCCAGACTTTAACCCTCAATCGTTTATTTCTCACATTTAAACGATCAAAATTCCCAAACTCTTAAACCTTTAAATCTTCAAATCTTCAAAATCCCAAAACTCTCAAAATACTCTACCAAGAAATCGTCTCAACAATGGAATTCCCAAATTACTCAATGATCAAAGTTCTCGCGGAAACAGAAAAGCCGTACTTCGAACATGTAGTAGCCATGATCGATAACAAGGCTACTCAGGTAGAGGAAGAGGCTCTAAACATGTTGTGGATGGCTCGATTGACACGACTGGTGAGCAATATGCCAGAATTGGAACTCGCACAGGAGGTATTGCAGTTCGTGATCAATCTAAGTCAAGGAGACGATGGTGGACTGGTGTCGCAATTGAGTTTCGGCACTTTTGCAAAATCTAGGGCAGAGGCGGTTCGCAATATCAAGGTATCCCTATCCTTAGAAGATATAAATTCTGCTTATGAATTAAATAATAATGGAGAGGATCCTGCTCAATATATGCCGGTTCGAGAGCAAGAGATTCTGGATAGATTTGCGAAAACTAAGGCAGAATTGAAATGTGCATTGCACAAACGTTGTTTAAAACCCAAATACCGTGTTTTAATCGACATTGCTACAAAATGCTTGATGAGCACATCGGGAAGTCTTGAGCAGGTGAGCAAAAACAAGCTAAGGCTCATGGCTGCAATAGAGGATTCACCCTCTGTAGATTTCAACTGGCTCAAGTTCCTGGTGAATTGCATCCTTCATCAGACTGAGAAACTGAGGTATGCTAAAGACGCAATCACCAAGAATGGGAAAGTATTGTTTGGAACTAAGATTAGCTTTCTAATAGAAACTCTGTCCCGAGAAGAAATGTTCTTAATAGGAGGTGTTGAGTTTTCAAGGACTCGCATCATGTTCAGAAAGCCAAAAGTCCAAAAAAAGAAGGGAATAAGCCAAAGCTCTATGGTTCAGGAGGAACCTGAGGATCAGAAAGAATCTAGTACTGATCAGGATGATGTCGTGATTGCTGATATTGTTCAGAAATCAATCAGGACAACACCAGTAAAACATCCTGAGGCTTCAGGACAGGACGAACAGAAGAAGAAATCCCTGGATTTACTAAAGGTAAAAAGGGAAACTGGTGATAAGTTGAAGACTAAGGCATTGGCACCTCAAAAGAGGAAAAGACTTCAAACTATTGCAGAAAATGAGGCCAGTGATGCAGAAGATGTCCAACCTGAAACTCAGCAAGGAATTAAGTCTCCACTTCAAGTGCTTGCTCAAGTAGTGAAATATGTTCAAGAGCAGGACACTGAAGAGAATGTATTCTCAGAGGATATGCTGAGTTTGGATACTCTCCTGAAAAAACCATTCCTTGATCCTACAGCACTACAAATCGTTCAGTCCGAGCCAGATATTCCAGAGAGCCCTGAATTGAAGAAAGGAGAAGCAGAAGTGACAGAATGGCGAAGCAAGGGGGAACAGTTCATCTTGGACAGATACCCTGAACTGAATGCTTATCCTGACCTTCAGGATGTTTTCTTCAGGCTCAGGACAACGGTTTATATTCTGAACCAGACGCTCCCAGAAATGCTGAACATAGCCTCCTTAAGAGGAGAAGAATGGTGGAGTGTTGAGACTGCTGCTCTAACAAAATTCTCAGGGTTCAGAAAAACCAAGCTCAGAATGAAGGTAGCTGATTTTGATGAGCTGGTAAAAAGAAAGATAGCTAAGAAGAAGAATGCTGAAGCTGGTGAATCCAGTTCTCCAAATCAGGAAGGAGATAAGGATCAGGGTGGAGAAGGTGAAAAACAAGCTGAAAAGGAGAAACCAGCTGAGAAGGAACAAAGACCTGAGCAAGAAAAGGAATAAGAAAAGGAAACTCAGGAAGAAATGGAAAAGGAAGCTGATGCTGAACCAACTGATATCAGACAACCTCAGACTGAAGTTAGCATTCTTCAGGTACCTTTTGGCACTGTTATACATTATTCCGAAGTTACTGAAGTACCTAGCTTTAAATCTGATGTTTATGATATACAGACTGAGGCTCATTTGGAGCATCCAGCTCAGTTGGAAAGTATTGTACTACCTCCAATGGTTGATTTTACATCAATCCTGGATGAACTGAAGAAAGTGGTACCAGTGGTGGAGAAAATGACAAGGATGGAGGAGATGCTGACAAGTCAATCTCAAAAGCTTGAGAATATAAGCTCTTCATCTGATATGCTGCAAATTCAGACAACTCTCACAGACAAGATGACTCAGATAGAGTCAGTTCTGGATGATCAAACTCAGAAAATGGAGAACCTGAGTTCATCATCTGATGTGCTTCAACTTCAAAATACTCTATCAGATAAAATAGATGTTCTGGATGGAAAGATTGATAGAGTACATACAGATCTTAATGCCAACAAGAAGCAAGTGTACCAAGACAGGACTGTTTATCTTGAAGCAAAACTGATTGAGAAGAATGATCTGATGATCAAAACAGTTGTTGAGGAAATGGGCTCCCTGCTCATGACCAAGATGACATAAATGATGCATGTTGGTCCCGGTGCAAACGAGTCTTACACGTGTATGGGGGGGGGAATACACGTGTTCAGTGATTTTAAAACTTTTCTTTACTGAGGTCAGCTTGGGTCAGGTTGTCCTGATGATTTGGTCCTGAGAAGCATAGATCGCCCTGAGTCAAAGTCTACTGAGACAGTGATCCTGAGCTGCTTTCAGATACCTCAGATAATCCCAACTGATCCTGAGTTTTCAGAGATCCTGAGCTGCTTGGATCAGATAACTAACTTACTGAACCCTCAGAAGAGTAAGTTCAGTTTGGTAACTATATGTTCTAGCTACTCAGATGTGCGGAATGGTTGGCCCTAAGTTTATACTCGTTTTATGCTTTGCTGAAAACCTTCCTTTTTAATGGAACAGTGATTAGGCTGTGATTCAGTTATATGCAGCTTCAGTGGATTGATTCCAACTGAGTATCAGTGAAAATATGCTTTCAGTTTAAAGATATGCAACAGTTAATCAAAGCAATACAGAAAGCAAATAACACAGCAAGTTATAGTGGTTCAGAGACTCAAGCTCCTACGTCCACTCTCTCTGACTCTTCAGAGAAATTCACAAATCACTTCCTAAGGTTTTCTGACTACCTCTGTAGTTTACTAACCTTTCTATTTTGAGCTTTCTAACTACCCCTGTAGTTTACTAACTCAAAACACACACAAGCTTTCTGACTATCCAAGATAGTTTACTCACTTCTTCTATAGAGCTTTCTGACTACCTCCTTGTAGTTTACTAACTCTTTACAACTCCAACTCACCAATAATCACACTCAAACTACCTTACAAAGGGTTTAGGGTTTCTTGGTTGGTTTCCAACTAGGATGAGATATCCTTTACAATTAAGAACAATGCAAAGGCTAGGATATCTCGACTAAGCTTTGGATATATCTTATCAAGCTAGGCTTAGTGAAATGATCTCTCTTCGATATAAAGCACTTGGGAAATTCTTGGGTTTTCGAGTGCTTCAACTTGCAATAATAAGTTTGAGCTCTTGAGTTGCTTACAAATTTCCCGTAACCTTCAATGTAGATGGTCACAAGTATTTATAGGCATACACCAAGGTCACTCTTGAAAAACTATCCGTTGGAAGAGATAGCTTCATGAGTTTTCTCTTATGGTGTGTGATGAACGACTATTTTTAGGGTTTGACACTCCCTAGCATGTTTTAGGCAAACAACTTTTCATGTAGCTGGTCATCACTTTTTGCGATGCGAACATAGTACTCTTGACATGTTTTGATGACACTGTCATTGTCGATGTCGATAAAAGTCTGATGTTGTCTTCTTCTTTTTTTTACTTTTGTCTCCGGTTAAATGTAGACAAAGCCCGAGCAGCTCTTTTTGGTCAATATCTACGAGTGATATAACCTTAACAACACTTTGTCTTAGTTCCTTTTATGCGCATGAGAATGTCTTGGGCAATATCTATTTTTTCTAAGCAATGGCGTTTTTCTCCGAGATTGTGTCCTTGGATAGATATATTGATTGCCTCGGAACATTGAGGTTATCTTGAGCATTGATTACATTCTTGAGTCTTGATAATTCTTTGTGCCTTGATATCCTTTGTCTTGATCTTGATCTTACGAGTCTTCCGCGGATATCTTGACTAATTATCTTTGAGTCTTTATCTTGAGACTTGATTTCTCGATTTCATCTTGAGTCTTGATTCTCGATCTCATCTTGAGTCTTGATTCTCGATCTCTGCTTGAGTCTTGATTTCTCGATTTCATCTTTGAAACTTGAAACCCGGTTTCATCTTGAAACTTGGTTTCTTGAAAACTTCTTGTGTCTCTTGAATCTTGAAATTTAACTTTGATCTATATCTCTTGACTATACATTGTGCAGATAACATCCTGAACACTCTAAAACTGAATCCTGACTCATCTATCAAGATTATCCTGAACATGTCATACTCAGGGGTTTTGGGATCTAATCAAAATCTTCTTTTATTAAATTCATCTCCTAACAATTTCCCCATTTTTTGATGATGCTTAAACCATCTTGTTACAAAACACTTAACCTTTACTCAGGTTTCTGTTTTACCTATTACAAGAATGGTATATCTCAACAAACAATCTACCAACAATTTTATAATAACTTTCCCAACAATTTCCTCAGAAACAATCAACATTCAGGCATATCAAAAGTAAAGACATGTAAAGTAAGATAATGAGATATTATCTTTTGAGCATAAATGATAAAGTTTCATTGATGAATAGTAGACAGTTACAACTTACAATGAACTTATCAGAAATATAAAAGACAAAAAGATAAGAAAATTACAAGAGTCTTCTGAGTCTTGATCTTCAGTCTTCTTTGCTCTTCTGCTCGGTCTCTTCAGTTCTCTTCTTCCACCTCATCAGCAGGCACTTCAAGATTGAACATTCCATAATATCTTCTCTTCATGCATCTCTCTCTTTGATGATATCAGGATTGTTCCCTGTCAGGCCCAACTGAATGGCGTACTGAGCAATTTCCTGAGAAATGGCTGATTCATTCACTAAGCCATTCTCCAGCCTAGGAGGAGGGTACGAGTATGGATCAGGGGTTGTTATCTGAACCTTTCCTTCATCTGCAAGATTGATCCAGCCTTGAAGATACTTAGGATAGAAGGTTAGGAGATAGTCAATGAAAGCCTCATTGGGATCTGAGCTCTCCCCTCTCCATTCTCCTAGCACATCATAGTAGAACCAAAAAGTTCTCTTGATCTCTTCCCACGCATCTTTGAACTGGATTGGCATCCACTTGTCAACATGCGGTCATTTCTGTGCTTTTGTATTCCCTCTCCTCTTGCTTGCAAATTTCTTGAAACCACTCCTTCTCTTCTGCTCTTCTTCCATCTTCTTTCTGATCACGGGTACACCAGAAACAGAAGCAGCAGTTTTCTTAGCTTGCTCAACTTGGAGTGATTTCAGAGCACTTCTGGTATTGAAGGCCTTTGTTTGTGGCACTTCCTCAGACTCTTCAATATCCAGGATTAACTTTCTTTGAGTTGGCTTAGAAGCCTTAGCTCTTTTGCCCTCAGGCTCCTCAAACGCCACAGCCTTTCTTTTAATAGGCAATTCAGCTCCAGCTTGGCTTGTCCCAACTCTTCTACCACTCAGTTTCTCTGCAGCAACTTCTTGCAATGTTTCTTCAGAAACCTGAGTGTAGACTGGCTTCTCCACCTTTTTAAATTTTAGCTTCTCAGTGGCCTCGATTTCCTTCATGGCTTCAGCAATGATTTTCTTTTCAGCTTCCTTGATAGTCTTGCCTTTCAAAGTATGATCCAATAACTTTCTGAGATCAGCTCCGGGTCTTTCCCCCTTCTTGGAACCATACTTTGGCAGAAGCCTGGAGAGTGTTGTGTCCATATGATACTGCTCTTTACTGACACTACGCACCTCCCCTGCCAACTGATCTTGCTCCTCTTCGAGCCTTCTTAGGTGGTTCTTCGCCACTGAGAATTCTTCAGACATATGAGCAAATTGGCTGGAGAGAGCTTCTTTGAACATGTCTGTCATCTTGGCCATGAGCATTGAGCTCATCTCCTCAACAGCATTCTTGACTAGCATCTCATTCTTCTCCACCAATTTAGCTTCAAGATATGTAGTCCTTTCCTGATGCTTCTGCTTCAGCTCTGCACTTATCTCAGCTTTGACCCCTTCCATTTTCTCTTCCATCTGTCCTTCTATGGAGGTCAGCTTCTCAGTCAGAGTGTTCTGAAGTTGCAACAGGTCTGAAGACGAACACAAGCTTTCCATCTTTTGATCTTGGTTGGCCAATACCTCCTCCATCTGAGCAACTTTGTTCAGGATTGGCTCAACCTTCTCCAACTTCTCCATCACTGGGGTGAGATCAATCTCAGGAGCATATGATATTTGTTGTTTCTCCTGAGCTGGTTGTTTAGCCTGAGTCTCAGTCTGAACCTGAGCTTCAGTCTGAACCTGGGCTTCAAACTCAGTCTGAGTTTGGGTTTCACCCTGAGCTTGGGTGTCCACCTGAGCCTCAGTCTGCATATCAGACATTACAGAATTAAAGATAGGTACTTCAGTAATCTTAGCATAATTTTTAATAGTGCCAAAAGTTACCTGAAGGCTAACTTCAGTCTGAGGATGTTCGACAGCAGGCTCTTCAGCATCAGTTTGGTCTTTCTCCTTCTGAGATTGACTCTCATCATCCCCTTGTTGGTCCCCATCTTGAGATTTGTCTTTGGAGCTCGGGGCACCAACTTCAGCAATCTTCCTCTCAGCAACTTTCTTCTTCACCAGCTCATCAAAATCAGACGTTTTCATTCTGAGCTTGGTTTTCCTGAATCCTGAGAATTCAGTGAGCAGAGTTGTTTCCTCGTTCCACCAGTCTTCACCTCTGAATGAAGCGATGTTGAGCATTTCAGGCAAGGTCTGGTTGAGGATATAGATTGTTGACCTCAATCTGAAGAAGATGTCTTGGAGGTTAGGGAATGAGCTAAGCTCAGGGTAGCGGTCTAGAATGAACCGTTCCCCCTTGCTTCGCCACTATGTCTCTTCAGCTTCGCCCTTCTTGAGCTTTGGGCTCTCAGGTTCAGTAGGAAAATCTGCTGAAGGATCTAGGAATGGATCACTCAGGAGCTCATCAAGGTTCGGCATCTCCTGAGTCTCAGCAGTATTTGAGGATTGGGCAGACAGCTCCTCAGTCTGAATCTGAATTGGTTCTGAGGTCTGAGCTGGCTCTTCCTCAGCAGGAATCTGAGCAGCCTCTGAGGACTGAGCAGGTGCTTCCTCAGCAGGAATCTGAGCAGTTTCTGAGGTCTTAGCAGGTGCTTCCTCAGCAGGAATCTGAACTTGCTCTGAGGTCTGAGGTCCTTGAAAAATTTCTTGAGAGAACTTGTCAGAGGTTAGTGACGTCTCAAGAACCTCAGAGAAGACTTGCTCCTCAGTTTGCTCCTGTTCAGTTGATATAACCTGAGCCAACACATGCAAAGGCAATTTCTGAGCTTTTTGGCTCTCAGGTTGTATCTCCTCAGTCTCACTCTCCTCCTCATCAGTGAGAATCACCATTCTTTTGCGCTTTAGAGCAAGAGTCTTCTTCTTCAAAGTTTCACCCTTCTCCCTCTTGATCTCTAACAAAGCCTCCCCCCTGGCTTTTTGGGCTTCTTCAGTAGCAGCAGCAGGTGATTCCACCTTCTTCTCTTTCTTCCCTTTGATAGTCTTCTTGGTGGCAACAGGCTTGAACATCACCTTAGACTTTGGGAATGGAGTGGTGTTGGCAAAGATATCCTCCTCATCTCGACACATCTCCAAAATAAAGGCTATTTGGTGGCATGGAGTATCTTGCCTTTGATCGATATAGATCCATCCTCCTTCTTTATGAGTTTGGCCTGGTCACTCACCACCTTAATCAGATATCTCAGCCAGTTGAAATCCTTGGCGGGTGAGTCATCTATTGCTGCCATCAATCGGAGTTTGGGAGTGTTAATCTGCTCAAAGCTCCCCGATCTGCTCATAATACACTTACTGACAATATCCATCAAAACTCTGTACTTTGGCTTTAAATGCCGCTTATGCAGAGTTGCCTCAAACTTAATAGGATGTTCAGCTATCCTATCAAGATATTCCTGCTCCCGTCCCAACATATAAGTTGTGGGATCCTCTCCTCTATCACACAACTCAAAAACATTGTTTAAATTCTTAGGGACTATATACAGCTCCCGTACAAAATATACATACTTCGATGTATGCTCTAGATGCGAAACAGAAATTTTGGACTCAATATTATCATCCTCATCTATTTTCATATTAGAGACGAACTCTATTACCTCTCGAGAGTATTCCGCCTCCGGTCGGCTTGCGATGAGGTTCATCAGTTTTGCCAATCGGATCAAATGGAGCGCCTCTTCTTCATGTTTTGCGTTGGATGTACTCTCCAGAGAAACCACGTATTCACACCATGGCTTATTGGTTTCAGCCAATCTGTCGAATATGGATAGAGTCATTTTGGGAAATTTTGAAGGTTTAGGGTTTCGGAGCAATGAAGATTTTCTGGGCAAAGGGAATTTTTATTTGAAGAGTGATTTTGGGAACGAGGGTTTAATAAAATGGCTTGAATGGCTTCCAAGAGATTATATAGACCGTTTTGTGGGAAGTCGTATCGATTTGATAAAAATCAACGGTTGAGATTGATCATCAACTAATCGGGTATACGAAAGGACGGTCTTACGAAAAGTACGCCGCCATTTTAACCTCATTGGTGATTAATTGAAACGAGCAATTAATGACTGTTGACCTTCTTTGGCTTTTCAAAGATCCCGCCCAAAACATTCTCTCCAGGTGTTATGTATTTATTGCAAATGATTACTGAGTTTCACTTAAGCAATAAATGAGTTGCATGAGTCATTACTTCTTCAGACTAATTTCCCTCTATCAGTCTTACTGAGTATTGATCTTGATAAAACGTCGATGATAATCTTTGAAAATTGAATGGGTTCAATGATGATCTTTGATCTTGACCTTGATGACACCTAAGTTTCTCAAGACTAGGTTCAGTATTTCCTATTTTATCCTGAGTTTCTCAGTAGAATCCTGATAAAACTTCATGCATCTGAAAACCTTCAATTTTTCAGATTTTACTCTATACACCTGGATCCAACATCCCTAATTCAACTGATAGTTCACGAAATCTTGATTCAGCCAATGATTTAGTCAAGATATCGACTCTCTTTATCGATATGAATCTTCTCCATCCCGATGTCCTTTTTCTCGACATGATCTCTACGATGAAGTGATGTCCGATATCAACATGTTTGCATCCGTGTACAATAATAAGGATTTTGTGAGATAGCAATAGCACTATTATTATCACAAAATATGGGTACTTCATTGGCTACAACTTTATAATCTCTTAATTGTTGTCTGAACCAAAGAATTGCGGTACGCAAAGATCCTCCAGACCATGTATTCAAATTTCATGAGTCTTGGTTTACTCTTGAGGTCTATTTTTTTGAAAACCGGGATATCGACTTACTTCCAAGAAATTGACAAGTTCACAGTAGTGGACTTCTGTCAATTCTCTGACTTCCATAATCGACATCTGAATAACCCGGTTAATTCAAAGGTTATCATCACCGGATACCATAATCCTCTATTCACTGTGCCCTTAAGTTACTTCAGTATCTTTTTGGCAGCCTCCATGTGACTAGCCTTAGGATTAGCTTGGTATCTTGCACATATCCCAACAATAAATGTTATATCCGGCCTACTTGCTGTGAGATAGAGCAATGATCCAATGATCCCTCTATAATCAGTGTGACTTACTAATTTGCCTTCAGGATCAGGATCCATCTTGTAGTTAGTATTCATGGAATTCTAATCTGCATTGCAATCTCAGACACCATATTTTGCAATCGGATCTCGGTGTACTTTTGCTTGGTTGATGAAGATTCCTTCCTTTATTGTTTCACTTGAAGACCTAGAAAGAAATTCATCTCCCCATCATAGACATCTCAAATTTGCCTTTCATCGATTGTAGAAAACTTTTCACACAACCCGATGATTTGGAGATCCAAAAATGATGTCATCTGCGTATATATCCTAACTAGTAAGATATCTTCCCCATCTTCTATCCCGAACAAAGTTCTATCAACAGTTCCTTTGACAAAACCATGGTCAAGAAGAAACCGAAAAGGGTATCATACCATGCTCGGGTGCTTGCTTAAGACCATACAAGGCTTTTCGAGCACATAAACTTGGTCATTCTCATGCGAAACCCGGAGGTTGTTCCACATAAACCTCTTCTTTAAGCACACCATTCAAAATGCACTTTTCACATCCATCCGATAGATCATGAAACTTCATGTGGGCGGAGATATGCAAGAAACAATCGATGGCTTCTAGTTTTACCAACAAAAAAAGGTTTCATCATAATCCAAGCCTTCTTCTTGGGAATAACCTTGTCAACTAACCTTGCCTTGTTTCTTACAATGTTGTTGTTCTCATCTCTTTTATTCTTGAATACCCACTTGGTTCCAATAACATTGTGCCTTTCGGGCTTATCCACCACTCCCCATACTTCATTCCTTGAGAATTGATTCACTCTTCTTGCATAAAGCGAGAATCCAAAAAGAATCTTGTAGAGCTTCTTCAATCTCGATGAGCTCTCTTTCTCCGATAGGAAGCGGCCAGAATAGTGCACTCTCACCATGGAACCTTCTTGTCTTTAACACCATCGGTTAGATCACCCACAATCGACTTGTAGGATGACTATCTAACCATCTTCTTCTAGATGTTCCCCTTCAATAATATCCTCAACATTTGAAATGTTAGGTTCAGCAAATCCATTAAACTCGGGGAACAACAGAAAATGAGAAAGGGAATCATCTTCCTCGGGAAATTCCATTGAAACATTGTCGGTGACATTTGTTCCCTTTGGTTGATAGATTCGAGAAATTGCCTCAATTTGTGACCACATCTTCATTGGCATCACATACCCGAGTCCGAATCGGTGTCTGTTCGGATTGGTCACCTTTGGTGTGTTGGCTTTCTGAGTCTCACCATCCCGAGTTCCATCCCCGAACTTCTTTATGAAGTCTGAGTCACACCATTCATAGAAGGTGACTGACTTCTTCTTTTCAGGTTCAGTGGATGATTTGTCATTCTTTTTCAGGCTTAATCTGGTGATTCTCTTGGTCAGTTCTTCTGCATCATGTTCCTGTTTCTTCTGAACACAAGTAGATTCATCAAAAACAACATGAGGTGTTTCCTCCACTGTTGGGAAATTTATAGTTTTGATAAAAGTTCCAAAAACACATGTAATAGGACCCGGTCGGACTGTTTGGTTTATCGATGTTTATATTACCGTTTATAGAATACCAGTTGATAATTACTGTATAGAACAACTGATGTAATAGATAGGTCACATATTGAGGGGGAAGCTCAATATGTATAGGTCAGATCTGAAGATATGAAGAACAGCTGATATCCGACAGGCCAGAATGCAAGAGAAGAACAGAAGATCAGATCGATCTGATCTAGTCAGATATCTCAGCTGAAGTCATAAAGCTCAAACTTAGAATACTTGAAGATCAGATGACTTCCAGAAGATCAGACCAAAAGACATACATCGGTAAGTCGCTAGTTGAAGTTAAGTCAACCGCACCGTAGATTCCATCGGTAGACCGATCGTATTGATGATCGACGATCGTTCACCAGTGAAAACTGATGTTTCACTTAGTCATACGTCGATGATCCGAACAAGAAGAATGTCAACCTTAGTTGGAAGAACAACACTGAAAAAAGTCGTCTGTCATAACCAATAAGAACGAGACACGATGATCGGGTTTACAATTACGGGATTTGGTCCTGCTCTCTCTAACGGCTATAAAATACAAATTCACGCTTTCGGCCATGCCGTTCCTGAAGCACGTCACATCAATCCTGCAAGTCTACCAAATATAGCCTGAAATTCTAATTGCTCTCCAACGGCTCTTTGATTTCAAGGTCTATAAATATGGGATCATACTTCAGAGTGAAGACACGAAAACCCTGAAACGATCAAGAAGCTCAAGCAATTATCGATTTCATACGAAGAACACGAACTTGAAGTTAATTTTTATAGTGTTCATCCCATAAGTTCTTAGCATAGAAATCTTTTCATCTAGCTGATAGGCTATCTTAAACACTAGAAAAGATTTCATAGTTGGAACCAAAACAATCTTATCCAAACCCAAAGTTAGGTTAAGTTGTTTAGCAAGATTCGCATCTAGGGTTTCTAGTTACGATTTACGGGATCGGTTGAGTGAGAACTCTTTAAATATCTGTTGATTGTCTTGTGTTGGACTAACACAAAAATCTAAGTCCAGTTGGTTTAGTTGGTGCCCTCTTGTGATAGGGAAGAATGGACGTAGGACCGGTTTGTCCGAACCACTATAAATCTTGTGTGCCTTTCTTGCTTTGATTAACTTTTTTACACAATCGCACACAACTTTTTAAAGCGAAGATACATATTCTAAGTTGAGATCGTAGCACCAAGCTTCGATCCGATCAAGCTCGACACTTGATCAACGGGTTAAAAGACTAACTTTGGAATCGATTTATCAAAAACTGGTTTTTCACACGGGTAAAACTTAGCTTCGCTTTTGCATCGATAAACCGATAGTTACCGAATCGACTGCCTTGAGCGATTAGTAAGTTAGTTATCGATCAAACCGATTCACTCGCGACTCGATCGAAAGTATCGCCATCACACCTGATCTTCACAAAAAGTTTTCAGAAGTCTATTCACCCCTTCCCTCTAGACTTCTGCCCTCACATAACCCGTTCGGGACCTACAAGTGGTATCAGAGCAGTTGGTTCTACAGACCACTAACTTTGTGTATCATCGATTCTTGAGGAAGAATCTTTGTGGTCAACTGAACAGATCTTGAAAAACCTTCTTAAAATTCATTCATTTTCCAAAATCACTCAGTATGGATAACACCTCAGGTATGTATCATGATCTGCTGAAGTTCTCAATCGATGAGTATGCAGATTGGGCCATATATATGTCCAACCATCTAGGTTCAATAAGCGGCAGAATGATGGAAGTCATCGAAAGAGGACCCATCATCATTTATTACAACAACCCTGCAGTTGGAGGAGATCCAGACTTTGCCCCTGGAAGTCTTGTGCGAAAAAGCCCAGCCTTGATGGATGCAGAGGAAAGAAAGCTGCACACTCTAGATACTATCGCAAGGAATATTATCATGAAAACAATGGATAAGGTCACCAAGGAAAAGATTAAATATCTCAAAACTGCGAAAGCAATGTGGGATACTCTAGCTGAGATATGCGAGGGAAATGACCAGATAAAAGACAGCTGTCTACAAGCCGAACTGGTGAAGTTCGAAAAACTGAAGATGCTGCCCAACGAAACCATCAACGAACTTGATGGAAGGATTACAATGTCAATAAACAAGCTTCGAGAAATTGGTAGAGAGATGTCTGATAAAGATATCAACTACAAAATCTTAAGGTCTCTCACCAAGAAATGGGACATGAAGGTCACGGTAATCAAGGATTGCCAAGACATTTCAAAGATGAAGCCAAGTAGCTTGTTCTTGAGCCTTAAAGCTCACGAGTTTGATTTAATTGAAAGAGGACAAGCTGATGAAGATGAGGTGCCCGCTGAAGCTTCAACTTCAAAATCAGTTGCTTTTAAGGCAACCAGCAGCAGATCAAAGACCAATGAACCCATTGGAAACATCATAAGTCAGGCAGAACAGATCGCTCTGCTTACCAGGAAACTAGAAAAATCAAATATTCAACTTGGTAAGTATCGAAGATTTTATAAAGATTATCAACATAGCCGAGGAAGAGATAGGAGATCAGCCAACAGATCTCCAAAAAGAACCAGATCTGATGATCGGAGAGATCACAGAGATGAAAGGAAAAGAGATAATCTAAATGATGAGAGAAGAGATAACCAATCGAATGAAAGAAGCTCGGACTACTATCGAAAAAGGAAGTCACCGATAGATCATACGACGGAGTGATTCACTTGGAAGAAAAGGTTCATGGATCAAGGAGCTTCTTCAACTATGAGAAGCCAGGTCACTTCTGGTATGTTGCGCCTGCACTGACGCCAAGAGAAAGGGAAGAAAAGAGGAAATGAAGAGAGCAACAGTGCGAGGACGTAAAAAGCCATGGTTGCTGACACATCAGGAATTGACGATTCCTATCTGCCCTCTGAGGATTCTGGATACTCCTCTGTAGAAGATTTTTGTCTGATCAGTAGTGTTGTTGACTTCTATGAAAATGAAGATCTGATATTCTCTTCAGATGATGATGAGATCTGCCTGATGGCCAAGGAGGACCAATCTGAGGTAACCTCCAAGCCTGCTTTGTTCGCTTCTACACCGCTATCTTAGCAGACACCTTTGGGAGATTGACCTGCAGCTCTACTCTGAGCAATTGCTTGAGGATCTCTCCAATGCAGTAGACACTTATGCTATAGTGGAAGCTGAGAATGACAAGCTGAGGATCATAAATAATCAGCTTGCTAAAGAGAACGATCTCAGTAAAGCTTCTGAACTTAAATCTGCTGAAACTGCTCAGAAGGCAACTGAGGAACTTAATATTCTGAAAGTTAAAACTTCTGATCAGGAGAAGCAGATCAAAGATCAGCTAGCAATTAACAAACAGCAAGTTGATGACTTCAAAATCCTGCAAGCGAAATTTGATGAGTTGTTCCTAATGCATAAGAGTCTAAAATCATCTGAGGATAATCTGCGCAAGAAAATAGAAGTTTTTACAAAATCATCTAAAACTGTTCAAGACATGAACACCTATTTTCGAACAACGATTAACAAGAAGGGACTTGGGTATGAGAACCCTTCCACATCCTCAAAAGCCCCGGCTGATTCATCTCAAAAGGGTGTAATCAGACGAGTTTCTAACAAAGATACACCAAAAGCCAAACTTGTATCTAATAAGGGAAAAAGACCGGTTGAGCAGGTAAAGGCGGTGCCTAACCGTAGGGGGAATGAAATGGACCCCAACCGGTAAAGCATCACCGAGGAATCAACGAAGAACCCGATTCTTACGAAGAGACCTCAACCTGATCAACAGATCAGGTATCAGAAAAGACAACCTGTAAAAGGGAAGTCTAATCTGAGACCCAATCAAGGTCAGCTGCCTAATAAGCATGGTTTAGGTAAACTGCAAAAACCACCTATGCCAAAAAATATGAATCTTTTGATGGTAGCGATCGTACCTACCCCTATAATCGAAAATCTAGGGTTCTTTGCAGACTGAACCACCTTTGGATGAAAAGAAGACAAATGAAAAAGATAAATCCCAAGTCTTCTAAGTCATCCAAGGTTCACACTAATAATCATACTAATCGAAAAGCATATAAAGAGACGTATGATTATGTTGATAGGTATGGGAGACAAATCAGCCTTCGATCTAACCGATCTCAATAGAAGTGCTCTCTGTTTGTATGGATCCCCAAAACTAATCCTAACCCCTCAGACCCAATCCAAAAGGGGTACCTAAAAGCTGATTTGGGCTGCAGGGATCGTGTGGGTCCGCCAACAAAGGAGGTGTGCAAGCAACTATCCGGTACATCGATAGTGGATGCTCAAGGCACATGACAGAAGCAAACACCTCCTCGGCTCCTACATAGAAACGAAAGGCCCAGCGTGTACTCTTTTCTTTGGTGATGATAACTTTGGTTATACCAAAGGATTCGAACCTTAGAGAATGATGATGTACAAATAACTGGAGTCTCGTATGTCGAAGGTCCAAGCACAACCTATTATCGGTTTCACAATTTCTGCGACAACGGATTCAAGTTGAGTTCTCGAACGATCAATGCACTATCAAGAATCGAGCCACTCAACAGATTTTGCTAACGGTTCAAGGAAAGGGCGATCTACGGTGATTGGAACAGTTGCCCAAGAAATGCATGCTCGATTGTCAAGAGTTCCAAAAGTAGCAGTTGGCTCTGGCACAAAACAATGAGCCATCTGAACTTTAAAACTCTTAATAAGATAACAAGGATGTCTCTAGTGGAAGGTCTTCCGAATGAAGTATTTTCAAAGGATCAGACATGTGTTGCATGTCAGAAGGGAAAATAGGTCAAAGCTTCATTCAAGGGAATTCCTGGACCGGCATCCAGCAGAGTATTGCAGCTGGTTCATATGGATCTATTTGGACCGATTACACCGTCGATCTCGTGAGACCTTGAAATATACTCTGTAATCGTGGATGACTATTCCAAGTTTACCTGGGTTATATTCTTACATAAGAAGAATGAGACGACAACGAAGATACCCGAGCTGCTAAAAAGATTACAAAATGAGAAGGGTGTCAATGTAGTAAAAATCAGATCAGATAAAGGTACAAAATTTATGAACTCTTTTATTACTGGTTTTTGCTCTAAGTTTGGTATACAGCATGAGACATCAGCCGCAAGGACACCACAACAGAATGGAGTAAGCGGATCTTTAGGAATGTAACTCTCAAAGAAGTTTCGCCAAGACGATGTTAAATTTGAACATGCGATACCAAGTCATTTTCAAGCGTATAATCAATCAACCTTTGCATGTCATACTCGTAATGTATGTCTTCTGACTAAGGCTCACTACAAAACACCCTATGAACTGTGGAAGGGCAGAAAACCTCGTGTTTCTTACTTCCATGTTTTTGGGTGTAAGTGTTTCATACACAACAATGGGAAGAGTCAGTTGAAGACTTTTGAGGCCAAGTCAGAAGAGGGTATATTCTTAGGATATTCCTCATCTAGCAAGGCTTTCAGGGTTTACAAATGCATTTAACCCTAGTTGTGGAAGAAACAACCCATGTAGTCTTTGATGAAGCATCTTACGAACAAGAGAAATCGCCTCGAACAAGACGTGCACGATCAATCATGCACTGATGCTCGGAAAATGGATCACCTAACGATCAAGGAAAAGGATCGAAAATCGTAATAAAGATACATTCCGGATCTAGTCGACTCATCGATCATTCAGATCCTAAGGTACGAAAAAACTGTCGATGAAGAAGTTCGCACAAATGAGATAAGATCAACTGAACCATCCGGTTCAGGGGGAACACCTGAAGTTCCCACGAACAGACATCAGCACATGATGAGTCCAACATCAGCTGAGACATGTTCTTATCAAGTGGATCATAAATCAAGACCACTCCCATCGCTAGTAATGAACCTTTATCGAAATGGATGATCTTCTCCAAACCGACGCAAATCGTAATGAAGGACACGGATAACCAGTCATCCAACTGATCTGATCATCGGAGACCCATTTGATAAAGTTAAAACTAGACATCAGATTGGTGAAAGTGCCATGTATTGCTGTTATTTGTCTATGAAGGAACCAACAACAATAGAGGAAGCTCTACAAGACGCAAAATGGATTCTAGCCATGCGGGAGGAGGAGAAAGCAATTCGAGAGAGAAATCAAGTTTGGGAACCGGTGGACGGACCAAAATCATCAAGACGTAATTAGCACGAAGTGGGTTTTCAAGAACAAGAGAGATGAGAAAAATGTCATCTCCAGAAATAAGGCAAGACTTGTTGCTAAGGGGTATTCACTGTCGGAAGGAATTGATTATGATGAGACCTTTGCACCCGATCCGCTCGCCTAAAAGCCATTCGGTATTTTTAAGCATATGCTTCCTCTGAGAGGGTTCACTGTGTATCAGATGGACGTAAAGAGTGCATTCTTAAACGGGGTACTAGCAGAGGAAGTTTATGTCAAACAACCTCCAGGCTTCGAAAAGAGCAACCAAGTGTACCGTTTAAGAAAATCTCTTTACGGCCTGAAACAAGCTCCTCGAGCTTGGTATGATACACTCTCTCAGTTCTTGGTCGACAGTGGGTTCACTAAAGGAACAGTGGACATAACCTTATTCAGAAATAGAAGATGGAGAAGATATTCTGATGGTTCAGATCTATGTGGACGACATCATCTTCGGATCTCCCAACAAGAGTCTATGTGAAAGATTCAGAAACTGATGCAAGGGAAGTTCGAGATGTCCATGATGGGTCAGATGAATTACTTTCTGGGTCTCGGGTGAAGCAAAGTCTGAGAAGGATATTCATCTCGCCAAAGCAAAGTACACTAGGAATTTATTGGCTAAGTTTGGAGTTCAAAATTGCAAGGAAGCTAAAATTCCTATGATGACTGGATTCAAGATGGATCCAGACGAGGATGGTCGGAAAACAAATCTAAAAGAATATAGGGCTCTCATTGGATCTCTATTATACCTGACTGCCAGCAGACCAGATATCACCTTTGCAGTAGGTGTATGTGCCAGATTTCAGGCAAATCCAATGCAAAGCCACCTAGAAGCGACTAAGCGGATTCTTAAGTATCTGAAGGGACAATAAACCTTGGTTTATTTTACCCAACGATGATAATCTAGAGCTTAGTGGGTATTCGATTACGATTATGGAGGTTGCAAGATTGACGAAAAATCAACCTCGGGGAACATGTCGATTTTAGGAAGTAAAAAGCGATCTCGTGGTTTTCAAAAAGCGGACATCGATTCATACATCTACTCTTGAAGCGAGAATATATGGGCTGCAGGAAGTCATTGCTCCCAATTGCTTCCGCTTAGTCAACGGTGAGGATTATAACATTGTAGCTAAGAATGTACCTATATTCTCAGTGATGATTATAGTCTTATTGCAATCACTCGAATCACTTCTCTACATACAAGATGCAAGCATGTGGATGTCAGACATCATTTTATAAGAGATCATGTTGAAAAGAAGAATATCAGAATGGAGAAGATTCACACTGATTTACAGAAAGCTGATATTCTAACCAAGCCACTAGCTGAGATCAGATTCAGAGAATTATGCAATGAGCTAGGGCTTCTGGATCTTGGAGAAAAAGCACCTAAAATGCTTGATGGATTGTTCTCGAAAACCACCGGTTAAGAGACTAACCAAAGTTGAAAGGAATCGATTGAATTTGGTATCTCAATCGATAAGAAGATCGATCAAGGAACCGATATGAGAAATCGATCGATTACAAGTTATCAGATTAAAGGAACTGATCAGAGTTAAGGTTTATCAGATTAAAGGAAACGCTCAGTTTAAAAGGATTATCTGATTAAATCAGTTTGATTATTTTACATCTTTGTAAGTCGATTAAGCTGATATTCAACAAGCAAGATTCACAGATTAAAGCCTACAATCGCATAAGAAAGCAGAAAATTTACACAACAATGGAATAATAGAAATTTTCATTGATAAAAACCCGAAGGTCAGGTTACATTACAAGTTACAAGTACAAAGGACCCGGATGTCAGTACATAAGTCATAACCGAAAACCCTAAACCTATAACCCTAAACCCTCATCCTAACCCAAGAAGAGCGGGAGAGAGAGAGAGATTTTAAATCTGATGCTCTCATTTTCCCCCACTTAACAAGGGTGAGAGAGGCTTTGAAATAATCCTAAAGCCGCTAGCTGAAGCTAAAACCAGTGGAGCGAGAGCGGCGTTGATAGGATTTCTAAGCCAGGAGCCCTTAGACCTGAAGTCAATGGGCTCTCCAGCTGTTAAATGGAGCACATGTGCCAAGAAAGTGGTTCAAAGACCTTATGGGCACATGTGTTGCATGCAAAAATTGAGTTGATATACGAAGATCAGCTGTTGTCTGATCCAGACCGTATATCAAACTCATGTTTTATATCAGACTGAGTCTGTTGATGCTAGTTCCGTCATCTCGATAGACACACAAGGTGCATACGGTTAGGAGAAGTGTCTTCTCAGTTGCGACAGCAGACCCACCGCCTTGGTGGTAGAGAAGCTTGGCAACAATTGTATGTGAAATCTTTGATGAAGACAAAAACAGCGATAAGGGACACACAGGGTTGATTTGAGAAGCTGAAATCATTGAAAAAGGGGTAAAGGTGTTTGCCGGAAGTCTCACCGGAAATAAGGGTTCACTAGGATACATGATTCTACAAAGAAGATAAGTATGGTGAATGGGTTATGTTGTGTAAAACATTGGTCCAATTTATAGAGGCCAAGCAAGGGTGCAAATGCAAATTTGATTTCAAAAAGCCTCTTAGAGAAATTTGCATCACAAGGACAGCGTATAGGAATCACGCTACTGATAATTGGATAAATTTACGGCGGATTGACATATCGAAATATTCAGACTATAATTACACATGTCAAATCGTGCCAACTTAGGGAATAGAGACTACTATTCTAGACTAAGTTTTGGCGGTAACACTTATCCCAAGAATTGGCTTGATCTGAGAAGATTCAGATTAGGTCAACAGAAATCTGATTACATACGAAATTGATCAGATGAGGAAGATCAGTTGAGCTTGAATATCTCAACAAATCAGATATATCAGTCAAGGAAAGATCTGGAATATCAGTTGAAGGGGGAACTTCAACTGATCGAGGAGGATCAGAAAAAGGGGAAATCAGACAGTTCAGTTGAAAAGAACAGTTGGAAAATTATAAGGTTTAGGCAGAAAACTAAGATCAACAAGTGAAATCAATTACAAGTTCCTTCAAGTGGTATTGACTGATTGCAACATCAGTCAACCAGATACGCTTTTCTTTTCCCTTGTTATTTGCTTATTTATCGGATCTTATCTATTTTTATTTGCCTTACTGTACGCATTACCTGTGTGACGTATTCCCTGCAAATCATTTAATGCGGACGTGGGGTACCTGTATTAATTGCTACAAAATGCGCTTTTAAATCCAAAAGGTTTTCGTACGTGCTTTTCCCGACCATACGATCAAAACCGCTTAATCTGGATCGTTTAATCTTTTCAAACGGTTAATCTTCCAAATCTTTTTTTTTCCTCCTCATATTTATAAGGTTCATCAAAAACCCTACCAGAGTTTTCCCATTCACAATCTTGCGATTTATTTTCTGAAAACTCTCCAGATTACTTCTCTGCGATTCAAAGTATTTTTCTTAAGTTTCAAAATTATCTTCCCGAAAAACAGAATCTGGTAATTTCTAATTATTTGATATATCTTTTTTCCTTAAAATCCATTGATCTTAAAGATTTTGTCAATCGATGGTATCCTGTGTTATGCTGTATTGTTTCTTGGTATCCGCATGCGTTTATCGATTATTAGACCTGTGTATAGGTCTGATAATCAATATATGATATCTTCATGTTTATGCACAACTTTAATCAAGTTTATCTTATTGTAGATGGCCACTCACGGTATGGGAAAGATAATGTGCAATTATGCGGAACTGGCAACGAAGATTGTCGATGACAAGTTCGTGCAGTTTGATATCACTCGGGATCCGAAATCAATGGAAGTGGAGCAAATTCTGAAGAAAGGAGGTCTTGAGAAATATTATACGCTTTCTCAATCCAAAGATGCAAAGATGAAACACTTGAATTCCTAAGAATTTAAGGGTGGATACGACGCGCCAGGGAGAAGAACTACTTTCGTCGACCAATCGAGAAGAGATCGGTCGACGAACATGGACATAACACGTCTGTTCAGCTTACCTAAAGGTCGAATCTCGCCTGCGCACTACAGGGAGAATGAAGATGAGCTGATCAGAAAGGAACTCTTCAGGGAAGCTGACAAACATCAGACCGCAGGTTTTGTCAGGCCGATGCTAAAAAGGAAATACCGACTGTTGTTTGACATTTTGTCAAAAAACAATCATGGGTATTTCATTCAAATTGATGCTCTAACATCCGGTCAAACTATACAAAGATGGTCATGATAATTGATGAAGCCAAGAACATCAATTGGCATGGCTTCCTAAAGGCCATTCTACTCCAAGAACATGAAAAGTTTGGAGTTAATGAATGGAGGCAGGTCTATCTGAAGAAGAGGATCTGCAATCTCAACAAGGTTGCAGTTATCTTGAAAGACAAACTGCCAAACACTGAATGGGACCAGAATGGACTGAAGTCCTACAAGGCCTTCCTCACAACAACTTCAGCCATATATGGGCCACCTGATGATGATATGCGGCCCACCCCTCCAAAGCTGAAGAAAGGAAAAAGCAAGGAAGCATCCTCATCCACACCAGATGCTCCCCAGAAGAAGAAAAGAAAACTGGTGAAGGCCCAGGAAAAGAGGCCGAAGAAGGCGAAGCAGGCCTCCATGACTCTGTTTCTAGAAGATGAGTCAGATAAAGAAGGAGCACCAGATCAGCCTGATGCACCACAAAAATCAGGTGAAAAGTCAGACAGGCAGGCTTCTCAAGCTGAGAGCTCGCCAGAACATTCTGAGGAAGAAGCACGAGACGAATGATCTCTTTCTCCTCCAACTTGACCTGATTCACCGCCGCACCACCGGGTCCGCCGAAAGCATGTTTCTCCTTCTCTCCCACCTGCCCGCCAAACCGAAAAGCTTACCATTGGGAACCAGCGCACTGACTCCACAATGAGAACCTCTCGCAGTCGAGCCAATCAGCCAACTTCCGCCTACTCAAGCACCACCACAACTCTCCACATCTCATCAACCTGAATCTGGACAGACAATTCCTGAGTCTAGATCATCAAAGACCATCACAGGGAAAATGGTCAGAATGCAAATCGAACGAGAAATTGATGAGATGTATCCGAGCTCGGTCGCCCATCCTGCTATTAGAGAGGAAGTTATGGAGATCCTCACCTGGAGAGATCTTCGATTAAAAAGCTTCTCAGATTTTATAATGATTATTGAACAGATGGGCGGTCTTGATGAGTTTGCAGATTTTGATTTCGATATGAGGAAATTCGCTAAAGTAGATCACCACCGAAATATATAATCGCTGAATCTATCAAAGCTCGATCCACATGAAGTCGGTTGGGGTTGCTCAACAAGGAGAACTGAGATCACAAGAAGCTCCTGAAGCAGATCTTACAATGAAGGATGCAGAGTCTGCCGATGCTAGTGGAACTGTGTGTCGCAGCTTCATGACCAACCACCGGAGGCGCAAAACAACTTAAAGAGATCCGTGACGCAAAACATTCCAACATCTCACATCACCACGATCAACTTCGGAGAGATCGATCTTGTCTCAAAGATCTCCGAAAGAAGAAGTTGAGGGAGTGATAGTTGATCGAGGCAGATTGGCCTCAAAGAAATAACAGATCAAAGGGAATTTGCTATTTCCCAGTTGAGGCAATCAAAGATCGTTCTCCCAAAATGTGACCACCGTGGTCTGCCGAACTTATAAAATCGATTGATGACAAGTCGATTCAGTGGATCAACAACAAGTTTCTTTTTCTCGATGCTCACCAAAAGCTAGAATTGACATAAGAGAAACTTGACAAACCGATTATTACACTCTCTATCGCCATGGAATCATCAAAGACCGAAATGATCTCGAAGGTTCAAAATCTAATCTTTCGAAGCTCAAGGTTTATCTGCATTGCAGATCTCAACGCGAGGCGATATCGGTCGACTTTGGATCTCGACTTCCCACTTCACTACTCTTTTTTTGATCAAACCAAAAAGGGGAAGGACAGAGGAGAAACCAACCGACATGATCGTAACAACGAAGACTTGATTCGCATAAATGAAGCCTATGGACAAAGACTAGATCATCTGGATATCTTTGCTAACGAAGTCTCTCAAAAGATGGAAAAGTCAAAGGCAAGAAAGTTAGGCTTTGCTGTGTCTTTGGGACATCACAATCAGTACCACCACTCGGACTAAGATAGTCACAAGAAGCACAAATAGCCGACATCAGAGCCGATAAGGAACCGGCCGAGAAATCGCCCAAAGAGCAGATTGCTGAAGAGGCCCGAAAAAGCGAAGAAGAAAGAAGGGCAGATAAATTGACAGAGGCAGAAAATTTGAAGAAGAGATTCAGATCGAGAGCGAAGAAAGGAAAGGCTGGAAAATTCGTACGTAACCTCAAATACGAAAGAAGAATTGATGAGATCATTCCAAAAACTACCGCATCTTTAAGAGGTTTGAGGAATGGAATAAGATCAGAAGTGAATGGCTTATGGATGCTTTTGTTCTTGATCTTGTTCCACAAGAAGAATCTCCAGATGATGAATTCCTCAACTGGTTAGAAAATAAATATCCAGATTTTCTGAAGTATCTGGAAAATGAGGCCAAGATAATCAACGTAAAAATATCTCACCAAGAGTATGATCTGTTGGATTACTCGAAGAAGGCAGATGGCTCATTTGACAGACTGGCATTTCAGAGATTCTATTTTGACATCCTGAGCAAAACGCACATAACTGATCCTCAGCAGACCAATGATGTCAAATGGAAACTTTATCAGATTTTCAACGTACCTCAAGATCAAAGAGAGATGCCAGAAGGATACAAGCCTAAAGAGTGAAGAATCAGAAGACTTCACAGGATCAGCTGTTTTTAAATTCAAACTTTTCTTATGTAACATGTAATCGACATATCTAATGAGAAAAGTTTATTTTCTGATCTTAAGACAAAATCTCATTGTCTTCTGATTATGTGCTCTTTACTGTTCTATATTTATCAAGCGTGTTTGGTTTCTCGGTGTTTTTAGGTTTTATCAAAAAGGGGGAAATTGTTGGGAAATTTATAGTTTTGATAAAAGTTCCAAAAACACATGTAATAGGACCAGTCAGACCTGTTAGCTGACTGATGTTTATATTACCGTTTATAGAATACCAGTTGATAATTACTGTATAGAACAACTGATGTAATAGATAGGTCACATATTGAGGGGAACCTCAATATGTATAGGTCGATCTGAAGATATGAAGAATAAATTGATATCCGACGGGCGAAATGCAAGAGAAGAACAGAAGATCGTTGATCCGATCTAGTCGATATCTCAAATTTGAAGTCATAAAGCTCAAACTCGAATACTTGAAGATCGATGACTTCGGAAGATCGGACCGGAAGACCTACATCGGTCGAGTCCGCTAGTTGAAGCTAAGTCAATCGGCACCGTGAAGACTCCATCGGTGAGTGATCGATCGGCCTTGATCGATCGGTCACCACCAGAAAACCGATGTTTCACTTAGTCATCGTCGATGATCTCAACAAGAAGAATGTCAACCTTAGTTGGAAGAACAACACTTTGAAAAGTCGTCTGTTAACCAATAAGAACGAGACACGTATGATCGAGACCCGCAATTACGGGATTTGGTCTTTCTTTCTCTCTACGGGCTATAAAATACAAATTCACGCTTTTCGGCCATGCCGTTTCAAGACGCCACATCAATCCTGCAAGTCTACCAAATATAGCCCGAAATTTGAATTGCTCTCCAACGGCTCTTTGATTTCAAGGTCTATAAATATGGGATCACACTTGAGTGAAGACACTAAACCCTAAAACGATCAAGAAGCTCAAGCAATTATCGATTTTCCGCATCGAAAAACCACGAACTTGAAGTTAATTTTTATAGTGTTCATCCCATAAGTTCTTAGCATAGAAATCTTTTCATCTAGGCGATAGGCTATCTTAAACACTAGAAAAGATTTCATAGTTGGAACCAAAACAATCTTATCCAAACCCAAAGTTAGGTTAAGTTGTTTAGCAAGATTCGCATCTAGGGTTTCTAGTTAGATTTACGGATCGGTTGAGTGAGAACTCTTTAAATATCTGTCGATTGTCTTGTGTTGGACTAACACAAAAATCTAAGTCCATTGGTTTAGTTGGTGCCCCCTTGTGATAGGGAAGAGTGGGCGTAGGGATCCGGTTTGTTCGAACCACTATAAATCTTGTGTGCCTTTATTTGCTTTGATTAACTGTTTACACAATCGCACACAACTTTTAAAGCAGCATACATATTCTAAGTTGAGATCAGCTAGCACCAAGCTTCTGATCTGATCAAGCTTGACACTTCAGTCAACTGGTTAAAAGACTAACTTTGGAATCTGATTTATCAAAACTGGTTTTTCACACGGGTAAAACTTAGCTTCCGCACACATCAGTTAAACTGATAGTTAATGAACTGATCTGCCTTCAGGCGATTAGTAAGTTGGTTATCAGTCCAAACTGATTCACTCGCACTCTGATCAGGCTAACTGCCATCACACCTGATCTGCACAAAAAGTTTTCAGAAGTCTATTCACCCCTCCCCTCTAGACTTCTGCCCTCACATAACCCGTTCGGGACCTACATCCACAATAAGAGTCCTACAGTTGTAAACTCTGAAAGCTTTACTAACTTCAGAATATCCTAAGAATATTCCTTCATCAGCTTTACTATCAAATGTTTTCAATTGATCTTTACCATTATTGTGTATGAAACACTTGGAACCAAACACACGAAAGAAAGAAACAAGAGGCTTCCTTTCATTCCAAAGCTCATAGGGTGTTTTGCCTTGACTCTTGGTCAGCATGGATCTGTTCTGTGAGTAGCATGTAGTATTGACAGCTTCAGCCCAAAACCTTTTAGGAATATCAGCCTCAGCTATCATTGTCCTTGCAGCTTCTTTAAGAGTCCTGTTCCTTCTTTCAGCAACACCATTTTGTTGAGGGGTCCTTGCAGCTGATGTTTCATGAGTAATTCCATTTGCTGCACAATGATCAGATATAATATGGTTTATAAATTCAGTTCCTTTGTCAGATCTGATTTTGACCACACTCAGGTTCTTTTCAATACTGAGCCTTTTCAGTAATTCAGGCAGCTTTATCTGATCTCTTTCTTACTGAGTAAGAATATGACCCAAGTATATCTTGAGTAGTCATCAACTACTACGAGTGTATATTTTCTGCCATTTGTGCTCACTGGTGTTACTGGACCAAAAAGATCCATATGCAACAATTGAAGTATTCTCTCAGTAGAAACATCTACTTTGCTTTTAAATGATGCTCTAATTTTTTTCCTTTTTGGCACGCATCACAAACATGTTCCTTACTGAAAACTTCATTTGGTAACCCTCTCACAAGAGCTAATCTTGCAAGTTTATTCAGGGTTTTGAAATTCAGGTGATTCATCCTTTTATGCCATAACCAACTGGTATCTGTGGAACTTTTAGCAACCAAACATGTATCTTTAGGAGTTGAACTCCAATCAGCAAGATACACATTTCCTTTTCTTGTACCATTTAGTAATATTTTCTGTGAGATATCATCTTTCACATAACATAAGTTCTTAGAGAACACAACATTAAATCCCTTATCACAGAATTGGCTTATTGAAAGCAGATTATGCTTCAATCCAGATACATATGAAACACCATGGATATGAACTGAATTGATTTCCAAAGTTCCATATCCTTCAGTCTGTCCTTTGGAGTTATCTCCAAATGTGATCTGAGGGCCTCTTTGTTCAACATAGTCACTAAGTATTTGCTTGAATCCTGTCATATGTCTTGAGCATCCACTGTCAAGATACCATACAGCAGGGGCCATTTCATTTCCACTCATCGGTGCTATGTGATCTTCAATCAGCTCAGTGCCCTTGTTTTTCTCCTGAAAAACATATCAATTCTTAGGTACCCAATTGGTGTAGGGTCCTACCAGGTTAGCTGTACCTTTCGGAATCCAAATCTGCCTGACAACTCTAATCACTTTAGAGTGGCTGATTTGTCTTCCATAAACATCTACATACACATTTACCACTCTGGGTGCCTTAGCAGTATCCTGTGTATGAGTGCTAGCCTTGTCATGAACATGAGTCTTAGAGTTTTTCTTGGGTACAGGCCTTTTGTTCCATTGCTTTGGCTTCTGTGCAGCTGGTCTGAATCTTTGTTGACTTGGGTTCAGGTAACCTTTACCCTTAGGCAAGTGGGGTTTAGGTTGCCTGTACTGAAATTTTGGTCTTTCAGTAATCTGAGGACTTGGTCTTTTCAGTTGAGAATGTCTCTGCTGAGTGTTTCTCTTCTGAAAATTCCTCTGCTAGTTCAGTGCAGATCCTTTCAGGTTTGCATTCTTAGCCTGAGGCTTCGAAGTACTTGCCTGAAATTTTCTTACTGAGTGGTCAGGTTTTCTAGCCTTCACCTGAGGTTTGGGCTTTCTAACCTGAACATTTAGTTTTTCTGGAACCATAGGTCCTTTTCCCTTGTCTAAAACCTTGGGCATTTCTTCAGTTCGAAGTGTAGGTGCCACTGGTTTAACAAAGATTGTCTTCTTGCTACTTGATGCAGCATTTAGATGACCTTGTGAGGTTCCCCCTGGAATGTATCCCAATCCAGATTTTATAGTGGCAGGTCTCTGATAACTCTGAATTTCATCTATTACTTTAGATGCAGTATTCAATAGAGTTAGCTTCTTCTGCGCACTATCCTCACATTTTTGTAGAGTTTAATGCTTCTCAGAGAGGTCATTGAACTTAGTTCTGATCAGCTTAATCTCTTCAGTGGATTTCTTTAGTTTTTCAGTTAGGGTCACTATCAACTTCTCTTTCTCTGAGAGTTGTACTGTCAGAACATCCAGTTCATCAGTAGCTCCCATTAATTGAGAAGTGATTTCAGTATTGCTAGAGTCTTTCCACTTAAGATTTTCAGCCTTCAGTTCTTTGTTCTGCTCTTGAGTTTCATTCAGCAGTTCTTGTAAAACAGCATAGTCCTTCATCAGACTCTCAAAAGAATCCATCAGGTCAAAATGACTGTTTACAGTTGAACTTGATAACTCTTGTGCTATTGTAGGAGCAACAACAGAGAAAGAAGAGTTTACCTCCTCAATAGCCATTAGACAGAGGTCATCATTTTTACTGTCTGAGAATATTTCTTCTGAAGAGCTAGATCCTTCCTCAGAATGTTCTTCTTCTGCAACCATGGCTTTCTTGCTGGAGAACTTCTTGTCTTTTTTAGCTTGCCTTTCTCTTCTCTCCTTAGCACTTAGGTCTGGACAGTCATACTGGAAGTGACCTTTCTTTTGGCAGTTATAGCATATGTTGGCATCATCATCCTGATCACTTTCTTCTTTGGACTTGGAGTCCTTCTTTTTGGATGAAGATCCTTCAGCTTTCAGGTCTTTTCTCTTCTCAGTTGGTTTGTCCTCAGCTTTCTTCTGGTACCTGTGATTCCTGTAATAGTTTTTATATTTTCCATATCGACTATTAAGTCATTCAAACCTCCTTGCCATCAGTGCTAGCTTATCCTCAAGCTCATCCTGATTTTTAGCAAGGGAGTTCTCAGACTCTCTAGTTTTACAGGTTTTATCCTTGGCATTGAAAGCCACATTTTTACTAGATGATGAATCATATTTGCTGTCAGCTTTCTTTGATTTCTTATCAATTACGAACTCATAAGCTTTCAGCTCAGAGAAGACTTGTTGGTATGGCATTGAATTAATGTTTTTGGTGTTTTCAATCACCACTACATGAATATCCCATTTCTTAGAAAGACCTCTAAGAATTTTCAATGCAACTTCTCTCTGTGGATATCTCTTTCCAAGTGCATTCAGATCATTCATAATGCTAGTGAATCTGACTTCCAATTTGTCTATAGATTCACCATCTTCCATTTCAAAACTATCAAACTTTCCAATGGCAACCGAAAAGTTTGTTTTCCTTGATATGATCTCGCCTTGGCACATTCTGACTAGTGTATCCCAAATTTCTTTAGCAGTATTACAATGAGAAATCATTCCCATCACACCATCATCAATTGTACTGTATAGTGTGTCTTTGGCAATATAGTCTAGATTGACTAACTTCCTCTCCTCAGGAGTCAGTTGGTCATCAGACATAGGAAATTATGTCCTGAGATCATTTCTCTCATTTTATGTTCCTCTGGGATTCACCACAGTAAATTGGAATGGCCCTTCAGAGACCACTCTCCACATACGTTCATGTTTAGAATACAGGTGAGCCTGCATTCCCAGTCTCCATAAATCATAGTTCTCTACTGAGAACATGGGAAGTTTCTTAGAAGACATTTTGTCTGAGTCTTTTAAGAATTCAACAAATAAGATCTATTCAGATAGACCACAAGTATTTTAGCAAATAAGACTTTGGTCAACAAAGCAGGTGGTCAATTTGAACCACTGCTCTGATACCACTTGTTGGTCCCGGTGCAAATGAGTCTTACACGTGTATGGGGGGGAATACACGTTGTTTGTCCCGGTGGAAAAACCTATTTTGCGCGGGCGGAAGCAAGACTTTATCTTTCGGTGCATATAAAACAGGGGTGAGGGCAGAGTGCTCCAATTTTTAGACTTTTGGGCTCATGTGTTGTGTTTTGCTTATAACTAGATGCATATGACAAGTATAAACATAAAGCAGTAAACAACACAGCAATATATAGTGGTTCGGACAACCAGTCCTACATCCACTCTCCCTCTCTAGGGAAATTCCTTATCAACTTCTGAGCTTTCTGACTACCTCTGTAGTTTACTAACTCAACTCGGCCCTGAGCTTTCTGACTACTCCACGTAGTTTACTTACTCAACCCGACCCTGAGCTTTCTGACTACCTCTGTAGTTTACTAACTCAAACTCTTAGATGTTTAACGAGTTCACACTCCTTCGGGACTTATCACCCTCACTCGGGATCGCCTACAGATGTTTAACGAGTTCACACTCCAACGGGACTTATCACCCTCTACGGGATTGCCTAACAACTACCTCACTTCACCACTGGGTTTGGATTTGGTGTTGTCTCCAACTATGGTGAGATTTTCCCTTACAATGGTTTAGCCTCAATGCTAAGGTTGGGCAAATCTCTCTAAGCTTATGATACATCGTGGGTTGCTTAGGTTGGGTTCTAGAACACTCTTTGAATATATTTGTATATCTACAGACTTGTGTTCTAGGGTGGGAAAGCTTAACTCTCTTTGGCTCTGTAGCATCGTTGCTATCTTTTTCGCACTTCCACACTCTCCGATAATGAAGGAAGAACTTGTATTTATAGTGTGGATTTGAATGTTACCGTTGGAGAGAATCACATTCAAATCCATACTATTCTTTGTAAGTTCTGCAGCTTTCTCAGGCTGGTTGTCTTCCTTTCTTTGGTCCACGTCAGCTGGATTCCAACGGCTATATTCCTCAGCTTCAGTGCCTCGGAACATTCAGGATATACTGAGCATTCAAGATATTCTTGAGTCTTCGATAATCTTGTGCCTTGATATTTCTCTGAGTCTTCATGTTCTTTGAGTCTTCAGTTTCTCTGAGTTTTCAGTTTCTCTGAGTCTTGAGTTCTCTCGAGTCTTGAGATTCTCGGTATCCCATTGAGTCTTGATATCTCGATTTCTTCTTGAGTCTTGAAACTAACTTTGTTCTATATCTGCCGACTATACACTGCGAGATAATATCCTGAACACTCTAAAAAGCGAAATCTCGACTCATCTATCAAGATTATCCTGAACATGTCATACTCAGGGGTTTTGGGATCTAATCAAAATCCTCTTTATTAAATTCATTTCCCAACAATTTCCCCCTTTTTGTTGATGCCAAAACCTATCTTGTTACAAACATATAACCTATACTCAGGTTTCAGTTTTTCCTATTACAAGAATGGTAAATCTCCAATCAATTTAAATCATTCAACAGATTTCTTCAGTAATGAATCTTTTCTAAATAGATCATTACTAAATACTTAAGAAATTTCTCATAGCATCATATAGTTTCCCTTATATATGAGCATATAATCAGATTAGAGACATTCAATCAGGCATATCAAAATAAAAGACATGTAAAAAAAAGATAATGAGGTATTATCTTTGAGCATAAAGATAAAAGTTTCATTGATTGTATGTTATCAGTTACAGATTACAATGAACTTATCAAAGAAATAAAGACAAAAACATAAAGAATTACAAGTCTTGATCTTGGTCTTGATCTTACCTTTACCTTTCGACTCCTCATTCCTCTTCTTCTACGGATCTTGTCTGATCAGGCATCGACACTCATCTTTGGTGAGTTCGGTTCTTCGACTTCGCACATCTTGACCCTTAGGTCTCTTTTGCTTACTGACCCTCGGTTCACTTGACCTATACTGAGTCTCAATTCACTTTACTTACTGAGCCTTCAGTATTCCTTTTTACTCAGGCTATCTGATTTCTTCTTTGCTTGATCTGATCAGTTCGACTGATTAGATCAACACATCTTTAGATCAATATATCAGAATAGCATCAGGTCATCATATCAGGTTTATTCATATCTGATCTTGATCACGTCTGATCTTGATCAGTCTCTTTCGCTTATCTTCTGATTTGCAACCTTCTCTTCTGATTTGCTGGTTTTAGCTTTTCTTTACTTCTGATTCTGCACAGCTCATCAGTTCACTCCGGAACTCATCTAACTCATCTGATCTTGATCAGTCTTGTCTCTGACCTCGCCGATCTCAATCATCTACTTTTGATTCCGTGAGTTCCCCCTCAAGTTGAAGTTCCCCTTTCAACTGATATAGACCGATATATCTGATTTGGTGAAGTTTTCAAGCTCAGCTGATTTTCTTCATTTGATCAGCTTTGTATGTAATCAGATTTTTGTTGACTAAATCTGATTCTCCTCAGATTAAGACAATTCTTGGAAAATGTTACTGCCAAAACTTAGTCTAGAGTAGTAGCCTCTATTTCCTAAGATGGTGCGATTTGACATGCGTAGATATCGTCTGACGCTCTTGATATGTCAATCCACTGTAACTTTATCCAATTATCGGTCGCGTGATTTCTACACGCTGTCCTTGTGATGCAAATTTTTCTAAAAAGGCTTTGAGAACTCAAATTTGCATCTGCACCCTTGCTTGGCCTCTATAAATTGGACCAATATTTTACACAACATAACTCATTCACCATACATATCTTTGTAGAATCATGTATTCCTGGTGAACCCTTGTTTCCGGTGAGATTTCCGGCAAACGCTTTTACCCCTTTTTCCATGATTTCATCTTCTCAAATCAACCTTTTTCATCCCTTATTGCTGCTTTCGTCATCGTCAATGATTTCACATACGATCGTTGCAAAGCTTCTCTTCCACCATGGCGGCGGTTCTGCTGTTGCAACTGAGAAGACACTTCTCCTAACCGTATGCACCTTGTGTGTCTATCGTTATGACGTGACTACCATTAACAGACTTAGTCTGAAAATGAACGTGAGTTTGATATACGATCTTGATCTGATAACAGCTGATCTTCGTATATCACCTCACCATTTAACAGCTGGAGAGCCCACTTACTCCTTCTTGGGGCTCTTGGCTTAAAAAATCCTATCAAGGCCGCTCTCGCTCCATTTTCTTGATCTTCAGCTTCTGCGAGTGCCTTGGGATTTTCTTCTTTAAAGCCTCTCTCACCCTTGTTAAGTGGGGGAAAATGAGAGCATCATATTTAAAATCTCTCTCTCTCCCTGTTCCACTTGGGTTAGGATGAGGGTTTAGGGTTATGGCTTAAGGGTTTAGGGTTTAGAGTTATGTATTGACCTCCAGGTTCTCTTGTATTTGTAACTTGTAATGTAACCTGACCTTCGGGTCTTTATCAATGAAAAGTTCTATTATTCCATTGTTGTGTAAAACTTTCTGCAGAGACAGGTTTTAAAAATAGACCTGCTCAGGCGATTACATTGAAGAAGTAATCTTTTGAGCACCTGCTCTGATACCACTTGTTTGTCCCGGTGGAAAAACCTATTTTGCGCGTGCGGAAGCAAGACTTTATCTTTCGGTGCATATAAAACAGGGGTGAGGGCAGAGTGCTCCAATTTTTAGACTTTTGGGCTCATGTGTTGTGTTTTGCTTATAACTAGATGCATATGACAAGTATAAACATAAAGCGAAGAACAACACAAAGAATATATAGTGGTTCGGACAACCAGTCCTACATCCACTCTCCCTCTCTAGGGAAATTCCTTATCAACTTCTGAGCTTTCTGACTACCTCTGTAGTTTACTAACTCAACTCGGCCCTGAGCTTTCTGACTACTCCACGTAGTTTACTTACTCAACCCGACCCTGAGCTTTCTGACTACCTCCTCCATGGTTTACTAACTCAAACTCTTAGATGTTTAACGATTTCACACTCCTTCGGGGACTTATCACCCTCACTCGGGATCGCTTCTGATGTTTAACGAGTTCACACTCCAACGGACTTATCACCCTCTACGGGATTGCCTAACAACTACCTCACTTCACCACTGGGTTTGGATTTGGTGTTGTCTCCAACTATGGTGAGATTTTCCCTTACAATGGTTTAGCCTCAATGCTAAGGTTGGGAAAATCTCTCTAAACTATGATACATCGTGGGTTGCTTAGGTTGGGTTCTAGAACACTCTTTGAATATATTTGTATATCTACAGACTTGTGTTCTAGGGTGGGAAAGCTTAACTCTCTTTGGCTCTGTAGCATCGTTGCTATCTTTTTCGCACTTCCACACTCTCCGATAATGAAGGAAGAACTTGTATTTATAGTGTGGATTTGAATGTTACCGTTGGAGAGAATCACATTCAAATCCATACTATTCTTTTGTAAGTTCTCTGCGAGACTTTCTCGGTTGGTTGTCTTCCTTTCTTTGGTCCACGTCACCGGATTCCAATCCTATATTCCTCGGCTTGATTGCCTCGGAACATTCAGGATATCTTGAGCATTCAAGATATTCTTGAAGTCTTCGATAATCTTGTGCCTTGATATTTCTCTGAGTCTTGAGTTCTTTGAGTCTTGATTTCTCGAGTCTTGAGTTCTCTGAGTCTTGAGTTCTCTGAGTCTTGAGATTCTCGATCCCTCTTGAAGTCTTGATATCTCGATTTCTTCTTGAGTCTTGAAAACTAACTTTGTTCTATATCATCGACTATACACGGTGCGAGATAATATCCTAACACTCTAAAAAACTGATCTCGACTCATCTATCAAGATTATCCCGAACATGTCATACTCGGGGTTTTGGGATCTAATCAAAATCCTCTTTATTAAATTCATTTCCCAACACACGTGTTCAGTGATTTTAAAACTTTTCTTTACTGAGGTCAGCTTGGGTCAGGTTGTCCTGATGATTTGGTCCTGAGAAGCATAGATCACCCTGAGTCAAAGTCTATCTGAGACAGTGATCCTGAGCTGCTTTCAGATACCTCAGATAATCTCAACCGATCATTGAAGTTTTGAGATCTGAGCTGCTTGGATCAGATAACTAACTTACTGAACCCTCAGAAGAGTAAGTTCAGTTTGGTAACTATCTGTTCTAGCTACTCAGATGTGCGGAATGGCTGGCCCTAAGTTTATACTCATTTTATGCTTTGCTGAAAACCTTCCTTTTTAATGGAACAAAGATTAGGTCTGTGATTCGGTTATATCTTGACTTGATTGGATTGATTCCAACTGAGTATCAGTGAAAATATGCTTTCAGTTTAAAGATATGCAACAGTTAATCAAAGCAATACAGAAAGCAAATAACACAGCAAGTTAGAGTGGTTCAGAGACTCAAGCTCCTACGTCCACTCTCTCTGACTCTTCAGAGAAATTCACTAATCACTTCCTAAGGTTTTCTGACTACCTCTGTAGTTTACTAACCTTTCTATTTTGAGCTTTCTGACTACCCCTGTAGTTTACTAACTCAAAACACACACAAGCTTTCTGACTATCCAAGATAGTTTACTCACTCTTCTCTAGAGCTTTCTGACTACCTCCTTGTAGTTTACTAACTATTTACAACTCCAACTCACCAACAATCACACTCAAACTACCTTACAAAGGGTTTGGGGTTTCTTGGTTGGTTTCCAACTAGGATGAGATATCCTTTACAATTAAGAACAATGCAAAGGCTAGGATATCTCGACTAAGCTTTGGATATATCTTATCAAGCTAGGCTTAGTGAAATGAGCTCTCTTCGATATAAAGAACTTGGGAAATTCCTGGGTTTTCGAGTACTTCAACTTGCAATAATAAGTTTGAGCTCTTGAGTAGCTTACAAATTTCCCGTAACCTTCAATGTAGATGGTCACAAGTATTTATAGGCATACACCAAGGTCACTCTTGAAAAACTATCCGTTGGAAGAGATAGCTTCATGAGTTTCCTCTTATGGTGTGTGATGAACGGCTATTTTTAGGGTTTGACACTCCCTAGCATGTTTTAGGCAAACAGCTTTTCATGTAGCTGGTCATCACTTTTTGCAGTCTGGAACATAGTACTCTAATGACATGTTTTTCATGACTGTCATTTGTCGATGTCGATAAAATCACGATGTTGTCTTCTTCTTTTTGACTTTTGTCTCCAGTTAAATGTAGACAAACTGAACGGCTCTTTTTGGTCAATATCTCTGAGTGATATAACCTTAACAACACTTTGTCTTAGTTCCTTTTGTCTTCATGAGAATGTCTTGGGCAATATCTATTTTTCTAAGCAATCGCGTTTTTCTCAGAATTGTGTCCTTCAGAAAGATATATTCAGTGCCTCGGAACATTAGTTATCTTGAGCATTCAAGACATTCTTTGAGTCTTGATAATTCTTGTGCCTTCATATCCTTTGTCTTGATCTTGATCTTACATCTTGATCTTACGAGTCTTCACGGATATCTTGTTGATTATCTTGAGTCTTTATCTTTGAGTCTTGATTTCTCGGTTTCATCTTGAGTCTTGATTCTTAGTCTCATCTTGAGTCTTGATTCTCGATCTCACACCGAGTCTTGATTTTCTCGATTTCATCTTTGAAACTTGAAACTTCAGTTTCTTCAGAAACTTACTGTGTCTTCAGAATCTTCAGAATTTAACTTAATCTATATCTGCTGACTATACATTGTGCGGATAACATCATGAACACTCTAAAACTGAATCCTGACTCATCTATCAAGATTATCCTGAACATGTCATACTCAGGGGTTTTGGGATCTAATCAAAATCTTATTTTATTAAATTCATCTCCCAACAATGCATGAGGTCTTCTCAAAACAGTTTGCTCCACTTTTAGATGAATTCTCAATGGCCAAAAACTACATGATGAGGCTGGAGGATGAGCATGATCAGTTGGCTGGGGCAGTGCGCAGTATGGGAAAAGAACAATACTATATGGATACTACATTGACCCAACTTCTCCCAAGGTATGGTGCCAAAAAGGGGGAAAGGCCTGTTGCTGGCAAATTAGATGAGTTGTTGGCACAAACCTTGGACAAGACAACTCATAAAGGAGTAGAGGTAAAGAAGATTTTGGATGTCCTGAGTGAAATTGAGGTTACAGAGAAATTGAAGTTTGCAGAAGCTGAAAAACTCACCTTCACTCAGACAACTGATCAAATCACTCAGGAAGTAATTGCTGAAAAAATGAGTAATAGAAGGATGGTTGAAACTAGCAAGGCAGGAGAAGAACAATCTAGACCAGAGAAGAGAAAAGCAGTAGCCTTTGTTGAACCAGAAAAGAAGAAAGCAAAAACTTCAAAGCCTACTGAGAGGAAACTGATTCTGGAGTTTGAAGAATCTTAGGAAGAAACTGAGGAAGCTGAACCTGAAGCTCGGTAAGAAACCTTCAACACCAAGAAGACTCTGAGGGTATGTTCTTTTTGGGCTTATAGTGGGCGTGGAAAATCCTGGACTTCAAAATCCTTGGATTTCAAAATCCTATTCAAAAAGTTGAGTATATGTTTATTGAGGATTTTATAGGATAGGATTGTGTAGGATGGAGAAAAAGATGATTGATTTGTATTATTATATTATTATTGTAATGATTGAATGAATGTGATGTTTTGGAAATTGTGTAAAAGTGAGGGGAGTGTAGGGTGTAGGGTGCAGTAATAGTATTAGAGGTGGATGTTGTAGGATTTCAAAATACTTTGTTTGAGTATTAAAGAAAAGGGTATTTGGGATTGTATAGTCAAAGTCCGTCCGTGGTAGTCACAAAATGAACATACCCTGAGAGCCCTACAGATTGAAAAGGAGAAAAGAACTGCTGCTTCTGTCTCTGGTGCTCCTCTGATAAAAAAGAATAAGGAAGAAGAGCAGAAGAGAAGGGTGGTTTCAAGAAGTTCATTAGCAAGAGGAGAGGCACTGAGAAGATTCATAAATGGCCGCACATTGATAAATGGATACCATTACAGATCAATGATGCATGAGAGGAAATCAAGAGAACCTTCTGGTTCTATTATGAGATTCTGAGAGAATGGAGAGGGAGCAACTCAGACAAGAATGAAGCATTCATTGAATATTTACTGACATTCTACCCTGAGTATCTGCAGAAGTGGATCAATCTGGCAGATGAAGGTAATACTCAAATTGTTGCTCCAGGGCCATACATGTACCCTGCTCCTAGGTTTGAGAATGGCTTTGTGAATGAGGCTGCCATTTCTCAGGAAATTGCTCAGTATGCCATCGAGCTTGGAATGACAGGAAACAACCCTGATATTATCAAAAAAAGAGATGAATTGAAGAAGAGGTACTTTGGGATGTTCAACTTGGAAGTACCAGAAGATGAGATCGAAGAAGACTGAAGAATATGCACTTCTGTTGTTTTCTTTTGTTTGTTTTTCATTGTAAAATGTAACTCTTATCCTTCATCAATGAAAACTTTATCTTTGTGTTATTACAAGATAATATCTCATTATCTTCTTATATGTCTTATACTCATCTGTTATGCCATTTTAATGTAATAGATAGTTGAAACCTGAGTGATAGGTTAAGAACACAATTGTAACAAGATGGTTTTGGCATCATCAAAACGGGAGAAATTGTTGGGAGATGAATTTAATAAGATTTTGATTAGATCCCAAAACCCCTGAGTATGACATATATCAGAACATCTTGATAGTATAGGATCAGAATCAGGTTTCAATAGAAATTAGAGGTCAGGATTATCTGCATCATGTATAGTCAGCAGAGATAGATCAGGGAACTAGTTAAGTATATTGAAGACTCTGAAGACTCTGAAGACACTGAAGAATCCTGAAGACTCAGAAGACTCTGAAAACTCAGAAGAATCCTAAAGACCAAAGATCCTGAAGACTGTTTTGTACTGAACAAAAAGGACTCTGAACCACTATCTTAATGAAATAGTAAAATGTTCATTCCTAGTACAAACAAACAGAATGTTAGTTATTTGTGGACATTAAGGAATTTACCAGATCAGAAAGGTCAACCTAAGGAATTGTGTTAAGGAAAGCTTTAGGAAGTGTGTAAAGGAATTTCTCTGAAGATCAGAGAGAGTGGACGTAGGGGCTTGAGTCTCTGAACCACTATAATTGTTGTGTTGTTTGCTTTCTGTACTGCATTATATTTGTTGCATGTGTTTCACTAAAAGCATACTTTACTGATATTCAGTTGGAAACAATCCACTGAATTTGCATCAAATTGATCACAACCTTAACCACTGTTTCATTAAAGGAAAAGATTTTCAGCAAGTTAAAACGAGTATAAGCTTAGGGCCAACCATTCCGCACTCTTGAGTAGCTAGAATAGATAGTTACCAAACTGAACAAACTCTACTGAGTGTTCAGTAAGATAATTATCTGATCCAAGCTCCTCAGGATCTCTGATAAATTCAGGATCAGTAGGGCTAATCTGAAGCTTCTGAAAGCTGCTCAGGATCACTGTCTCAGTAGACTTTGACTTAGGGCGATTTGTGCTTCTCAGGACAAAATTATTAGGATAACCTGACCCTTCTGATCTCAGTGTAGAAAAAGTTTTAAAAAATCACTAACACGTGTATTCCCCCCATACACGTGTAAGACTCGTTTGCACCGGGACCAACAATTAACATTCCATTAATTTAAATTCATGATGTTAATACAAATTATTTTGTTATATGATAATTTCATCATAATGAATATTTATTTAAAATTTTGAACTAAATTAGTGGTTGTAAATTAAGTAATGATTAGTATTACGATATATTAAAAGTTTCACATAAAAAATAAAACATTTAAAATTAAGAAATTGTTTAGGTTTAGAAACATGTGATTAATTAAATTGTATAAACCTAAATATTGTTGTATGTTTTAGATATCTAATACATCATTATGAATAATTATAACTTTTCAAAAAATGGTGAGTAATATATATAAACAAATACTAAAAGAATTATTAAAAATAAATCTATTTTTAAGAACATCTATTCGATCTTTATATTATCTTAGTATATAATTTTTTTATTGATTTAGAAAATGATTACCTAAGAACAAACATAATTAATCAATCAATAAAGTATTAAAATAAAAATAGTAGCTCATGACATACCCGGAAAGAAGACGGTTTGTAGGAATTGGATCTTGACGCCTTCATTGAATTATATCAATATGTGTAAACACATATTATCGAAGTAGTAGAAATATATGATAAATTGAGCAACATAGTATTAAACAATGTTTAATACTTGAACGATTGTATAAATTGATTTAAGTATTATGTGATCATTTGCCAAAAGTACCATATAATTATTGTTTTGAGTAGTACAAAGATATGATAAATTTATAAAAGCATCATAAACCTAGACAATGTTTAATTATTTTAAATGAATTTATTTTGAGACATTGTAGATCTAAAAATAATTAAACAATAAAATAATAAAAGTAAATATATTCGTTAACAACTTACCAGTACAGTAGAAGACTTGAAAGAGCTACTCCTAGAAATTTTCATAAAACAGTATGTATATTTAATGAAATAAACAATATGTAAAACTTATATTTATAGAGTTTGAATTATAAATAACATCCTATATATATATACATATATATGTATATATATCCAAAACTTTAAAAGGAAAGGAGATTAGAAACTTCAATTAAATTATAAACAGTTAATGCTTTTTTTAATTAGTGAGCTTAGGGGAATTTCCAAACATATATGAATCTCTACACATTAATATTGTCATTGACCGACATTTAATTGTGTAGATGTACATGTTTAGTTTGTTTTATATAGTGGATAATTTGTCTTAATAACGGTCAAATAAGAGATTTGATGATGGGGTATTTGGAAATTATATTTCAATTGTATAATATATTTTATTTGATAAGTTGATATGGTGAATTGATTTTTACGTGTCTATTTGAAAAAAATCGTATTTTCCAATAAAATATTGAGTATTAGTAGATACCGAAATTTATTCAATAGTTTAATTATGGTTATCCTTATTGCATCCCTTTAAATATGTAATTTTATAATAAGTAAAGTAATTCAAAAATTAAAAGAAAATGACCAAATTATTGCTCAACAGGAAACATCAATTAAAAAATTGAATTCGAAAACAATTATAAACGTCACTTAATATTAATATATCATTTCTATATTAAATCATAATTTCTATATTAAATCATAAATAAAGAGGAAGTAATTTTACAATATGTGAAGTAATCCCAAATTAAAAACAATTAGAACAATTATCTGAATAAAACAAAATTAAAGCCCATTAATCCAACCGAAAATATATCATCCTAAATAGCCAGACATCATTTTCGGATACACTGGATTCAGAATCAGATGAGATTAAAATAACTTCTTCCGAATGAGACATATCTAATTTACGAAAATTTAAAAAAAAATTAATAAATGTAAAACTAAAAAACATTGGCAAATATTAACTTCAGTAACTAATGTTTGATTTTTCAGGAAAAATATAAAATATGGTATATTATAATCTTATGAAGATCATAAAATTTAAAAATTAATTATCATATATAAATATCCCTTGCATATCGTCATTAAAAACTAATCATCATATATAAAAACATATCGAAAATCATATGCAAGGCGTTTTTTACCAGATTTCAGTGCACTACGACGCCGTTTATTACCAGATTTCATATATTATCTTTGGGAAAAATCAGTTGAAGTGGATAAATTTTGAATCCAGAGACGAAAAAATAAAATAAAGAAAAAGAGAGAGTAACTTTACCCGATATTTGATCTAGAATGATACTGACAGTTGATTGAAGAAAGTGGAATATGAATAAAGAGAGAGTTGGTTTAGGAATTATTTATAACCGGTGCTTTTGATTTTTTTGGAAATTATACTTTATATTATTGAAAAATAAAGTCAATTAAGGTTTATTGTAAAAGAAAAATTAAAGGCTTAATTTTAAGACTCTTGTTACGTTGGTTTCATTAATTGGAAATCACTTTGCATATAGTTATTAATGGAAATCTCTTGCATATTGTTTCCATTAATAATTATTCTATAATTATACACTTTTGGTCAATTTTAGGAATTATGTAGTGAGTTTTGAATTTTATTTATTTTGTGGGCAATCCAATTAATATGTTTCATTTTGTTATATAAATTAAACTAATTAAAGTCAAATGATTGCATAGTTGATGCAAAATATACAACAATGAATCCTCAAATTATAATGTACATTCCATAATTGTTAAATGTAAATAAATGGATTTACAAATTGACTTAACATGTGTACAAAATAAATGAATTTACAATAGTATGTGTACAAAATATATGGATTTCAATTGCCAACAATTCTAACACTAATTGTGGACGAATTATCAATTATGTATTCCTTAATTATACGAATTTTGTGTTCCTTAATTAAAAATACATAAAAATAGAATATATCATAAAGAATTAAGAATACATAAAAATAGAATAATTAATATAGGATAATTAACACAATTGTGAAAGACACAATTTAAGGATCAATTATATGGGTCATTAATTATACAAATTGACTTAACATGTGTACAAAACAATGGATTTCATTTTCGAACAATTCTAACACTAATTTTGGATGAATTCTGTGTTCCTTATTTATACAAATTTTGTGTTCCTAAATTAAGAATACATAAAAATATAATATATCATAAAGCAATAAGAATACATAAAAATAGAATAAATAATATAGGATAAGGAATAAAATTCAATTTCAATATTAGAATTGAAGTATGAATAATACATAAAAATAAATAATTGATGTAGGATAAGGAGTAAATTTTTGAAAAAATTAATATAATTAATCATTACAAATAAACAAATAAAATTAATTATTACAAAAATTAACACAATTGTGAAAGACACAATTTAAGAATTAATTATATATGTCATTAATTATAAAAATTGATTTAACATGTGTACAAAATAAATGGATTTCAATTGCCAAAAGTTCTAACATTAATTGTGGACGAATTTTGTGTTCCTCAATTATACGAATTTTGTGTTCCTCAATTATGATGATAATAATATAAAATATCACGAAGCAATAACATTTTAATAGAAAAAGATTTTTTGTTTTCTTCTGTTTTAATAGCAATGACATAAATTGAAGAACACTAAATGAAGAATTAAAATCAAATACTATGATTTACAAATAAAATTGTCGATGTTTGTTTGTAACTCAATTATAAACCATGAGATAAAATTGAAAACCTAGCAAATGAATGTAATGAAGAATCAAATATTAAATTCAACAAAACCGAAATTACAAATGAATCGATTCAATACCTGAAGTCAAAATTTTCAATTCATCACAATACAATGATCTTAATCTCTTTGCTATAACAAATACACAATCCAACGATTTGAATCACTTTGCTATAGAAAATACACAATCCAACGATCTGAATCTCCTTACAATTAGAAAATATACAGTAAAACAATCTGAATAATATGTAATTAAAAACAAAATTATTATTATTACACAATAAAGACAAAACTTAGTAAAAAAACTGAATTGAGACTCGACTCATAATCTTGAAGGAGTATATATAGTGAAGAAATGTATAGAGGTAAAACCGAAAATATGATGAATCAAGGGAGAAATTGAAGCGAAAATAAAAATTGTTGAATGAGAAATTAAGGAAAGCAAATGGAAAATGGCGACGGAAAATATGGAAGAAAAACACATTCAATTCAATTAATTAATTAATTAATAAAAGAAAATATACCATAAAAAATATCAAAAAAATCAACGTCCAAGATTAAATGTCCAGATCGAATCAATGGCCAGAAAAAAAGAACGGAAAACTAAAAAATGTAACATGTAGGTGTATTATATAGTTATAAATTAATTAATAAATATAATATTTAATGCAGATGAGTGGTCAAGAAGGTGATGATGACCCAGCTTGTATCCTGAGTACTAGGAGAAAGAGGATATTCAGACCTCCTATCTAGATGCCCCCTCCATCATAGGCTCAAGGAGGATCGGCTTAGCAGGCCCGCGGATCACTCGCACAGGTCCCCACACTGTCACAGTCTCCAGCAGAAATGTCAAGTTCGGGCTCGGCATAGGCACCTTGTCATCCGGCTGGCACTGGCAGATCGGGGCATTTACTTATCGATCTTAGTGGCGTCCAATAATTTTTTTTGTTGTTTAATTATAGAATTAATTTAATATCAGTTTTTAATTTATTTTTTTAGTGTTTCAGGATTATGCCCGGTCACGAGGCGGTCTCTATAGTCACTAACTCCATCTTGCGTGGAGGAATTGCTATCAACGCCCACAGTTGGAGACACGTGCTAGTCGACCGTCGCCAAATTTACTTCGACGAGTTTAGGGTACATTCAATTTTGAATGTCTAATATACACAATTTACCGCTAATGTATAGGAGAGACCTAACACCGACTGCAACCACTTGAAAAAATAAGATTAATATATCATCCATGAACTAAGTACAAAGTAGCTTGTACGTATTTTGAAGCAAAATGGCCCTAGAGTGGATCTTATGTGCACCCGGATGCACCGTACACTCATAGTGCATTTTAGAAACGTGCAACTATACAAAACAAAAACGTGCAATTATGTCAAACAGAAGCATGCAAGTAAACCTCATGATCCTCCCATATTATTTCGGCATCTCTCAAAAGACTTTATACCAATGGATATAGTGTTCATCGTAATAAACCTCATGATCCTCTCATATTATTTCGATGTGGGATATTGTTTGATACTCAAATTAAAACTAGCAATTGTGATTTACACTTATGATAATAATCTTCTAATGGATGGATATGGTAGGATGGTAAAGTAGATAATCTTACCAAAAATATTTGTGTAAAAAAAAATTGAAATAAAATATTTTAGTACATGGACAATCATTCAACGATATCTAAAACATTTAAAATTACAAATATTTAAAAGATTTGTAATATTAATATATAGATGAGTAACCTAATTTGTATTAATTTTGTAACATACTGAAACGAACAATAATTTATTAAAATTATATTGCAATATAATTTATTTTAGTTATATATTGTAGTCGCAATATTTGATTAATTAAGATTCCATAATTCATAACTATGACTACAAATTGCAAAAATCTATCTAACATTTTTACAGACACATTTATTTTTAACTAATATTTAAATATTAATGTTTAAAAGAAAATTCAATTTCAGTCATATATATATAATGCAAGATCTTTGGAGAATTTAATCGTCTGAAAGATATTTTAGATTTATGGATAATCATAATATCCATGCACAATTGGTATATATATTTTAGTCAAAATTTTATCTTATTCTATATTTTACAACATCTTGAAGAATCTAATTGCTTGAAGGATTTTCAAGATTCAAGGAAATAATAATTCTCACACACCTTCCGATGAAATTGTGAAATTTTCAGACAGCGTGAATAAAAATCTTAAATACTTCGAGGATAGGACAATACATGCTCTTATACATAGAGAAGTGGAATGTGTTAATGAGAAAATATTGTCTATGATGCCTGGTAGTATAAGAGAATATTTGAGATCCGACAGTCTTTGCAAATCAGAGTACAACTCGGGAGGTAATGACTAGTTATTTTCTATTAATTTCTTGAATTCTATTAAAGGCTCGGGAATCGCAAATCATTTTGGTATTGAAGGAAGGTGTACCTATATATATATATATATATATATATATATATATATAATTATTATAATATGGGTGAATTGGAAAGACTTCTTCGCCTAAAAAATATGAAAAATAATCCTGTAACTTTAAATGATTTAGTCCATGAGATTAATAATCTCAAAACCGATGTAAAAATACTTCAAAAATGAATCTTGATCTTTTCTGTTAAATCTTTTTCTTTTATGGAGAAAGGTAAAGAAAAAAATTGAAGATTGTGAAACCAAATATAATATACTCTTTCACAATATTTAGATATTGATGATAATTTTAATATGGAGAAGAATCATTTATCTACCATTAATATGGTTATATCACATAAGTGGTATACTAAGATTTCTCTTCTTATAAATAATTCTTATAAGAAAGATTTTATTGCCATGATTGATAGTGGTGCTGATTTGAGTGTTATACAGTTAGGAATAATTCCTACTAAGTTTTTCAAAAAAACTACTCATTCACTTTCTCATGCAGGAGGAGGATCTTTAAAGATTAATTATAAGCTTAAAAATGCTTATGTTTGTGTTGATGGTTGTTGTATTCCTAATGACTTTCTTATTGCTGAAGACATCACTAGTCAAATGATTATTGGTCTTCCTTTTCTTTTTAAAATATATCCTCTGACTTTTGTTGGAGAAAAGGGTATTACAGGTACTTATAATAGTAAACCTATTACTTTTAAGTTTATTACCAAACCTATTCATAAAGTTCTTAATTTGATTCAAGATCAAATTAATAATAAAAATTGTCAAATCAATTTTCTTAAAGATGAGCTTAATTCTATTACTATAAGTAATAGATTAAATAATTCTAAACTACAGGATAAAATCAAATTTTTAATAAATAAATTTTCCATTAAAATTTGTAATGATTTTCCTAATGCTTTTTGGGATAGAAAGAAACATATAGTTTCTCTTCCTTATGAAGATGATTTTAGAGAGAATAAAATTCCTACTAAATCTAGACCTTGTCAGATGAACTCTGAATACTTAGAGTTATGTAAAAAGGAAATATCTTCCTTATTACAAAAGAAGCTTATAACTCCTTCTAAATCCCCTTGGTCTTGTACTGCTTTCTATGTTAATAAACATTCTGAGCAGGAACGAGGAGTTCCTCGTTTAGTTATTAATTATAAACCTCTTAATAAGGTTTTAAAATGGATTAGACATCCTATTCCTAATAAAAAGGATCTTCTTGCCAGATTAGTCAATGCTCTTTGTTGGGAGATGAATTTAATAAAAGTTTATATGATTTTGATTAAGATCCCAAAACCCCTAAGTATGACATGTTCAGTAATGATCTTGATAAATGAGTCAGGATTCAGTTTTTAAAGTATTCGGGATGTTATCTGCAAAATGTATAGTCAGCAGATATAGTTCAGGATAGGTTCTGAAGATTCTGAAGAATTCAAGATGTTTACGAAGATACCAAGTTTCATATGAAATCAAGACTCAAAGATGAAGACTCAAGATATCGGTCAAGATAAATCTAAAGACTCAGAAGACTCTGAAGACTCTGAGAACCTGAATACTCAGAGAACCTGAAGACTCAGAAGACTCTGAATACGCAAGGCTGAAGACTGAGAAACTGAAGATCAAGAATACTAAAAGCACAAGAATTCATCAAGACTCAAGAATGTCTTTGAATGCTCGAGATGAACTGAATGTTCCGAGGCACCTGAATATATCTATCTCAAGGATGCAATCTTGAGAAAAACGCGATGCCTTAGAAAGTTAGATATTGCCAAGACATTCAAATGCAGACAAAAGGAACTAAGTCAGAAGTGTTGTTAAGGTTATATCAAGCTCAGAGTTTGTAACCAAAAGAGCCGTTGAAGGTGTCCACCTTTAACTGAAGAACAAAAGTCAAAAAGAGGAAGACGACATCGCATCTATACCGACAATCGACAAAGGACAAGCGGTGAAAAAGATGTCGGATGTCTGAAAAGTTCCGTTTCGCAAAAAGTGAAGACCGGCTACATGAAAGGCTATTGCCTAAAACGTGTTAGGGAGTTTCAAACTCTAAATATAGTCGTTTCTCACACACCATAAGAGGGAACTCACGGGTATCTCTCCAACGGATAGTTTTCAAGAGTGACCTTGGTGTATGCCTATAAATAATCTTGGTGACCCTCTACATTGTAAGGTTACGGAAATTTATACGCAACTCAAGAGCTCAAACTTATTCTTGCAAAAGTTAAAGCACTCGAAATACCTTGAATTTCCCAAGTGCTTCTATATTGAAGAGAGCTCACTTTACTAAGCCTAGCTTGATAAGATTTATCAAAAGCTTAGTCGAGATATCCTAACCCTTTGCATTGTGCTTCATTGTAAAGGATATCTCATCCTAGTTGAAAACCAACCAAGAAACCCCAAACCCTTGTGAAGGTAGTTGGAGTGTGTTTGTTGGTGAGTAGAGTTGTAAAGAGTTAGTAAACTACGCGAGTAGTCGAAAAACTCTAGAGAAGAAGTTAGTAAGCTACTGAGGTAGTCCAAAGCTTGTGTGTGATTGAGTAAGTAAACTACGGAGGTAGTCGTAAAAACTCAAGGTCCGGTTGAGTAAGTAAACTACGTGGAGTAGTCGAAAAACTCGGGGCGAAAGGAGTAAGTAAACTACGAGGTAGTCGAAAAGCTCGAAGTTGATAGTGAATTTTTCAAGAGTCGGGAGAGTGGATGTAGGAGCTTGAGTCTCCGAACCACTATAATCTGTTGTGTTCTTTATTGCTTTCCTTATCCGTGGCTTAATCGCAGCATTAACTTGATTTAAAAAGCATACTTTTCAATCGATATTCGGTTGGAATCAATCCACTGAAGTTGCATAAGTGAATCACAGCCTAATCACTATTTCATAAAGGGAAGGTTTTCAGCAAAGCTTAAAACGAGTATAAACTAAGGGCCAACCATTCCGCACGACTGAGTGGCTAGAACAGATAGTTACCAAACTGAACTCTCTTTTGAGGATTCAGTAAGTTAGTTATCTGATCCAAGCAACTCAGGATCTCTGACACTCAGGACTCAGTTGGGATTATTTGAGGTATCTGAAAGCAACAGGATCACTGCTCGATGAGACTTTGACTCAGAGTGATCTGTGTTTCTCATAACCTAACCTTCAGGATTATCTGACCCAAGCTGACCTCAGTAAGAAAAAGTTTTAAATATACTGAACACGTGTATTCCCCCCCCATACACGTGTAAGACTCGTTTTCACCGGGACCAACAAGTGGTATCAGAGCAGTGGTTCAACTTGACCACCTGCTGTGTTGACCAAAGTTTTATTTTCAAAAAATACTTTTGGTCTATCTGAACTGATCTTATTTGCTTAAAAAAAAAATTCTTTTCAAAAGATCAGAAAAATGTCTTCTAAAAAACTTCCCATGTTCTCAGTAGAGAACTATGATATATGGAGATCGAGAATGCAGAGGCACATCTCAGATTCCAAACATGAGCGTATGTGGAGAGTGGTTTCTCAAGGACCATTCAAATTTATCAGGTGAATCCTGAATTACGAAGAAGAGAGAATTGATCCTAGAGCGAGAATTTCCTAAGTCCGATGACCAACTAACTCTGAGGAGAGAAAGTTAGTCAATCTAGACTACATTGCAAAAGACACACTATACAAAGACAATTAATGATGGTGTGATGGGAATGATCTCTCACCGTAATATCTTTGCTAAAGAGATATAGGATACACTAGTCATTATGTGCCAAGCGCACGATCATATAAAAAGAAAACAAACTTTCAAATGGGCAATTGGAAAGTTTGACAGTTTTGAAATGGATGATGGTGAATCAATAGACAAATTGGAAGTCAGATTCACTAGCATCATGAATGATCTAAATGCACTTGGAAAGAAATATCCACAAAGAGAAGTGGCATTGAAAATTCTTAGAGGTCTTTCTAAGAAATGGGATATTCATGCAAAGGTGATTGAAAACACCAAGAACATTAGTTCAATGTCATACCAACAAGTCTTCTCTGAGCTGAAAGCCTATGAATTTGTAATTGATAAGAAATCCAAAAAGGCTGACAGCAAAGATGATTCTTCATCAAGTAAGAATGTGGCTTTAAAAGCCAAAGATAAAACCTGTAAAACTAAAGAGTCTGAGAACCCCCATGCCAAACATCAGGATGAGCTTGAGGAAAAGCTAGCACTGATGGCAAGAAGGTTTGACAGACTTAATAATAGATTTGGAAAATACAAAAGCTTTTACAGGAACTACAGTGCACCGAAGAAACCTGAGGACAGATCAACTGAGAAAAAGAAGGACCTAAAAGCTGAAGGATCTTCATCCGAAAAAAGGACTCCAAGTCCAAAGAAGAAAATGATCAGGATGATGATGCCAACAGATGCTATAATTGTCAAAAGAAAGGTCACTTCCAGTATGATTGTCCAGAGTTGAGTGCTAAGGAGAGAAGAGAAAGACAAGCTACAAGAGACCAGAAGTTCTCAAGCAAAAAGGCCATGGTTGCAGAAGAAGAACACTCTGAGGAGGGATCTAGCTCTTGAGATGAGATATTCTCGAGACAAAGAAAGTGATGACATCCGGCCGATGGCCATTGAGGAGGTAAACTCTTCGCTCTGTTGTTGCTGCTCCTACACAAGCACAAGAGTTTTCAAGTTCCACTGAAAACAGTCATTTTGACCTGATGGATTCTTTTGAGAATCTAATGAAGGACTGTGTTGTTTTGCAAGGACTGCTAAATAAAACTCAAGAGCAGAATAAGGAACCAATCTTTGAAAATCTAAAATGGAAAGACTCTAGCAAAAACCAAATCACTTCTCAATTAATGGGAGCTCTTGATGAATCGGATGTTCGAAAGTACAACTCTCGAGAGAGAAAGAAAAATTGATAGAGACCCTAATCGAAAAGCTAGAGAAATCCACTTAAGAAATTCAAATAATCGTAACTAAGTTCAATGACCTCTCTCGAGAAGCATGAAACTCTACAGAATCGTGAGGATAGTGCATGAAGAAGTTAACTCTATTGAATAATGCATCTAAAGTAATAGATGAAATTGAGTTACCAGAGATCTGCCACTATAAAAATCTGGATTGGGATACATTCCAGGGGGAACCTCACAAGGTCATCTCATCTTTGCATCAAGTAGCAAGAAGACAATCTTTGTTAAATCGAAATGCACCTACACTTCAAACCAAGTAATGCCCAAAGTTGTAAACAAGGAAAAGGACCTATGGTTTGATAAAAAACCCTGATCGATCGGGAAAGCCCAAACCTCGGTGAAGGCTAGAAAACCCGAAAGCGGTCGATTGAAAAAATTCGAGTAAGCACTTCAAAGCCTCGTGCTAAGAATGCAAACTTGAAAGGATCTCAGACCGAACCATCGAGAGGAATCTTCGAAGAGAAACACTCAAAGAGATATTCTCAACTCAAGAGACCAAGTCCTCGATAATCTTGAAAGACCCATATTTGATCAAAGACAGCAACCTAAACCCCACTTGCCTAAGGGTAAAGGTTACCTGAACCCAAAACAACAAAGATTCAGACCAGTTGCACAAAAGCCAAAGCAATGGAACAAAAGGCTTGAACCAAAGAAGAATTCAAAAGCCCATGTTCATGCTAAGGCCAAGACTATACACACGTAAAACCGCTAAGGCACCCAGAGTAGTAAATGTGTATGTAGATGTTTATGGAAGACAGATCAGCCACTCTAAAGTGATTAGAGTTGTTAGGCAGATTTGGATCCCTAAAGGTACAGCTAACCTTGTAGGACCCTACACAAATTGGGTACCTAAGAAGTAATTTGTTTTTCAGGAGGAAAACAAGGGCACTGAACTGACTAAAGATCACATGGCACCGATGAGCGAGAGATGAAAAAAGCTCACGATATATGGTATCTTGACAAAGGATGTTCAAGACATATGACAGATACAAGAAGATACTCATGACTATGTTGAACAAAGAGGCCCATATCACTTTTGGAGATAACTCCAAAGGATGATCAAGGATATGGAACTTTGGAAATCGACTCAGTTCATATCCATGGTGTTTCATATGTATCTGGATTGAAGCATAACTTGCTTTCAATTAGCCAATTCTGTGATAAAGGTTTTAATGTTGAGTTCTCCAAGAACTTATGTTTTGTGAAAGATGATACATCACAGAAAGTACTACTGACTGGTACAAGAAAAGGGAATGTGTATCTTGCTGATTGGAGTTCAACTCCTAAAGATACATGTTAAGTTGCTAAAAGTTCCACAGATACCAGTTGGTTATGGTATAAAAGAATGAATCACCTAAATTTCAAAACCCTGAACAAACTTGCAAGATTAGCTCTTGTGAGAGGGTTACCTAACGAAGTGTTCAGGAAGGAACATATTTGTGATGCATGCGAGAAAAAAAAAACAGATAAGAGCATCATTTAAAAGTAAAGTTGAGGTTTCTCTTTGAAAGAATACTTGATTATTTCATATGGATCTTTTTGGTCCTATAACACCCGTGAGCACTAATGGCGAGAAATATACATTGGTAGTAGTTGATGACTACTCGAGATATACTTGGGTCATATTCTTACTCAGTAAGAAAGAGACTCAGATAAAGCTGCCAGAGTTACTAAAAAGGCTCGAGATTGAGAAGAATCGAGTGTGGTCAAAATCGATCGACAAAGGAACCGAATTTATAAATCATATCATATCGATTATTATGCAAAGAAATGGAATTTCTCATGAAACATCACCGCAAGGACCCCTCAACAAAATGGTGTTCTTTGAAAGAAGGAACAGGACTCACGAAAGAAGTTCGCAAGGACAATGATAAATGAGGTGATATTCCTAAAAGATTTTGAAATTTGAAGTGCCAACACCGCATGCTACTCACGATTAGATCCATCTTGACCAAGAGTCAAGGCAAAACACCTTATGAGCTTTGGAATGAAAGGAAGCCTCTTGTTTCTTTCTTTTTCGTGTGTTTTGGTTGCAAGTGTTTCATACACAATAATGGTAAAGATCAGGTTGAAAACTTTTGATAGTAAAGGCGATGAAGGAATATTCTTAGGATATTCTCAAGTCGATAAAAAGCCTTCGAGTTTACAACTTTAGGACTCTTATTGTGGAGGAAACACCTCATGTTGTTTTTGATGAAACTATTTGTGTTCGGAAGAAACAGAACATGATCTTGAGATGAACCCGACTAAGAGGATCACCAGATTAAGCCCGAAACAAAAAGATAAATTATCCAATTGAACGAAAAAAGAAGTCGTCACTACTATCTATGATTGGGAGTGACTCGGACTCGAATAAAGAAGTTCGGGATGGAAATCGGGATGGTGAGACTCGGAAAACCAACACTCCAAAGGTAACCAATCTGAGCAGACACCGCCGGACTTCGGTATGTGATGCCAATGAAGATGTGGTCACAAATGAGGCAAATTCTGAATCTATCAACCAAAGGGGAACAAATGTCTCGACAATGTTACGAATAGAATTTCCCACGAGGAAGATGATTCACTTTCTCCTTTTTCTTTTGTTCCCCGAGTTTGTTTGATCTAACCGAACCTAACATTTTAAATGTTGAGGATACTATTGAAGGGGGAACATCAAGAAGGAAATGGTTAGATAGTCATCCTACAAGTCGATTGTGGGTGATCTAACCGAAGGAGTTAAGACAAGAAGGTTCCATGGTGAGAGTGCACTATTCTCGCCGCTTCCTATCGTAAAAAGAACTTTCTTTGAGATTAATGAAGCTCTACAAGATTCTTATTGGATTCTTGCTATGCAAGATGAAATAATCAATTCTCAAGGAATGAAGTATGGGAGTTAGTAGATAGACTGAAAAGGCACAATGTCATTGGAACCAAGTGGGTTTTCAAGAATAAAAGAGATGAAAACAACAACATTGTAAGAAACAAGGCAAGGCTAGTTGCACAAGGTTATTCCCAAGAAGAAGGCTTGGATTATGATGAAACCTTTGCACCAAATTGCAAGACTAGAAGCCATCAGATTGTTTCTTGCATATCTTCATCCACATGAAGTTCACACCATCAAATGGATGTGAAAAGTGCATTTCTGAGCGGTGTGCTTAAAGAAGAGGTTTATGTGGAACAACCTCCCCGGCTTCAAAACAAATGACCAAGTTTACGAGCTCGAAAAAAGCCTTGTATGGTCTCAAACAAGCACCCGAGCATGGTATGATACTCTTTCTCGGTTTCTTCTTGACCATGGTTTTGTCAAAGGAACTGTTGATAGAACTCGCTCGTAATAGAAGATGGGGAAGATATCTTCTTGGTTCAGATATATGTTGATGACATCATTTTTGGATCTCCAAACCATCACCGTGTGTGAAAAGTTTTCAACATCGATGAAAGGCAAGTTGAGATGTCAATGATGGGAGAGATGAATTTCTTTCTAGGTCTTCAAGTAAAACAATCAAAGGAAGGAATATTCATCAACCAGTAAAAGTACACCGTAGATCCGATTGCCAAATATGGTGTGCAGATTGCAACTCGGTTAGGATTCCTATGAATACTAACTACAAGATGGATCCCGATTCGGAAAGGCAATCGGTGAATCATACCGATTATAGAGGAATCATTGGATCATTGCTCTATCTCACGACAAGTAGGCGGATATAAAATTTGTTGTTGGGATATGTGCAAGATACCAAGCTAATCCTAAGACTAGTCACATGGAGGTCGCCAAAAAGATACTAAGATATCTTAAGGGCACGATGAATAGAGGATTATGGTATCCAAATGATGATAACCTTGAATTAACCGTTACTCGATGTCTTGACTTATGGAGGTTGCGAAATTGATGTGAAAGTCCACAACAGAACTTGTCAATTTCTAGGAAGCAAACCGATATCTTGGTTTTCAAAGAAAAAACGACCTCGAGAGCAACCAAGATTATCGAAAGTCAATACATGGTCTGCGGAAGGCTGCTTTGTGCTCGGTTCTTTTGCTCGCACAACAATTAAGGGATTATAAAGTTGTGGCCAATGAAGTACCAATATTTTGTGACAATAATAGTGCCATTGCTATTTCACAAAATCCGGTATTGCACACCAGATGCAAGCATGTGGATATCGACATCACTTCATCCAGAGATCATGTCGAGAAAAAGGACATAAGGATGGAGAAGATTCATCTTGATAGGCAAGAGCCGATATCTTGACTAAACCTTTGGTTGAATCAAGATTTCAGGAACTTTCAGTTGAATTAGGGATGTTAGAACCAGGTGTATAGAGTAAAACTGAAAAATTGAAGATTTTCAGATGCATGAAGCTTTCTCAGAATTCTACTGAGAAACTCAGGATAAAATGAAAATACCGAATCGAGTCTCGAAACTCAGATTCTTCAAGGTCAAGACTTTCGAGATCTTTGAACCCTTTTCAAGATTTCAAGATTATTATCTTGACATTTTATCAAGGTCAGTACTCAGTAAGACTGATAGAGGGAAATTAGTCTGAAGAAGTAATGACTCATGTGACCCATTTATTGCTTACGTAAAACTTCAAGAATCATTCGCAATAAATACAAAACACCGAGGAATGTTTTTTGGCGGATCGTTTTAAATTCGAAGAAGGTCAATAAATCATTTAATGCTCGCCATATTATTGACTAATGAGGATATTTTGGCGGCTTACTTTTCGGAGATCGTCGGTTCATATACCCGATTAATCGGAGATTAATCTCAACCGTTGCTTTTCCCCTAACTAACACGATTCCCCACGATCTCGAAGCTATTTTATACCTCTTTAAGCCATTAAAGCCAAAATTTTATCAAACCCTTCGTTCCCAAATACTCTGTAACTAAAATCCCCTTTGCCCAGAAATCGCAAAACCCTAAAGCTTCACATTCTTCAAATCATATTCTAAAATGGCCTCAACCGTGTACGAGAGATTAGCTATAACCAATAAGCCATGGTACGAGTTCACTGTCTCACTTGAGAGCACAACCAACTCAACGCCAGAAGAGGAGGCTCTGATATGATCCGATCAAGCTAAACTCACCCATCTAGTCGCAGTTTTCCACCCGGACCAGGAGTTCGCAGAAAGGAGGTAATCGAATTCATCTGCAATTTGAAAATAGATGAAGAAGATTGTATGCACTCTTCGATTACCGTATCTCATCTAGAGCACTCATCAAAATACGTCGATTTTGAGAGGGAGTTGTGCATTATTCCTAAAAATCTGAATGATGTGTTTGAGCTATGTGATAGAGGAGAGGATCCTGCGATGTATATGTCGGGTAAAGAGCAGGAGTACCTAGATAGGATTGCTGAGAATCCTGTGAAGTTTGAGGCAACTTTGAATAAGAAGCACCTAAAGCCACAATATCGTGTCTTGATGGATATTGTGAGCAAGAGCGTCATGAGTCTTATGGGGAGTTTTGAAATGTTTAGTACCCGGCTCGATTGATGGCGGCGATCGAGGCATCTCCCACCACCGACTTCAACCGGCTGAAATTCTTAGTCCGGATGGTGTGTCGAGCAAGCCAAGATCATAAAAAGAGTCAATGGGGAAATCACGATGAAAGGCAAGATCCACCATGCCACCAAAATTGCCTATATTTTGGAGATGTGCAGAGAGGAGGAGGATATCTTCGCCAACTCAACCCCATTCCCTAAATCCAAAATTCTCTTCAAGACCACCGGCCACGGAAGAAGCGAAGGTCATTCGAGGGAAAAGAGAAAAGAAGGTAGAATCACCTTCTGCAATTTCCGAGAAAAAAACCCAACAAACCCGGGGGAAGGTTACATTGGAGGCAAAATGGAGCAAGGAGCAAAAATAATGAAGGTAAGAACCTCGCTCCAAAGCGCAGAAAGATTGGTGGTTCTCACCGACGATGGAAGCAAGTGATTCGAGGAGAGACAACCCGAGGGCCAAAGCCGCTCAAAGTTCACCATTACAAGTGCTTTGCTCAGTTATCTCAAGGACACAGATCGATCGAGGAGCGTGTCTTCTCCGAGGTGCTCGAGACATCACTCGCTTCGCCTGATAAAATTTCTCGGGAAATTTTTAAAGGAGCTCAGACCTCGAGATGCCTACCTCGATGTGCAGGCCCAGATCAAGAGCCACCAGAGTCGATCCGAAGATGTGCAGTTCGGACCGACGAGCCAACTCAGACTATATCGAGGAAATGCCACCAGCCCTCGTAACCCACTCGGATGCAAACCGAGGACCTGAATGCACAAGCTTCAGATACTACCGAGGCTCAGAGCAAAATGTACTCGATGAACTCCCCGAGTGACCTAATGCTTGATCCCTTAGCCAGAAGCTTCATCGAACCGAGAGCCCGAGATGGAAGAAGGGAAAGGTCAAGAAGGCGAGTGGAGGAGCAAGGGGGAACAGTTCATCCTTGGATCGATACTCGAGCTCAAATTCATACCCCGATCTGCAAGATATATTCTTCGATTAACGACAAGCAGTATATCCTCAATCGACTCTACCCGAGATGCTTGATATTGCCGCATTCGAGAGGGAAGACCGGTGGAATGAGGAAACAACCTTCCCGACCGACTTCTCGAGGTTCGGAAGACAAAGCTCGGGATGAAAAATTCCGATTTTGATGAGCCGGGTTCAAAGGAAGCTAGCCGAGAAGAAAGCAATCGAGGTTGGTGCCCCGAAAGCAATGGAGACAAATCCAAAGATGGAGATGGGGACCAACAGGAGATGTTTGTGGATCGGTCCTCAAACAGAAAAAGAGACTTCAGAGGTGATCAACCTCGATCGGTTAGCACTCTTCGTACCTCTTGGCACTACTAATAATTATGCCAGAGTTACTGAAAGTACTATCTTTAATTCTGAAATGTCTGATAATCAGACTGAGGCTCAATTGGAGACCGGAGCTCAGGATAAAGTCAAGCTCGGGATGATCAAACAACACGAAGGTCGTGAAAGGTCACCGAGATTGATCTCACTCCCGTCATGGAGAAACTTGAGAAGATTGAGCCAATGTCGATCAAACTTACTCAGATGGAAGCAACGTTGGCCAATCAAGCTCAGACAATGGAAGGACTTAGCCATTCTTGAATCGGTGCGTATACAAAACACTCGACCACTCGATGACCTCCATGGAAGAAAAGTCAATGTAAAAGTTTGGAGGAGTCAACACAGAGTTAAGTCTTTGAAATGAAACAAAAGCACCGAGAGTCGATCAATTTCTAGAGGTGAAACCGACAGAGAAAAATGAACTGATCAAATCTGCTGTTGAGGAAATGAGCTCAGTGCTCATGACCAAGATGACAGAGATGCTTAAAGATGCTCTCTCTGGCCAGTTTGCCCACATATCTGAAGAACTGTCTGTGGCTAAGAACCACATTAGGAGAATGGAAGATGAGCAAGATCAGCTAGCAGGAGAGATCCGCTGTGTGAGCAAAGAACAGTATCACATGGACACAGCTCTCTCTCCGGACTTCTTCCAAACTACGGTGCGAAGAAGGGGGGAAAGGGAAGGTCTGGGACCTCGGGAAGTTCATGGCACGTACTTTGGAAAAGAAGGCTCGAAAGATCTTTGAAATGTACAATCTAGCCCAAGCCTTTAAAAAAAAGTCGATGCTCTTGAGAAGTTAAAATTTGCTCAAGTAGAGAAGCTCGCCTACATTCGAAGTTTCGAGCAAACCAAGCTTGAGGTTGCAAGAGAGAAACCGAAAGTGCTAGAACTAAGGTTGGAACAAGCTGTTTGGTCTTTGATCGCCTATGAAGAGGAAAGCCTTGGGCGTTGTTCAACTTTGTAAGCAAGCGTCTGAAAGGCTTCTAAGCCAATCCAGAGAAAGTTGGTTACGGATGATGAAGATCTGAGAAATCTGAGTCTCAACCTCGGAAGAAAGTCTTCAACACCAAAGAGGCTCGATGACACTCCAAAAAAGAACAAGCTAAGAAAACCGCTTCGCCCTCGTGAACTTCGTGATAAAAAGAAGATAGATGAAGAACGAAACGAATGAGTGACTTCGTGAAGTTTATGAGAGCAAGAGGAAGGGAACATCGAAAAGCGCCGAAGTGGCCCCATGTTGATAAATGGATGCCCATTAAACTCAACGACATGTGGGAAGAAGTGAAGAGAACCTTCGGTTCAATTATGATGTTCTCGAGGAATGGAGAGGGAAGGCTCGGACTAGAACGAAGCTTTCATTGAACATCTTCTCACCTTTTATCCAAAGTATCTACAAAAGTCGATTAACCTTGCGGATGAAGGTGGAGAGTACGATAGTAGCCCCGGTCCATATTCATATCCTCCTCCGAGACTTGGTAATGGCTTGGTAAATGAAAAGGCCATTACGCAAGAAATTGCTTTCAAGACTGTTTTGGTCATTGGGTCTAATCGAAACACCCGACATTATCGAGAGAATGAAATGAGTCAAGAAGAGATTCTTCTAATGTTTGATCTGGAAGTGCCCATCGATGAAATCGAAAATGAAGCAAACAGAAAGCGAAAGACCAAGAGAGTCGAATCAAAGACTAAAGACCAAGACTCGAAAGATTTTGTAGTCTTTAAATTTTTTTGTCTTTTTTTTTTTTGTTTTGATAAATTCATTGTAATCTGTAATGGTATACTTATCATCAATGAAGATTTATCATTATGCTCAAAAGATAATATCTCATTATCTTATTTTTTCATGTCTTTATATTTGATATGCCCGACATTCTTTGTTGTTTGGTGATGAAATTGTTGAGAGATTCATTCTTTGAAGCAATTGTTGAGAGACATAACCAATCTTGTAATAGGATAAACCAAACCCGAGTATAGGTTATATGTCCGTAACAAGATAGGTTTTGCATCATCAAAAAAGGGGAAATTGTTGGGAGATGAATTTAATAAAAGTTTATATGATTTTGATTAAGATCCCAAAACCCCTAAGTATGACATGTTCAGTAATGATCTTGATAAATGAGTCAGGATTAAATTTTTAAAGTATTCAGGATGTTATCTGCAAAATGTATAGTCGTGAGATATAGTTCAGATAGGTTCAAAGATTCTCAAGAATTCAAGATATGTTTCAAGATACCGAAGTTTCAAAGATGAAATCAAGACTCAAAGATGAAGACTCAAAGATATCGGTCAAGATAAATCTAAAGACTCGGAAGACTCAAGACTCGAAAGACTCAAGACTCGAGAGAACCTCAATTCTCGGAGAACTCAAGACTCGAAGACTCAATACGCAAGGTCAAGATCGAGAAATCAAGATCAAGAATCTCGAAAGCCAAGAATTCATCAAGACTCGAAGAATCTATGAATGCTCGGATGAACTGAATGTTCCGAGGCACCTAATATATCTATCTCAAGGATGCAATCTTCGAGAAAAAACGCGATCCCTTATAAAGTTAGATATTGCCAAGACATTCAAATGCGCATAAAAGGAACTAAGTCGGAAGTGTTGTTAAGGTTATATCAAACTCGAGTTTGTAACCAAAAAGAGCCGTTGAAGGTGTCTACCTTTAATCAAGAACAAAAGTCAAAAAGAGGAAGACGACATCATGCCATCTTGACCGACATCGACAAAGACAAGCCAATGAAAAAGATGTCGGATGTCTGAAAGTTCCAGATCGCAAAAAGTGAAGACCGGCTACATGAAAAGCTATTGCCTAAAACGTGTTAGGGAGTTTCAAACTCTAAATATAGCCATTTCTCACACACCATAAGAGGGAACTCACGAAGCTATCTCTCCAACGGATAGTTTTCAAGAGTGACCTTGGTGTATGCCTATAAATACTGGTGACCCTCTACATTGTAAGGTTACGGGAAATTTATACGCAACTCAAGAGCTCAAACTTATTGTTGCAAAAGTTAAAGCACTCGAAATACCTTGAATTTCCCAAGTGCTTCTATATTGAAGAGAGCTCACTTTACTAAGCCTAGCTTGATAAGATTTATCCAAAGCTTAGTCGAGATATCCTAACCCTTTGCATTGTGCTTCATTGTAAAGGATATCTCATCCTAGTTGGAAACCAACCAAGAAACCCCAAACCCTTGTGAAGGTAGTTGGAGTGTGTTTGTTGGTGAGTAGAGTTGTAAAGAGTTAGTAAACTACGCGGAGTAGTCAGAAAACTCTAGAGAAGAAGTTAGTAAGCTACAGAGGTAGTCTGAAAGCTTGTGTGTGATTGAGTAAGTAAACTACGGAGGTAGTCGAAAAAACTCAAGGTCGGGTTGAGTAAGTAAACTAAGTGGAGTAGTCGAAACTCGGGGCGAGTTGAGTAAGTAAACTACGAGGTAGTCGAAAAGCTCGAAGTTGATAGTGAATTTCTCTGAAGAGTCGGGGAGAGTGGATGTAGGAGCTTGAGTCTCGTAAACCACTATAATCTACTTTGTTTCTTTATTGCTTTCCTTATCGTGGCTTAATTGCATTAACTTGATTTAAAAAGCATACTTTTCAATCGATATTCATTTGGAATCAATCCAATTGAAGTTGCATAAGTGAATCACAAACTAATCACTATTTCATAAAGGGAAGGTTTTCAAAGAAAGCTTAAAAGCGAGTATAAACTAAGGGCCAACCATTCCGCTTTTTTTTGTGTGGCTAGAACAGATAGTTACCAAACCGAACTCTTTTCGAGGATTGATAGAAGTTAGTTATCTGATCCAAGCAACTCGGGATCTCTCGACACTCGGGACTCGGTTGAGATTATTTGAGGTATCTCGAAAGCATTTCGGGATCACTTGTCTCGATGAGACTTTGACTCGAGTGATCTGTGTTTCTCGAACCTAACCTTCGAGATTATCGACCCAAAGTGACCTCGATGAAAAAAAAGTTTTAAAAATACTGAACACGTGTATTCCCCCCCCATACACGTGTAAGACTCGTTTTCACCGGGACCAACACTCTTATTTTTTCTAAATTTGATTTAAAATCAGGTTTTTGGCAAATTCAGATTAATCAACCTGATAGGTATAAAACTACCTTTAGCGTACCATTTGGTCATTATGAATGGACTGTTATGCCTTTTGGGCTTAAAAATGCTCCTTCTGAATTTCAACAAATTATGAATGACATTTTTAATCCTTATAGTGATTTCATTATTGTTTATATTGATGACATTCTTGTATTTTCCAAAGATATTGAAATACATTTAAAACATCTTGATATGTTTAAAAATTTGGTCATTAAAAATGGTCTTGTCATCTCAAAACCTAAAATGGTTTTATTTCAGACTAAAATAAAATTTCTTGGTCATATTATTGATAAAGGAAATATTATTCCAATTCAAAGAAGTATTGAATTTGGTAATAAATTCCCTGATATTATAACTAATAAAACTCAGTTACAGAGATTCTTAGGAAGCCTTAATTATGTGTCTTCTTATATTGAGAATCTTGTTGAAGATTCCGCTATTTTATATGATAGACTTAAAAAGAATCCTTCTCCTTGGAATGATGATCATACTAAGGTTGTTATCAGGATAAAAGATAAGGTCAAAAATATTCCTTGTCTTATGCTGGCTAATCCCTGCTGGGAAAAAATTGTTGAAACTGATGTCTCAGATTTGGGGTATGGAGGTATTCTTAAACAAATTAATCCTGATAATAAAAAGGATTATATCATTAGATTTTATTCTGGTAAATGGAATAATAGTCAGAAAAATTATTCTGCTACTGCTAAAGAAATTCTTGCTATTGTTAAATGTGTCCTTAAATTTCAGGATGATTTATATAATCAGAAATTTACTATTAAAACTGATTGTAGGGCTGCTACTTTTATGCTCTTCAAAGATTTTGAACATAATGTTTCTAAATAAATGTTTGCCCGATGGCAATCACATCTTGCTTATTTTGATTTTGATATTGTTTATAAGCAAGGGAAGGATAATCATCTTCCAGATTTTTTAACTCGTGAATTTATTTCTTCATGACAGAAATGAGAAATGCTGGAAGGAATCCTTATTCCTCTTATAGAGGAAGAGGAGGAAGAGGCCATCCTCCGATTATACAGCATGGGAAGAAATCCCTTTTCAACCAGAATATTTCTGGAAGTGGCTCTTCTTCAAAAGGAGACAATGTACAAAAGGAGTTTCAAGAATTCCTGAGACAAAGGGGAAAAAATTTACCAATAGAGGACAATTCCTCAAAAGCAGAAGCTGAAGAATCATATTCTTCAATTGCACAAAAAGAATATAATTTCTTTGGTTCTTCTAAAAAAGAATCAATTCTTATTATAGAAGATGATGATGAGAAATTCAAAGAGTCCCCATGGATTCTTATGGAAAAATATTTTCCAAATTCAAATTGGAATGTTGAGACTTACAAATCCAGAGGATTTTATGAGAATATTCTCATCAGTCTCGGAAGTGTTGAAATCCAGCATTTTCCTCCTAAGAGTAAAGCTATCAATTACTCTAAATTTATTATCAAAAAGATTATTTCCATCCAAGAATGGGGAACTTCACCTTTTACTGAAAGAAGTATGACTAATGAAGTCACACATACCATTTACCAGTACAATTACTGGGATTACCTTCAAAGTTTTTATAAAACACTGTTGTATCAGAATGCTAAGCATTCTCATACTTGGTTGATTAAAATATGTGAAAACATTGGCAGGAATCAAATTCCTAACTGGCTTTTCTCATGGTGGGGAAATTTCGGGGCTTTGGCAGATATCTTGCCAGAAGAGGTTAAAAATCTCTTAGAAGAATATACTATTATTTCTTCAGACTTAAAGTCTCATAATACGAGTAGTAAAACTACTTGTATGTTCTTTGTGGATTCTGGAATCCCATGGGTTCTAAAATGGAGACCAGAGTTTGGTTATACTGAACATGGTACACCTTGTTTATGGAGAATCCATACAACGCGATTTTGGAATAACTTAAATGTTATTACCCCTGGTTCTAATGAGTCACCAATACAGGAAAATATTTCACGGATTAAATCCAAAATGGAAGAATACAGAAAAATTTCTGTTAATGAGACTTCTAGTTCTCTTCCATCATTCTCTGAATACTCTAAGAAGTATTTTGGTATTTTCTCAAAAGAAAAAATTATGGATCTTTATATGGATCATATTAAGAATGATTTATTCAAAGATATTGATTTTTCTGATTCAAAATCAGACGCTTCAGTGATTTCTGGATCTGATCTTCAAGATGTGCAGGATCCAAATGAAGAGGATCAGGAATTTTCTATTCAAGAAAGTTTCGATCTTTTGAAGAATTCTCTCAAAGGGAAATTAAAATAAGGCAAAGTCTTTATGGAAGGTTCTTACCCTAATGGTTTCTTTACATCCTTTACAACGGAAGGATGGGATATTCAGCATGGAATAATTCATTCCAGATTATGTTATCTTCTGACTAATACAGGAGTCTTACATTATAACATTTGGAGAATTCCTTCTCAAATTCTTATTGATAATGAGAATAATGTTATTAATGATAAGAATTATCTCAAAATTCTTAAGAAAATTATTAAAGTTTTGGAAGTATGGATTACATGGCTTGAAGCTTCACTAAGAAGAAATCAAGGAAGAAATGTTTTTCCAACTCATCATCAAGAATTGGCCAGTTTCAGAGAGTCTCTTAAACTCCTTAAAAAGCAAGCTTCATTATTGGCAATTTAGTGAAGATATTGACTTAGCACATTCCAGCAAAATGTGGCTACAGGATCAGACAAAATCAAATTTCGTCACTGCTTGCATCAACAGACAAAGTATTGTTCATGAATAGTAATTACTATTCAAACTTTTTTGTCTTTTTGTGGTTTTTTTTTCTTTCTTTTCTACACTATTTCTTTTTTATTTTGAAATTCGGGGTTTGATGTCCTGCTCTTTCATCTATAAATAGGCTTGTATTTTTCTTTTTGAGGGACGCTTGAGTTTAGACTCGCCCTCTCTTTCTCTCTCTTTATCCCTCTCTTGTGTGCAACCTTGTAAACCTTGTAATATTCCTGTACATTTTCTGGTTTATGATTGTGGCTTTTTAAAGGTATATTGTTATTTAAATTCTGTAATTTTAATTTCTTTTCTGATGATCGCCCGCTCTATGGACGCTAGAATACTTGTATTGAATCATGACCTGACTTAATTATACTCTACTATCATGTGCATTTGGAATTATATTCCTATAATGATCTGTAATTTGATATATCAAAGATAGAGTTGGTTTAACCAGTAGGTTTGAGCTTTCCAGTGATATTCATGAGTTAACTATGTGGGCTAGCCCTTGTTGTCGTAATGCCGATGAATAGGTGCAGGCGTTTTCTGGGCGTAAAATTTTTTTTCAGGTTAACTCATGGACTATGGAATTTCTCAGTAATCTCCTATTTGTGTTTGTAAAAGATCCACAGGATACTATTGATATAGATCTATGCACGATCCTTATATAAATATGGTATCAGAGCCATGAGAAATAGGGTATATATAAGTTATATGGGTGAATTGGAAAGACTTCTTCGCATAATAATTATTATGATTCAATACATATATAAGTTATATATATATATATATACTTTCATTCTAATAAATACTCACATGACAAACTTACTCAATTTTAGCCATATATATAATGCAAGATCTTTGTAGAATTTAATTGTTTAAAAGATTTTTGAGATTTATGGATAGTCATATCCATGCACAATTGGTATATATATTTTAGCCAATATTTTATCTTATTCCATATTTTACAATATCTTGAAGAATCTAATTGCTTGAAGGATTTTCAAGATTCATGAAAAATAATAATTCTCACACAATTTTCGATGAGATTGCAAAATTTTCAGGCACCGTGAAAAAAAATCTTAAATACTTTGAAGATAGGGCAATATTTGCTCCTATGCATAGCGAAGTGGAATGTTTTAATAAGAAAATATTGTCTATGATACCTGGTAATACAAGAGAATATTTGAGATCCGACAGTCTTTGCAAATCAGAGTACAACTCTAGAGATAATGACGACTTGTTTTCTATTAATTTCTTAAATTCTATTAAATGTTTGGGAATCTCAAATCATCGTTGGTATTATTTTTAATCACGCCAAAAACTTACGCCACACACCAGAAACTCACGTCTGATACTTTAACTCACGCCACACACCAAAAACTCAGGCTTGATACCTTCTTTCCTTTTTTTTTAATCATAATTTTTTAGCTTAATTTAATTTTAATTTCTTTTCATGTTTATACTTTTTTTTAGTAAATTTTTTTTAGCTTTATTTAATATTTATTGTTTTACATGTTTGTAATTTTTTTAATTATAATTTATTTGCTTAATTTAATATTTAATATTTTTCATGTTTTTTATTTGTTCGCTCAATTTTTAGTAAAATTTCTTAGTTTAATTTAATATTTAATATTTTTTATGTTTGTAATTTTCTTATTATAATTTATTTGCTTAATTTAATATTTATTATTTTTCATGTTTGTTTTATTTGTTCGCTCAATTTATAATTAAAGTGGGTACTAAATGTTCTTTGTTAGTTACAATTTGTAAATATTTTATGGTATCAGAGCCAAAAGATTTAAGTCCACATTTTGGGTTCGATTCCAGTTGAAAGCAACTCCACTCATATTAAATTTTTAACTCAATGAGTCTCCTCCCAATAATAGAGTAAGAGAATTCAGCCACAAATGAGTTTGTTATCATAAAGTTTTCTGAAATATGTGTTACCATGACTTCTAAAAAAAATGCCAATAATGTGAAATGATAACCGTGCATCGCACGAGTTCAATTACTAGTTAATTATAAATGTTTGTTGCAATTGTATTGCAGGGTGTATTGAAGATTTTATTTTGTATATTGCAGATAGTATTGAGGTAAGAGTTCTGAATTAATTGTGGATGAGTTTTTTTTTTCATAACTATTCTTGTAATTGTATGAATTTATTAATCTGATTTTGTTTTATATATTGCAGGGAGTATTGAGGTAAGTAATTTAAATTATGAATGAGTTTATTCTTTTATGTTTCATAGCGATTCTATAAATTTGATCAATTAGTTAATCCGATTTTATTTTGTATATTGCACGGAGTATTGAGGTAAGTAAATTCAGTTTTTGAATTGGTTAGGAATGTTTATTGCTATTGTGTAATTATTATGTATATTGCATAGAGTATTCTGTTAAGTGATTGAATTATATTAATGTGTAATTAAATTAATGGATCATCTTCTTTTATTGTGTCCCCTCCTTCAGGATCATCTTCTTCCTCAAGATCCTCTGCTTTAGGATCATCTTTTTCCTCTGAATCCTCTGCTTGAGGATCATTTTCTTCCTCTGAATCCTCATCTTCTTCCTTTGAATCCTCACTGTCATCAGAGGATTTCATTGATGCATCAGCAACATCAGCAGTAGCATTCTTTGGAGGATCATTCTTTCTCTTTGTTCTTCTTTCTTTCTTGGCCATCAACTCTTCCATGGTCAAGTCATCATTAGAATCCTTAGGCTCAGGTGCAGGATCAGTCTTATCCTCATCAGAATCGTCAACTGTAATTGGGTTAGAAGAACCACCTTCAGTCCTCTTAGGCTTCTTCCCAGTATAATCAACTTTTTTCCCAAGATTTCTCTAAGAAACTCTTCTTTTCCTTCCCCATCTACTACCTCTCTTGGGAGCCAACTTCTTGGTGCGCAGTCTTATATTCTTCAATCTCTCCAACATGCTTTCTGAATCTTTTGAGCCATCTTTCTCCATCTCCACATCAACATTTTGCTCAGCATCGTCAGTAGGGTTTGTAGGATTGTCAGAAGGAGGATTTTGAGTTTCAAGTTCAGGGTTTGATTGAGTAGCCAAAAGAACAACACTTAGAACAACATAATCAAAGACATTAACTTGTTTTGTGCCCACAAACACATCTAGAAGTATCGGAAGGTTTCTCTCGATGAGTTGATGAATGATGATGTGAACCAGTGATTCTGGTGCAACGACAAGAATTTGGTAAGGAAGTGGTTTTGGAACAGATGAAGACGATGATCCAGCAACATTTTGAGGATTATTTTTTGAATTTTGTGGGGCCATTTTTGCGAGAAGGTGTAAAGGGTTTGAGTTCGTCGGATAAGAAGGGTTTGAAATTGGGTTTGCATGTGATGAAGAGTGAACCGAAGAGTGTGTAGCAATCAAATAAATCAACATGAACTATAAGATCTGCAGCTTTAGTAAGTATTGAAATTTATGGAACCTAAAATTTAATATATAAGGTTGAGATTTTTTTTTTTTAATCTTTAGATGTAGGGTTGAGATTAAATTTAAGATGAAATATTCTACATATTATTTCCAAAGATTTTTCCCACTCCGTTATAATTTGTTAATATTTATTTCATACATATTTATTCCAAAAAAAATTCCCATATTGTGAAAATATTCTGCATATTTTTTTTAGAACAAAACCAAAATGGGCAAGAACAGGGCAGCGAAGCAAGTAGCAGACGAAGGCGCGTGCGAGCGCGTTGCCGTCGCCGCTAGGCTCACGCGGGCAACGGTGACTTGTCGTTGCTGCCACTGCTATAGATCGTTACCCTTCATCGGATGACCCAGTCAAAGATGAAGAATCACAGATCGAAGAATCGAAAATCCAGCAAGGGCAACGCGAAATGGCAAGAACGTTGCGATTGATGCGCACGCAAGTCGAGGTCGAGCGATACAGCACCGAAGCCTCGTGGTGGCGCAGCGCCGTGAGCCTCAATGAAAATCGGAGCCTACTGCATTGAATTCATCGAACGAAAACAAGAGCACCGCCACCGATTTCCCCGGTCAGAGGACGAGTGCCGCCGAGCGAGCGCGATTTGGATTACGCCATCGTGGATCCAATCCGCTTGAAATCGCACCGATGCGGCGTCGTGAGACCAACGCGAGTCACGGGGCTTCGCCCCTAACTCGAACGATGTCATGGACGCTCGCAAGGACGAAGACGAAGACGACGACGACGACGGGATGGGCGGAGCGACGTAGGAGGCAGAAGGGTTTCACATGAAACCCTAAGCGAGCGATGAAGGAGACGAACCATGTGAAACGCAACAAAACAACACATATGGGTGCGGTTTTGTCAAACGAAACAGCCGCACCCAATTTTGAAACAAAAGATTTCTATTTCTATTTCAAAAAAAAAATTAATATGCAATTAAAATGAGAGCCTGAAGCTCTGATACCACTGTTGGATTATAGAGGCACATAAACACGTAATACATGCGCAGCGGAAATTAAAGTTCACCAACAACGAACATTTAATTGCATATAGATTACAATAATCATAACATGAAATCTTATAGTGACTCGATAGTAGATTTCTCAACTACGGTATCCACGTAATCCCCAATCACTGACTTGCACGGATTTGCCAACATTGAATCCCGAGACGAGTTTGCTAGGAAAATCCAAACTCTAGATCTTATGGAGAAAATATGAAGTAACGTTATTTGTGAATTCCCAAGAGCTTGTATATATAGGGAGGCCCAGCTTAAAACCTAAGCTAGCCAAATTTGAGAAATAAAATCCCTAATCTTTAATTAAATTAAACCCTTTTAATTTAATTCCCTAAATATAAATCTCTACGGATTTAAATTCCATATATGACAAATCTCTACGATTTGTTTCCATATATATTAAATCCTACAATAATATTCCAAATATTATTATTGGGAATTCTTATTTAATTAAATTCAATTTAATTAAACATTAATAATAATTAATTCCAAATTAATCTATTATTAATTACTTCTCCATAAATTAAATATTAAATCTAATTTAACATTTAATCAACCAACTATAATCCGTAAAAGGGAACTACTTGTTATGTGACCTATAGGCCCTCATATATCGAGCGATTAGTCAAACTAACGGTCTTAATTGAATCTTAGATAATAAATCAAACATTCTCAATATATGAGGTACGTTGCGAGAAACATGCAACTACCTGTAACTGAAACATGGACTATTACGATTTTCTCCTTTCATTCACGAATACTCGATTAGTCTTGAACATGATGAAGTGTCTATTCAAATAACTTAATTAATTTATCTCTAATCACTAATTGATCACATATGTCATACTTGGCCACAAAGTCCAAGTTCACGTGCATTGGCCAATGACTTTGATCCAATTATGATGAGAAAATGAGTATTCTCTCTAAATCCACTTTGAGGAATGAATCATTTTCTTGGCTCAACTACCACGCACTTGCGCTTCGTGATGAACCCAATCCAAGCCATATCTATCCATGGAAGGGTGCAAGCGTCGGTCATGGTCAAAGTTCATCACTCCACACGTGTCGTGCGTATTGACCTCAAGTCAAAGGAGTATCGCATCACTCACATTAACCGAAACACCCGTAGACACATATAGTGGAACTACATCAAACGGTTTCTCGGATGGGTATACCAATACCCTCTAAGGTATTTGTGCATCCATCATGAGATACCTAGTATCTCGTAGTAAGTGAGATCTTACTACACTCTCAAAGAGTATGATGCAGATCGCACACCAATCTTCATTGTATCATCAATATCACATTCTTGATGATCCTCGATTGAGGCTATTTGAGAATCATGCTTAGGTCATCTGAGTTCTCACACACTCAATGACAGCAGTGACTCAAGGGAACACATATAAGAACAAATGCAAACAATCAAACATAATATTCTAATAAGTGCAACGCCATATATTTAATATTAATTAAATAATAAAATTAAATCAATACTGAATATTATCTGAGCATTATGTCCTTACAATGGATTGTCTCTAAGACACTAACACTAACATTGGTATGATAAAGGTTTTGAGTCCACCAAGGGGACAAATCATACAAGACTCTCCAAGCACATGATTCTCTGTGTTAATTTAGCAATCGTCATGTAATTAATATTATTGCCCAAGATATAAGGTATCGAAGTCGCAATGATTATCTTCCCATCAAAAGTCAAAGCAATAATTATTAATCACACACAATCCTTATTAAGTGACAGAGATTAAGAAATCAACAACCACTGAGGTCTAACTCTTCATCCCATAAGTCAGTACAAAAGAGTTTATCCTCTCAGCAGGACCGCTTCAGCGCAACAGATGCACTAGTGTAATCTCTTGATCAAGACAAGTCAATCTGAGCCTTACACATCAACCTCTTGTTGGGAAATTAGGGGTGCCCGGATCTATTCGAGGTGAATTTAAATACATATTTAAATTAATTAATTAATTACTAACATGAATTAATCCTAAACCAATTCAACATAATAATTGATAAGCAAATAAACAACATCCGTACACGTAATTCACGTAAATCCTAAGCATGCGGAATCTAGGAGTTACGAGATCACATACCTCTTGTAGAGACAACCGTTGAGACGATGGATCAACCCAAAGTGTCTTCTCAAATATGTCCCAAGTCCACGAACGTAATCCGGTGGGAGGATTCTCAACAAACGATTTTAATTTAAAGGAAAAATAAAATATTTGCCACCATCTTTGTGGATTTCTAATTTTTCCAACACATGGAATTGCATTGGGGATGAAAAATTCATCCCCTATTTATAGGACTAGGGGAGGGGGGGGTGGACGAAAATTTTGGGCATATTGGGCATTGGGAAATTTCCTTGCTTCTTCATCAAGATACAATCTAGAATATATCCAACATACTCTATTTTCCAAAATATCTCCCAACAAAATCTTCTCCTTCCTTCTTGTCCATTATTTTCGAAAAAAGACAAATAAAATAGGAAATAAATAAGATCTTTTTTCTTTCTTGAATTTATGGGATAAACTTGTATCCCAAAAAAACTTATTCCATAAGATCTTTCCAAGAAAATCAAGAAAAAATCTTTTCTCTCTCCTACCTATTTTTTTTCGAAAATAATTAGGAAAAATAGGCAAAATATTTTCTTCTCCTTTTCATTAATTGGACTTTAATTTGGGCTATTCGAGGGGCCTTTAGGAGAATTAAGATTGGACCTCCAATGGGTTATGAAACTTTAATATTTAGCCAAAATATTATTCAAGCCCATTAATATTAATTTACTCCACTATAAAATTAATATTGAACTATCCAACTTCACAATAATATGGCTCCCGGTCATTATTTCTCGCGTTTAAGATTATCTTAGTCTATTAATTAATTAAGCCACTGAACAGACTTTATATTAATTAATATCTTTGTCCTTGGAGTAAAGACAACTCAACATTATTATCCATACCGGAAATAAATTTCCACTTGCAAGATTTGGTATGATAAAGATTCTGAGCCCACCAAGGGGACAAATCAAGCAAGCCGTACTTGCACGCGATTCTCCGTATTAAATCTTAGCAATCGTCATGTAATCAATAATATTGCCCAAGATACAAGGTATCAAATCACATTGATTCTCTTCCCATCATAAGTCAAAGCAACAATTATTAATTTCACACGATCCTATTTAAGGGACGAAGATTAAGAAATAACGAACCACTGAGGTCTAATTCTTGTATATTCAGTACCGAAGAATTTGTCCTCCTGTAGGTCCTATTTAGCGCATTATAATGCACTAGTGTAATCTCTTGGTCAAGACAAGCCAATCTGAGCCTTACACTTCAACATTTCATGATGAATTGTTCATTTCCATCTGGGTTGTGAATTTGTACTTAGTCACGATGAACTGTTAATTTGATCTTCTGTGATCTGGTATCACCAAATTAACTGCAACGTAACACGTATTTACTTATTGAACATGTATACAGTAAATATATATAACATTCATTCATATTTAATGCAACATGTGATTAATAATTTATTTCAGTAAATAAATAAGAAATTCAGTTTGGTTATACAAAGTAAAAAATATACTTTTCAGTATAACCTCAACACCTCTACCAATAGATTGTTCAGATATATCTATGTTGTAAAACATGCACTCGTTTACAAGGGACTGTTAATGTGATCTTCCGTGATCTGGTATCACCACACTAACTACAATGTAACACGTGCTATTTTATGAACGGTTTGCAGTAAATATTTATAACATTCATTCATATCTAATGCAACAGTGATAAATAATTTATTTCAGTAAATAAGTGTTTAATACATAGGTTATACAAAGTAAAAGCATACTTTCACGTATAACCCAACTCATAAATACAATAAATATGAATTAACAATTATTTAAGATGTATATTAATAACCTTGCTTAAACCTTGAAATAAAATTATTATGTCAAATATTAGTTATCCATTTTAATACGAAGTTGAAACCTACAAATTAAAATAAAATAAACCGATTAAGAAAAATAACAAAAAAAAAATGAAACAACGTTTAAAAAAATATATTAATTAATATGTATACTTCACTATGATTATGTGAGGTATTCTTCACTGTATATCAATCTTATTTTTGCATGTTCTTATTTTACATCTATGTTAATTAATATTAAGTTTTATTGTCTTTTAATTAACATACATCTACGTCTATGTATACAAATTTTATTGATATACAAATTTTTTAAACGTAGATGTATGTTAATTATCTAATGATGCTATACAAATAAGATATACAAATAAAAAACAATGAAATTATCATTAGTATTTAATGATGCTTACAATTTGTATATCTAAGAACAATAAAAAATATATTAATTAATATGTACATCTATTAATAATTAATACGTAGATGTACATCTATTAATATATTTTTTACATCTAATGATTATGTGAGGTATTCTTCATTGTATATCAATCTTACAGTTTATGTTGATTTATTTGATTGCTACACAATTTGTGTTAGTTGGTTCAATGGTTTCTTTTGTAAGCGGGATACTCTTCTTTGTATATCAATCTTATAGTTCACGTTGATTTATTTAATTGCTATACAATTTGTGATGCCGAGAAATTTGTAATAATTAGATGGATAATATGAAGTTATACTTGAGATATAATCTAACTCAAATTAATCAATGAAAATTCAATTCTATAAAAGTTCCACTAATCGAAATAGAGTTATAACTTATAAGTAAAATGATATGAATGTAAAAGTTTTAAACTTTTAATAACTACAATTATATCTAATTCATGAATAGGGTGAGAGAACATGAAAGGTGGGGTGAGGTAGAATGTGGGTCATGCAGGTATAAACCTTTTTTTGTAACATATATATGTGTTTTCATTACAAAATGGGTAAGTTTTTTTATATGTTTGTTTATGGACTTACCCGGACGAATCTAGAACTTTGCGATTCACGTCTCATACTAGTTTAGATTTTTAGTCCAACTTTCACATCCATTTTCGTAAATTTGAAGACACACACTTACTATTTATCAAGATTTATTCATAAAATTTGAAGGCAAGATTTCCCCTATGCACCTAAATTTGAGACAAACAAACTCATGGTCATAATAGATATTGGGTAGAAAACTTTAATTTTGATAAAAAAAAAATAAAATAAAATATATATATATATCTTTTTCTCCCCTATGAATTATAGATAGATTATATATTATAAATAAAGAGATAATAGTATGTTATTTTGACCTGTATTAATTCTTTATTCCATATGTGTGTCGCAACCTAGATTACTAGTGCAACGCTCCGCGTATTACGCGGGATTGTAAATGATTTTTATATAGTATGTACGAAAATTGTAAATAGTTTTTATATAGTATATGAAGAAACTATTGATAATTTTTCATAAGATGAAAAATTATAAATCAAATATTAATAAATAAAAAATAATTAGAGAGGTGGATGGAACAAAGTAGCAATAAACATACTCTTCCTTCAAAAGATTTCTGAGTTAACTATATACTTTGCTGATTTTAAAAAATATCAGCACAATAATTTCAACACATCCACCTTAAAAAATGGCAACCAAAACAACCATTCCATAAACATGACATATCTTATCTAATTAGTCATTACAACTCAATACTGAACAGGTAAGCTATCATGGCATCATTGCTCTTAAGTGAGGCTGCTCAGTTCAGATTTCTCAGTTTTGGTTTCTTTTGTCTTCTCGGGAAACTCATCTTTAGAAACTCATACTTTTTTTTGCATTTGTCATTCCTTTCATCTTTTTCTTCTTTTTTCGTCTCCTTTCCCTTCTCTTTCTTCACCCTTCCTTTCTCGTTCTTTTGTTGCATTTCGTCATATAGCTTTAGAAAACACCAAATTTAAAAAATTTAAAAACTGGTATATCGAAGGAATATGCAAGGTTTACCAAGTAAACAAATTTCTGGAGACATGGACGTAGTATTCATATCACAAAAACACAGCAAAGTAATATACAAAAGCATGATGGAGTCCAGGATGTTAAAACACACATTGACGTCCATCCAAAATTGGCAAAGCAGAGAAAAAGGTTAATTAATATGTGTTTCAGGAATCAACAAATCTAAAATTCATAGCGAGAATGTGTAAAAATTTGTCCCCTTTAAAATTTTACAAAACAGAAAAGTTAATAATAATAATTAACAGAAAAAAAATGATTTGAGACTATTTAAAATCTGCAAAAAAAATTACTATGAACCATTATCAAACAAATTTGCTAAACATATTAAAGAGGATGAATTAGTAACAAAGAAAATGAGTAATCTCATAATAAGGTCTTCAAAAAAAAAAAAACAGTAAGATTAGTCACACGTAAAAAGATCTGCAGAAAATCATATGATGAATATATTAAAATGAACAAATTTGCACAGATCCACACAAATTTGTAGAAATAAAAGATGTAGATAAAAGGAAACAAAAAATCGAAACAATAACAAAATTCAAATCTACTATGGAAACCAATATGAAAAATTGTGAGAGACGATTCACATATTAAGATAAAACTTTCGTCATTTGCCTTGTTCGAGCAAAGAGAAATAATTAAGAAACAACTATGATACAACTTTGGGTTGCAAAAATTTGAGAAAATAAAAATAGTGTGTTCTTAATGAAATAAAATTATTTTTTTTAGAGATGAATTAATAGAGATAAAATTAATGAAAGTACCATGAATTCTGGATAGAAGATTGAAGAAACTGCCCTGAAGATGGGGTAGAAGAAATCGGTTGGTCAGACTCAGGGATGAGAATTAGGAAGAGAATGAGAAGTTATGATCTTTTAAAAGAAAAAAAAAATAGTAGAATGAGAAGTTTTGAATGGAGTAGAATTTGGATGGAGACAAATATTAACCAACCGATCAAGTTTTAAATTGAAAATTTAAAATGTAATGGGAATTGAGAAGAGGAAAACTATAAAATACCGAAGGGATTAAATTTAAAATAAAATAAAATAAAATTGTGGATTAATTAGAAGTGGGGAAATGAAGATTAGTGGAGTGTTGGGTAGCCACGATCAAATTAAAAAGATTGAGAAATAGATGTAAGGGAATGGGTAATATATTTTGGAAAAAGAATTAATCAACTAGAAAAGATAACTGGAATTTGGGCAAACGACAAAAAAACCCAAATTCATACGCGGTTTCTTGTTCTATGTCTCCTCCTCCTCTCTCTCTCTGCCTCTACCCCCACCCACTTCCCTCCCCCCTTTCTCCTTATACCTCCTGAATTTTTTGTCAATACATCATCGATCATCACATATTGAAGAAAAATCCAGTTTTTCAGCAACAATCTGTATGTGTTTTGTTCGTTGAACGAGGGAGGGAGGGAGAAACTCAACTGAAATTGAATGGGGTGTTGTAGTAGCCAGAGCGTTGATTCTAAAGCTAGCCGCGTCACTCGTTGGCGCTCCACCGGCATTGTCGCTTTGCGCGATTCCAAATTGAAGGTGCAATTCTCTTATCCTTATCAGTTATTACTGGAATTCTGTTTCTCTTAATGAAAAATCGATTGCTTGTTCTGAGGATGATTTGAGTCCGGTTATTGAGGAGTTTTGGATACTTTGCTTGATGATATTAATTGACCGAGTGCGTGGTTGGAATTGCCATTGCTATAAGTTAGGGAAAGTCTGATTCAGTATAATTTGATTTTGGGCCATTAATCGTGCTAATTATAAGCCCTAGCGCACTTCTGTTATTTATTGGATGTTATCATTGGAAATAATTATCGCAGGATCACTGAATAAATGTTTAGCAGCTGTTATACAAACAGGATATGTGATTTTGTTTCTTTGTCTCAGACATTTCCAGATGAAGTTCTTGATTTAGAAAGATCTGTCCGTACACTTGATTTAACGCACAACAAATTAGGTATGCTTCCAATTTGCTCCCTGTTCATTCTAAATTATTTTTTCTTTTACTTATAATTCATATTGGTGGCTTCCATTTGGCACCATATGGTATCACAGGACATGCAATACTTGAGTGGAACTTATATATCTCCACTTACTATGTCCATGGAACTGAATATGGCAAATGCAGCAATTCTAATTTAAATAGAAATGATTTATGCTAGTCTCAGCAGCTAATTTCCTTTTTGTGCTGTTGGCAGTTGATGTACCAATGGAGATAAGCAAATTGATAAACTTGCAGCGGTTGGTAAGAATTTCTATTTTCAGTTCTCTTTGTCTTGTTGTTATCACAAGGAATACTAAATCTAAAACTATAGTACTCTGCTATGGAGATAATATTCATCAATTTTTTTTGAGATTGGGCACCTTGATCATTATAAATAGCTGAAAAGTAAAAAGTAGCTATTATATGTGAATATAAGTTTGACATATTTCATGTATGAAATGCGAAAATACAATCTAGTATCTTCGCTACATTTTGTTGTGCGGATGTGAGATGACTGTAATCTACTACACTTTGAGAAACTTGTAAAGTACATTTCTTGGAATTGGACTTTCTGCATGTATTTTACTCGTTCTCTATAAAAATGTTTTTAGCTGTTTGATCCAATTAACAAAGGGAACAGGGATATATTATTCTCAGAAGGGGGTGGAACAGGTGTGATTAATGGAAATTGGTGCTTTATAGGTCCAAAAGTATTCTGAATAAATAGAATCTGTTCTTGTTTCTAGAAAGACTCTAATATTGGAATTGAGTAATTATAAAATCTTTGTGCATCTACAGTTGATAGTATCTGATTGAGTAATCTTTTGTTACAGATTTTAGCTGAAAATGTTATTGAGCGTCTACCAATGAACTTGGGGAAGCTTCAGTCCTTAAAACTTATGACACTTGATGGAAATCTAATCTCCACATTGCCTGATGAATGTGAGTTCCTTCCTTTTTTATTTTTTTGAGTTCCCTCTCATTGGTTAACTAGAATAGATTTTGATTATTAGATTATCTCTTATATTTTATGAACTTAAATTTGTTCAGTGGGTCAGTTGGTGAAATTGGAGAGGTTATCAATATCTGGAAATTTGCTACTCAACTTGCCTGAAACCATTGGGAGTTTGCGCAATGTGAGTTGCCACTTCTATTATTTTGTGCGTTCATTATATGCTGTATGATTCACTAGTTGAGTTCTTACATAGTTGCACAACCTTTTGACATCACAGTTGGTGCTGTTAAATGTGTCAAACAACAAGATAAAGTTTCTTCCAGAGTCTATAGGCAGTTGCTTCTCCCTGGAGGAAATTCAAGCTAATGGTACTTTGAAATCCATTCTCTTATCACTTAATTAGGTTGTTGATGATCCTTGTCCTGATGTCTCTCAAAACTGTCCTCTTCTTTTGCTAACCCTTCTTTTTTCTGTTTATACTAGTTTCTTAGTCGTTATACATTTGTAGTTAAATTTCTTCCAATTTTTTCCATTGAAGTTAGACCCAAGCATTATTTGTGCTTGGCATGCCACACTTTAGTAGTAAGTGCATAATTACTCAGTTATAGCCCAGTCACCTTCTCCATATAGTGATATTCTTTCTAGTATTGTTTTTATTTTTTAGTGATAGGAAACTGTGGTATATTACTTACCAGTTACTGGAGATATATTTGCACTAGCTTATATAAGTGGCTTCATCGCAGAGAATCAATGCATTAAGTTAGATAAGGGCCAAAGAGTTGAGTTTGAGTTATAACAAAAGGCACATTCAAAGTTTTTTTTTTTTGGGTGGGGTGGGGGAGTGGGAGTGTAGGGGGTATATCAATAATGAAGATGACTTCTTTCTTATATGGGGAATTAGCTGTGTTTCATTCTTTTGGTCAATATACAATTTGATTTATTTTCTTGTTCCTTTGAGTGACGTAATCATCAGTTATTTCTGGATGTTCCCTTTTGTCACTGTATCTAAATTGGCTGCAGAAAATTCTATCGAAGAACTTCCATCTTCAGTTTGCAATCTTGTTCATCTAAAGTCACTTTGCTTGGACAATAACAACATGAAGCAGGTTTCACAACTTCTTATTCATCTTGTGTCAGTTATTTTGATAAGTTCATTTTGTTTTACTCAATTTGATAGAGATTTTTTAGAGGCACATAAAATTCTATCGAAGAACTTTCATCTTCAGTACGAAATCCTTGTCATCTGAAGTCATTTTTCTTGGACAATAAACAAAATAACCAAAAACATGTGTGTACTATCAGCAAACTGTAATGCATTTGATTCAGTCTACTTTTTATTAGTTCTACCTTGTTAAAATGTATTGCTTAACAAGTAAACAATTGATTGAAAAAGGATAATTTATATAGCTAAATAAACAACTTTAAGTAAAAGAAAAAAAAGTTGAAATTCATAATATGATGCAAAGACCAAATGAATCGATAAATCAAATTTATTTGCTTAATAAAATCAAAGTAGGTTAAAAACAAATGAAACTTATTCTTTTTACCGCCCTGACTAGTGCTTTTCCGTTCTTTGCTCTTGAACTCTTTTAAGCACATTGATTTAGAAATCAATAAAAACACGCACATCTAAAATAAACAAACCAATAAATAGAAAAAATGTACTCCCTCTGTCCCATACTTGTTTACCCCTTTTCCTAAACGGTCCGTCCCATACTTGTTTACCCCTTTCCATAAAAGGTAATAAAGTAACTACTACCTTTTCCACTATCCCCTCCCAACATCTTAAAATTACATCTCATGCCATTGCTATTACCCACAAAAAGTCATCTACTTTAATAATAAAGTAGAAAGGATTACAATACCCTCAACTAAAACTCACTTTATCCCTTTAAATATTAATAAACAACTCCTACATTAAAACCCGTGCAGGAAAGAAAGGGGTAAACAAGTACGGGACGGAGGGAGTAAGAGTTCCACACCCAAAATTTGTAAAAAAACTAATAATTTTGCTGACCTTTGTGCGGCTTGTGCCTCATGCTTGGGGCGTGCCTCTTACAACTATGCAATTTGGGAATTTACATTCCTTTTACTTTGTGCACATGTTTCCATTGATTTCATTAATGCAGTGTCTACTTTACAGATACCTCCAAACTTACTGAGAGATTGCAAAAGTCTGCAGAATATATCTCTACATGGCAATCCCATTTCTATGGATTATTTTCAACAGGTGATACTTTTTTTTCTTCTTGTTTTTTCCAAAATGTTGGTCACCTTATAGTCTAAAATCTTCGACTATTTCAGATGGAAGGTTTTGAAGACTTTGAAGGTCGGAGGAAAAGGAAGTTTGATAAACAGATAGATTCAAATGTAATGATCAACTCCAAAGGCCTCGATGAAGGGGTCGACCTCTGAATGCTTGCTGATAATGCACATTATGTATGACTTCTCCTCCAATTCCTTGCAATAATGCAACTTTCCGTAACGTTTATTTATTTCATTATTCCTTTTTATTCTTTTCCTGTGTTTCAGATTTAAAATACGAGACGTAAATGAGTTATTACGTTTGCAAGTTGGTGAACTTGATCATGACGGAGGATGAAGACATTGGAATCGAGAAGGATATAATTTATCATCATGGGCCAATCCTTTGGTTAGCCCTTGAATGATATAGCTTTGATTGTCTTGGCATTAAAGTCGCATTACCACAAGCTTTGTATATTCCCACCTTTTTCCTCTCATAAGGACTAGCAATTCTATGTTGTTACCAATGTAAGTCGCGTTTTTCTCCTTTTTGTTTGGCAATTGTGCAACTGGAGGAAAGCCAACGGTGTGAGATGGCATACTATAACATTATAATATACAATAAGTATAATAATATTTAGCGCGTGACATATAGATAAGTCTTTTTTTGTTTTCTTGAGTTGATCTCCCATGAATTAGGTCTATGCTATGAATTTGAATTATTTGACTAATTTTACTCATTCCAATATATTTTTTTAAACCACTAAATTTGATATGTATCATTACCCTGGATAGGTCATGAATTAAAAATAAGGTTCATAATTTGAATTAGCTCTATACAAGTTTTTTATATATATATATATATATATATATATTTTGTGTGTATTTTTGTTGCTATTCTTTTGGAGAATAGCGAGTTACCTCTTTTTTTCCTTTTTAATTAATTTTAATATGATTTTTTTTTAGAATAGAGGGTTCTTCTTGGCAAGTTAAAAAAATGAATTTTAAGGGTTATAAAGATTAGTACGAGAATTCTCTATATCATTTTCTTGTTCTAAACGCCACATTTTGTTTTATGAGAATGTCATTAAATGTAGATTAATAACATGTAAGAGTTCTCTTGAATTTTATTTAGGAAATAATGACTCTAAGGTACAAAGTTTCTAACAAAAAGACTCTAAAAATACCAAATCTGAAAAAATTAATGACTTTTTAAGATCTGAAAGTCAAGAAATGCTACAAGTTGCACTCCAAAATTGGCCTAGAAGTGCAGAAAATAGGCCAATTTTGGAGTGCAGTTTTTGGCATTTAATGCACTTTGTACCTTAGAGTGACTTTGTACTTTAGAGTTACTCCCCTTTTTATTTAGGATTCGTCGGAGGAAATAGTTCAAAATATTTCAAAGCCAAAAAGTCACTCTTTTAAATGGAGGCTAGTGCTCTTACAACTTTATAATATAAATATAGAGTTGGTCTCCCAGAACAAGTTTTGTAGTATGAAATTGGATTATTTGACCTCTTACACCCATTCCAACACACTTTCTAAATCATCAAACTTGACCCGCATTATATATTGGATAATTTCACATTTAACATGCTATTAAAATTAATTTCATAGCATGAAACTTGTTCACTCTAGAGTTTGCCTATAATATAAAGTCTTTCTCCTCTTTATAATTGACCTTTTTGTTTGGTTATAGTTTCTATTATTGGTGAGGACTACACATTTATGTTTTTCAAGATTTAGATTATATTATGCCTTTGAATTTGAATTGTATTAGATGTGCTCCAGATACTTAGTCGTTTTAACAATATTAATTATTGATAGAGTTGTATTGTTAAATTTGTAAGTAATGTATTGTGAAGACCTTAACGTTTAGATATATGGATTGTATTGTTTGATTTTTTGGTTGTATTTGAGATATGTAATGTATTTGTTGGTACTTAAGGTTGTTATTCAGTGTTTTTAAAACTGAATCGGACATGCAAGCTTTAAGAAATTTTCAAAAGGAGAGATGAGATGAATGAAGCTTTAATGATTGGTAAGTGTAATATTGCTGGTTTGGGAATAAATATTTTTCTGATAAATCTGATAATGATAAACCTGTGAAGTTTGTAAAAGAAGAAGCTATACTTTCTAAGGAAACTCCTAAGAATACAGCTACTAAGCAAATGACTAAAAGAAAATATGTTTGTCATTAAACATATTGTTCTAAAGTTGAAAAAGACTTGCAATCTGTTCAAATGTTGTCTAAAAAAAGTGACACAATCTAAGAAACAAAATTCAAAAACTTAATGGGTCAGCAAATCAAAAGTTTCTTGCAATGCTATTTACACTTCCCGGAAAGCGTGTGTACCTGAATTATGGTATTTCAATATTGGATGTTCTAAACACACGTGTCAGAAAAGTTTCATAACTAATTATGAATCATGTGAAGGTGAAAATGTCACTTATGGGGTGGTGCAAAAGGTAAGATTGTTGGTAACCAAGTGGCTTAGCCCACCTGGCCACTGAGCTCCTCATTTGAGTGGGAGACCCGAGTTCGATTTCCTTTGGGAACAAATTTGGAGTTATAGGAGTTATAAGTTGGATTGGTGATTTCGTGGAGTATTTGAGTGCTTGGTGTACTAACTACTAACAACTAACTTTGTCCGATAAAAAAAAAAAAAAGGTAAAATTGTTGGTAAAGACACTTCCGATGTGAGTGAATTTCCAAAGTTGTCTAAATGCATTGCATGTTTTGTAATGGTCAAATGTGAAGTGAAGAATGGTCAAATGTGTCAATTCAAGTATGAAATTATGTGATACACTTAGAACCAGGTTTAACTCCTTAAGAACCGACCTGTAGCGTCGAACCGGGAATTCAGTTGATTTTGTCAGCAAAACTGGTTTCAAACGGTTATAACAGAAAAATTGTTAAGGCATGCAGCGCAGAACAAAACTTTGAAGCTTGCACAACGGTTTTTCAGTGATTCCATTTATTCAGTTGAGTTGGGAGTTATATAGCTTTCATATTCCATTACTTAGTGTTATTTCTATTGATTGTTGCGGTTCTTATTATAGATTCTAGAAATTAGGGTTCTTGAGAGTTTGATAGAATTTGGTTCGTTTATGGGGAATTGGTTATTGTAACTTGTAATTGTTTGGTCGGTTGATAGTGAAGAAGTGCCCTGATCCCGTGGATGTAGGTATTATTTCCGAACCACGTAAATCTTATGTTTGCCCAATTTTCAATTTCATAGTTCGTCTTCTTCGCTTTGCTTCTGAATCAATTGCGTTTTCTCTAAGTTTGTCGATTGGATTAACAAGTGGCCCTGTCTGTGGGAAACATATAGGTGATAATGGCATCGATGATTTTGGGCTTTGGAAAATCAAGATGAAAGCACTCTTGACACAACATGTATTGGTGAATGCATTGAAACCTGTAGACTAATGGCTTGCATCTTCTTCGACCAATGTTGCAGAAAATCAGATCAAGAAGAATGAAATTCTGGAGAAGGCTCAAAATGTCATCATCTTGTACCTTGGAGACAAACCTCTTAGAGAGGTTGCAAAAGAGAATTCTGCTATAGATTTGTGGAAGAAACTGGAGGAGTTGTATCAAGCAAAGTCGGTTTCTAACAGATTGTATATGAAGCAGTCACTCCTTGCATTCAAGATGGCTGAAGAGAAGAATATGAGTGAGCAACTAGATGAGTTTAACAGGGCTGTGGATGATCTTGAAAGTTTGGAAGTAAAACTGGAAGATGATTGTTGGGATATTTTAGTTTTGATGAATTATACCAAAACATTATCAACTTGTGTTATTCAAGCTAATATACAGATAACAAGTTGAGGGGGAACGAGAGAACAAGTTGAGGGGGAACTCACGAAATCAGAAGAAGATGATCGAGATCAGAAGAGGCTGCAGACGAGGCTGATCAAGATCAGATGAGTAAGACGAGTTCCGAGTTAACTGATGAGCTGAGCAAAATACAGAAGAGAAGAAAAGCTAAAGCCAGTTGATCAGATGACCAGATGACCTGATCAGAAGACCTGATCAGATACCCAGAACAGACCTGATCAGATGACCAGAAGAACAGACGAGCTGATCTGGTGATCAGAAGAACAGACGAGTTGATCTGGTGATCAGAAGAACAAACAAGATGATCAGAACGAAACTGACCAGAAGATCAGAAGAGGAGGTAGCTGATCAGAAGAGGAGCAGATGAGACTGATCGAGATCAGACGTGATTGAGATCAGATGTGCTAACCTGATGCAGATGACCTGATGCTATCCTGATATGTTGACCTGAAGATGTGCTGATCTGATCAGGCGAGCTGATCAGATCAGGCAAGAAGAAATCAGATAGCCTGAGTCAAGTGACCTGAGGGTCAGTGAGTAAAAGTGACCTGAGGGTCAGGATGTCTGAAGTCAGAACAGCTGAACTCAGTAAGCCTGAGTGTCAGTATGCCTGATCAGACAAGGTCCGCTGAAGAGAAGTCTGCTGAATCCTGAAGACTCAGAAGAAACCTGAGACTCAGAAGAATCCTGAAAACTCAGAAGAATCCTGAGACTCAGAAGAATCCTGAGACTCAGAAGATCCTGAAGAATATAGCCGTTAGATTCAGCTGACGTGGACCAATGAGAGGAAGACAACCAGCCTAAAAAAGCTGCAGAACTTACAGAATAGTATGGATTTGAATGTTATTCTCTCCAACGGTAACATTCAAATCCATACTATAAATACAATATCTTCCATCAAATTAAGCGTGGAGAATGTGGAAGAAGATGCTACAGAGCCAAGAGCCATATACTCGAGCATTCCCACCATAGAACACAAATCTGTAGACATACAAATATGTTCAAGAGTGTTCTTAAACCCAATCTAAGCGACCCACGATATATCCTAAGCTTAGAGAGATTTTTCCAACCTTAGCATTGAGGCTAAACAAATGTAAGGAAAAATCTCAACCTAGTTGGAGACACCAACCCAAACCCAAACCCTATTGTTAGGTAGTTTGTGTGATTGTTGGAGTTGTAAAGAGTGAGTAAGCTGCAGAGTAGTCAGCCAGAAAACTCTAGAGAAGAAGTGAGTAAAACTATCTTGGATAGTCATAAAGCTTGTGTGTGTTTGAGTAAGTAAGCTGCAGAGTAGTCAGCCAGAAAACTCAAATGTAGAAGAAGTGAGTAAGCTACAGTGAGTTAGCCTGAAAGCTTGTAGGCGATCCCGTGAAGGGTGATAAGTCCCGATTGAAGGAATTTCCCTAGGAACAGGGAGAGTGGATGTAGGAGATTGAGTCTCCGAACCACTATACTTTGTTGTGTTCGTTATTGCTTTATGTTCTTATCTTGTCATATGCATTTGGTTCTAAGCAAAACACAACACATGGACTTAAAAGAACAAAAATTTGGAATCACCATTCCTTCACCCCTGTTTTATATGCATTACATGATTTTTTCCGCATTTCATGAGTTTTTCACAGGGTCAAACAATGATGATAAGGCATTGATGCTGTTAAACTCTTTGCCAAAATCTTTTGATAGTTTCAAAGACACTCTTTTGTTTGGAAGGCAAGAACAGTTAGGGCTTGTTTGTTTATGGCTTTGAAAGTGGCTTTCAGAATTTCAAATCCCAAATCCACGTTTGTTTATCAGGATTTCGGTATAGAATTTTAAATTCTCCAAAATTCTACTCTATAATACCTATAATACACCTATTTTACCTTTTTCAAACACCATTTCCAATACACTATCAATCATCTATCACACATTTTCCAATTATTATTATATATCCAACTCAATAACCTCTCTCTTCCTTTTTTACTTTATTATCATTATATAATATAATATACAAACACATCAATCATTAAACAATCATCCAATCATTTCTATATTACTTTTTACAATATAATATTCTTTCTATCATCTACTTTTTCAAAATCTTATTTTATCAAATCCTATAAAATCCACACTCCCAAACATATGCAAAATACAAATACACTTTTGACTTTATACCAAATCCTTCCAAATCCCCTCTACAGGATTTCAAATCCCTTAAAACTGTAAACAAACAGGGCCTAAAGATTTTATGCAGTTCAAATTGCAATAAAAAAAAAGTTTCTGTCAAGAAATCATCAAAAGATGGAGAAAGCCTCAATGTGAAATTCAAAGGTGGCAAGAAGAAATTCAACCAGAAGAAAAATAAAGGTAAAAGAGCCTCTTCTGATCCGAAGAGTGACTTTGTTGAAAAGAGAAAATGTTTCTCTTGCCATAAACCTGGGCATCTAAAGAAAAATTGTCCAGAGAAAAAGGAGAAGAAAGCTCAAGAAACTCCAAATGATACAGAGGCTGCTGTAGCTGAAGAGGGCTATGAGAGTGCAGAAGCCATGGTTGTAAGTGACAATAAGATGCATGAAGAGTAGGTTCTTGACTCTGGCTGCTCATTCCACATGTTTCCTATGGAACAGTGGTTTGAAAATCTGAAGTTACTGGATGGGGGGTTAGTCCTACTTGGAAATGATGCAGGCTGTAGAATAAAAGGGATATGATCTTTGAAAATCAAGATGCTTGATGGAAAGAATATGATTCTTTCAAATGTAAGATATTTTCTTGGACTCAAAAGGAATCTTATCTCTTTGGGATCTCTGGATGCACTGGGATATGAGTTCAACACTGAAAAGGGCTCAATTCTCATCACTAAAAACAACAGAGTTGTCATCAAGGGGGAAAAATCAAATGGATTGTATGTTTTGACAGAAGAAACTGTGACTGGTACAACTGATGCCAGCATTAACTCAACTGATACAGTACTATGACACAAGAGACTTGCTCATATTGGTGAAAAAGGATTACAGATTCTGTCAAAGAAAGGAGTGTTCTCAGGAAATAACATATCAAAGTTGTAATTCTGTGAGTAGTGCATTCTTGGAAAATCAAGAAAGCAGCCATTCTCAAGAGGTACACACTCAACTAATGAGAAATTTGATTATGTACATTATGATATTTGGGGTCCATCAAGGGTTGAGTCTCAAGGTGGAGGTAGATATTTCATGACTGTCATTGATGATTTTTCAAGAAAAGTGTGGGTGTTTATCATGAAACAGAAGAGTGATGCTTTTGATAGATTTAGAGAGTGACTTATAGAGCAAGAGAATAAGTTAGGAAAGAAGTTGAAACACTTGAGAATAGAAAATGGCCTTGAGTATTTGTCATAAGAGTTTCAATCTTTTTGCACACAGAGAGAGAGGGATAACCAGACATAGAACTGTACCCTCTAACCCTTAGCAAAACGGACTTTGCTAAAAGAATGAACAGAAGAAAATTTTCCTGAATCTATATATCTGAAGAAGCCGAATGGAGATTTTTGGGTTATTAAAATAAAAGTTTTGAACACAATATGTAGGTCCCGAACGGGTTTTGTGAGGGTAGAAGTCTAGAGGGGAGGGGTGAATAGACTTCTAAAACTTTTCGTGCAAGATCAGGTGTGAAAACAGGTTGCCTGATCAGAGTGCGGGTGAATCAGTCTGGAATGATATCCAACTTACTGATCGCCTGATGGCAGATCCGTTCGGTGTCTATCAGTTTAACTGATGTGCGGAAGCTAGTTTTAACCCGTGTGAAAAACCAGTTTTATAAGATCAGATTCTGCAGTCTGTTTTCAATCAGATGACTAAAGTGTCAAATTGATCAAATCAGTTGCTTGATGCAAACTGATCCTAACACAGAATATATATGCAGTTTAAGCCAAGTTGTGTGCAGTAGTGTAAAGCAGTTAAGAGCAAATAAATACACACAAGATTTTTATAGTGGTTCGAAAAACCAGTCCTACGTCCACTCTTCCCTATCACAAGGGGCACCAACTAACCAACTGGACTTATTATTGTGTTAGTCCAACACAGTACAACCAACAGATGTTTAGAGAGTTCTCACTCAAACGATCCCAGAAATCAGAACTAGAAACCATAGTCTGAAATCTTGCAAAACAAACTTAACCTAACTTTTGGGTTTGGGTAATGATTAGTTGTTGTTCCAACTGGAAATCTATCCTAGTGTTTATGTAGCCTAAAGCTAAAGGATGAGATTTCAATGCTAAGAACAAATGGGATGAACACTTATAAAATAAACTTGAATTTTTTGTTCTTCGTGCGCAAATCTTGCTATAGCTTGAACTTGATGATAATTTCCGTGTCTGCACTATGAAGAGCAATCCCATATTTATAGAACTTGAAATCAAAGAACCGTTGGAGAGCAATTTGAATTTCAGGCTATTTTTTGTAGGTCGCAGGATTGATTTGACGTGCTTCAGGAACGGCATGGACGAAAGCGTGCATGTTTTTCCTTTCTAGCCGTTTGACTATGCATCTGAATACCGCATTGTCAGCTCCGTACATACGTGTCTTGTTCTCATTGGTTAACAAGTTCACTTTTCAGTGTTTGTTCTACCAACTAAAGTTGACATTCTTCTTGTTCAGATCAACAACGTATAACTTGCGTAACATCAGTTGACACCTGGTGTGAGCTGACCTGATCAGATAAAACTGATCAGTCTACCTGATAGAGTCTTCTGGTGCAAGTTGTTTTAGCTCAACTAGCAGACTAAGATGATGTAGGTCTTCTGGTCTTGATCTTCTGGTAGTCTTCTGATCTTCAGGTCTTTTGAAATTTTAGCTTCATGTCTTCACATGATCATCTGACTAACTGGCTTGTCTGATCTTCTGACCTTGTCTTGTCTTCTGACTCGTCTGGTCTTCCGACTTTCTTCTGTCTTCTGACCTCATCTGGTCTTCTGATCTTCTGACCTTGTCTTGTCTTCTGACTCGTCTGGTCTTCTGACTTTGTCTTGTCTTCTGACCTCATCTGGTCTTCTGATCTTGTCTTGTCTTCTGACCTGGCATATACATATTGAGTTCCCCCTCAATATGTTGACATATCTTATACATCAGTTGTCTATACAACTCAGCTGGTCATTCTATCCTGATTCTAAATCATCAGTCAGCTAACATGTCTGACTGGTCCTATTACAATCTGTTTTGGAACTTCCATCAAAACATAATACAAATTTCCCTACAATTTCCCCCTTTTTGATGGAACCAAAACACTTACTCAGAAAAATAGATAACATGAATGAAAATAAGATAATAAATAAAATGCACATATCAGAAGACAATGAGACGTTGTCTTAGAATCAGAAAATGATAGGATATTTTATTAAGATAGATGCGTGATTACAGATTACATAAAATACCTATAATCTGATACTAAGATGTCTTCTTCATACGTGCTTGAATTTTTTAAGTTCTTTCGGGATACCAAAAAGTCGGTACATCCTTTGCAACAGCTGCTCCAGTCTGTCTCTCCCGATGATCCCTCATTTCTTTGTAAATTCATAATATGCTTTCTTAAACTGGATAGGATCAAGATTATTATCTGGATGCAGAGGTGGGAGAAGTTGTTCGAAGGAAGGAGCTTCAGGTATTAACGACATAATCTTCCCTTCCTTCATAACAATCTGGTAGAAATTTGGGTACATTGTTTCTAGCCAGTTCCTGAATTTATCATCATTAGCAACTTGGTCTTGATGAATCGGAATCTTCTCCAAGATGTACACATTACATAACCATTCTCCCCTAATCTGGTCCCACTCAGGAAGCAGATCTTTCCAAGCACAGAGGATGTCTTTAACATTAGCCGGAAAGGCTCTCTCTTCCCAGTCAATATCCTCTGCAGCAATTTCCTTCTTTCTCTGCTTTCGGATGTATGCGATGTTAAGTCCTCCAGCCTCTGCCATTTTCCGCTTCTTAATGGCAGCATCCATTACCTTCTGTCTGGTTTTCTGTTCTTGAATCTGCTCAGGAGACATCTGATTTCTGGATCTGGTAGAGGTTATCTGACCTTGTCCCTGAGCTTCAGCAGTTGATTTTATCATCTTGCCCTTGCCTTTCTTCCTTTTCAGAGATTGATCAGATTAGGCTCGTTCTTCTTCTTCTTTGAATAATTTCTTTGCAAGTTCAAGGCTTTTTGCCTGATCATCAGATTCCATCCTTTTCTGCACAGAAGAAGAGAAATCTTCAATTTTGTCAACCCTGGCAACAACCTCAAACAAAGCTGACTTCTGCTCAGTGATTTCTTTTCCTTGAGCCTCGATCTCCTTGCTGTGTTGCTCCACAGTTTGTTTCAGTTCTTCAGAAGGAGTGACTTCAGAAGGAGTGACTTCAGGTATATCGGATGAGGTGGATTTTGGTAATTTCGCATCAAAAGTTACCATCTGCATCTGTTTTTCTTGTTCTTGTCCTTCCTCCTTTTTGGTTGCATCAAAAAGGTGTGACAGTCTGAGATTCAGAGCCCGAAATTGACTCATCATCTCCTCCTTAAGTTCCTCCACAGCAAGAGGAGTGATCTGAACATTTGCAGAGGAAGGTGCAGGACCCAGGAGCCTGTTTAACCCGGATTCAATGGCCTTCCTGGTCTGATCAACAGATCGTTCAAATCGTTTCCAGCCAATATCCATACAGGAGTCAGTTCTCTCTAAAGATCCCCAGACACTTTCCAAGAGAATCTGCGTCTCTCCAAGCATATCAGTCTGGATCTTTAGCTTCTCAGAGAGAGGATCAACTCATTTCATTACAGAGTAGAGGATAGAATTATGCATGTGGGTGATCTTGTCAACTGTTAGCTTCCTCTCTCTGTCAACCAGGTTCCTCTGTTCTTCCTCAAATTGCTGCATCATATCTGCTGCGAGAGTTGTAAATTGTGCATTAATAAAAGCTTTTACCCCATCTTTTATTTTTGAAGTCATAAGATCTAGGGTATCAGCACTCAGCACAGCAGTCTGGCCAGATGTTGATGCCTCGCCAAGCTGGGTCTCATCTGCAGCACCCATACCTGGTTCATCGGCAGCTCCCTCAAAGTCTTCATTAAAGCGAGGTTCTTCGGATTCTTCAATCTCCCTGGCAATCCCAAACCTGTCATGAATTAGCCATCTGATGTCGTCATCAGAAGCCAATTCAGCTGCGCTCTCAACCCCATAATGATTAATTAAATCAGGGCAAAATTCAAGCAGAAACTCCTTCACTTGTTGCTTCAAAATGTATAACACTGGGCTCTCTGCATCTGGAGATTCAAGTAATGTTTTGGTGTTGAAGGGGTTGTGAGACATTGAGACATAGAGATCATCTCTAGGCGTAGTCTCAGCAGGTTCTTCAACTGCTTCAGGATCAGGTGCAGATGAGGGAGTTGGTGCAGATGGGTGTATTTGTGGTTCGATGGCTATGTCTGATTGAGGTTGAGGAGGTGTAGGAATATTTGTTTGTTCCGTGGGTTGAGGTGCATATGGGGTTCTGAAGGCTGTGGGATAAGTGGAATTTCCAGTTGAGGTGAGGGTTGATCAGAGTGTATTGTCTCAACTGGGGTTGGATCTGGTATATGGGCTTGGGTTGTTTCTGGTTGAGATGGTTGAGTAAGATCTGGTTGATCAGGTTGGTGTTTGGTGGTGAGTTGTTTGGGAGGTGATGGTAAGGGTGTATTATGTTGAGGTGATGGTGGGGTAGGTGATCTGGGAAAGTGAGTGGATTCACGACTCTTAAATAGTGAGCTCAGGTGTGCCGAGTCAGATGGTTCGGATTCGTCCTGAACCTCTTCAACATTTTCTTCTGTAGCATCACCAACCTCCACCTGACCAGACTCCTCCATTATTGTCAGTTCTCGATCTGTACTGACCGTGTGTTCAGAACTCACAGCGGTTTCCTTACTAGGTAAATCAATCTGCAGAATCCCCCCAGACTCCAGGACTTCAACATCACTGTCCTCGTCATGAGGACCCTCAGAAGGCATTCCAGTCCCCTTTGACAACATTGTGGTGAGCTTTCTCTGTCAGATGCTTGTGCTGGCTTGCTTGTTACTTGTTTTCTTTTAATAGCCCTCGTCTTTGGTTGACCTCGTGCTTCTGACTGCACAGATGAGGTCTGTTTAGATTTTGGTACATATGGGGCACTTTGCCCAGACAGTTCTTCATCCCTGTATAACAATGCTTTGAACTTCTCCAAGTATTGCTTTTGCCCAATGTCTGACCAAGGATAATTGGGAATCTTATCAGCAAGGATTATCAAGACCTTGTGAATGTTGCAGATGTTCTTGGTCAGCACCACCTGATTATTTTCGTTTGTGGCAAACTTTGTCGTTTCCTGCAGCAAACGATGCTTGAATAACCCCATCCAGTTCATGTCTGGGGCCTTCTCTATGATTGCGGTCATCACATGCTGCTTTTGATGGGTTAGAGCATCTGGGCTAAAAGCAATCCCCAGAATGACCTTCGAGACAATCTCGAAAAGCAGCCTATACTTTCTTCAGAGGTAGGGAACCTTGAGATTTGTGATGTTTGAGATGTTCCCAGGCCTCAACAACACTTTCTGCAGATACTCTTTATCTGACATCCCAGCTGTGAACTCATCGGGGTAGTTTCTTCCCATTGGAAGCCCAAAGATTCTTCCAAGGTCATCGTTGCTTACATCAATTCTATTACCACCGACGAATGAGTATAACTCTTTATTGTCGGTCTCCTTCAATTTTCTCAAAAACTCCAGAGACTCGATGATGGAAACACTGCTCAAATGTCGATAACAAAACCGTTCAAGCCCACATGCTTTAAGACATTCCAGTATTTCTTTCGATTCTGGGTCATTTGTGACATGAAATATGACACACTTCTCATCGATCATGTTTTTTTATCATGGAAGTATAATCACAACTTTCCGATGGTATTATAGATGATTCCATTTTCTAAAGGCATAAAAATTACACAAAATTAGGGCTAAGTGAAAAAACATAATCATTCACACAGTTTTAAGCGTAAAAGGCATAAAAGTCCCATTTGAACATGATTATGAGTAGTACACACAAATTCTATAACCCTATCATGATATGTTATTCATGAAACAAAAACATTAAGATGAGCAAGTTACCAGATAAGCGATATGAGGATTTGAAGAGAAGGATTAGTCGCTTGAATATTTTGAGTGTTAGAGAATTTTCTGGAACTGATTTGCGTTTTAAGAGGTAGAAATGTGAAAGGTTTTCAGAGAAAGGGTATTAGGGTTTTAAATGGATAGGAGGGAAAAACATTTTGCATGATTATTTTTGAAGATACTTGAGTGTCCTTTTTAATCGAATAGTCAGGATTAAGCGTTTGAAAAGTAATTGAATTGTGCGGTGAAGGATTTTAAACCGATAGACTTTTGGACTAAAAAGCTCAGAATAAATGCATTTAATACACAAATCCCGCATCCGCATTTAATGCTTGCAGGCGTGACATCATAAAGTAATGGGAACAGTAATAGCTAACATAGAATAGTCATAAAGATAATTCAGAAAATGTATCTGACTGACTGATGTTGTAATCAGTCAGTTACCACTGTGTTCTGATCTAGTCCACCTGAGCTGGTCCACCTGATTGCTGTTGACCTTATTGATGGTAGCCTAATCCTTAGTATTTCCCAACAATGTCCCACTTACCTAATCAAATTTCTGCTGATCCAATCTGATCAAGTCAGGTCTTGGGATGCGTGCTCCCGCCAAAACCTCATCCTCGGGGAGTCGAACAGTCGCCTCGATTTCCTGAATCGGTGTGATGTGTGATAGACCCGTAATGATGGCCTGTCACTTTGTGACGTCATACGTTATGAACTAATCCAACCAGCAGTCGCGTATCACTTATGCACTGCCCTTGCAATGCCAATTTCTTTGGAGGGGCCTCGAGAGTTCAAATTTTGTATTTCTAGCCCCGTTTATCCTCTATAAATAGGACAAGGTTTCAGTCATACAACCCATTGAACTTTCTCCCCACACTTATCGTTCTCAAGCTTGTGCTTGTGAAATTCCGGCAAGTCCAATTCCGACGAGTCCTTAATTTCAAGGAGTCCTCTGGCAATAGGCTTTTTCTACTCTACACAAATGACCTCCGGTTCTCAATCCATCCCTGTGCTTCCCCCGTTTCTGATCTCGTCTTCATCGGAGGATGATCGTTGTTGGGAAATTTATAGTTTTGATAAAAGTTCCAAAAACACATGTAATAGGACCAAATCGGACACATAGGTTGATCGATGTTTATATTACTGCTCATAGAATACCGAGTTGATAATTACTTGTATAGAACAACCGATGTAATAGATAGGTCACATATTGAGGGGAACCTCAATATGTATAAGTCGATCCAAGATCCAAAGAACAAATTGATATCCGATGAGCCGTAATGTTAGAGAAGAAATGAAAGATCGACGATCGATCGATCTAGTCGATATCTCACCAAGTCATAAAGCTCAAACTCGGAATACTTGAAGATCGATGACTTCCGAAAGATCGGACCGAAAGACCTACATCACCGGGTCCGCTAGTTGAAGCTAAGTCAACCGCACCGAAGACTCCATCGGTAGATCGATCGGGCTCGATCGATCGAAGTCACTTCACCAGTGAAAACCGATGTTTCACCTAATCATACGTCGATGATCCGAACAAGAAGAATGTCAACCTTAGTTGGAAGAAAAACACCGAAAAGTCGTCTCATAACCAATAAGAACAAGACACGATGATCGGAGCCGACAATTAAGGGATTTGATGTTGCTTCTCTAACGGCTATAAAATACAAGTTCACTCTTTTTGGCCATGCCGTTCCTCAAGCACGCCACATCAATCCGCAAACTCTACCTAATATAGCCCGAAATTCAAATTGCTCTCCAACGGCTCTTTGATTTCAAGGTCTATAAATATGGGATCACACTTCAGAGTGAAGACACTAAACACCGAACAATCAAGAAGCTCAAGCAATTATCGATTTCATCGAAGAACACGATCAAGAAGATTATTATATTAAGTGTTCATCCCATAAGTTCTTAGCATAGAAATCTTTTCATCTAGCTGATAGGCTACCTTAAACACTAGAAAAGATTTCATAGTTGGAACCAAAACAATCTTATCCAAACCCAAGTTAGGTTAAGTTGTTTAGCAAGATTCGCACTAGGGTTTCTAGTTACGATTTGTGGGATCGGTTGAGTGAGAACTCCTTAAATATCTCTGTCGATTGTCTTGTGTTGGACTAACACATAAAACTAAGTCCATTGGTTAAGTTGGTGCCCCTTGATAGAGAAGAAGTGGGCGTAGGGACCTTGGTTTGTCCTAACCACTATAAATCTTGTGTGCCTTTACCGCTTTGATTAACTGTCTACACAATTGCACAACCTTTAAAGCGCATACATATTCTAAGTTGAGATCAGCTAGCACCAAGCTTCTGATATGATCAAGCTTGACACTTCAGTCAACTGGTTAAAACACTAACTTTGAAATCTGATTTATAAAAACTGGTTTTTCACGGGTAAAACTTAAGCTTCCGCACACATCAGTTAATCTGATTCTATACTAAACCGATCGATATAAGGAAGATCGATTGAACTTGAAACCTCAACAAATCGAGATATATCGGTCTGAGAAAAAAGCGAAATATCGGTTGAAGGGGGAACTTCAACTGATCGAGGAGGATCAGAAGGAAAACCAGACACAAAATGAAACAGATCAGTTGAAAAGAACAGTTGGGAAATTATAAGGTTTAGGCAGAAAACTAAGATCAACAAGTGGAATCAACTTCAAATGGTATTGATCGATTACTATATCGACCAACCAGATCGCCTTTTCTTTTCTCTTGTTATTTGCTTATTTATCGGATCTTATCTCTGCTTTTTATTTGCTTTCTTTCAGACGATTACTGTGTGACGATCCCCGCAAATCATTTAATGCGGACGGGGGGTACATGTATTAATTGCTACAAAATGAGCTTTTAAATCCAAAAGGTTTTCGTACGTGCTTTTCCCAACCATTCGATCAAAACCGCTTAATCTGGATCGTCTAATCTTTTCAAACCATTAATCTTCCAAATCTTGTCTTTTTCCCTCCTCATCTTTATAAGGTTCATCAAAAACCCTACGAGTTTTCCAATTCACAAACTTACGATTTATTTTCCTAAAACTCTCCAGACACTTCTCTGCGATTCAAAGTGTTTTTTCTTAAGTTTCAAAATTATCTTCCTGAAAAACAGAATCTAGTAATTTCTGATTATTTGATGAATCATTCTCTTAAAACCTTTGTTTCTTAAAGATTTTGTCAATCGCTGATATCCTGTATTATGTTTTATTGTTTCTTGGTTTCCGCATATGTGATATTCTTAGTATTTATGCACAATTTTAACCGAATCTATCTTATCTCAGATGATCACTCACGGTATGGGTAAAATAATGTGCAATTATCTTGAATCGACATTAAGGATTGTCGAGGACAAGTTCGCATAATTTGGGGTTACAAAGGATCCTAATCAATGGAAGTAGAAGAAATTTCAAGAAAGCGGGACTTGAGAAATATTGTCTTTTCTTTCAATCGCAATCCAAAGATGCAAAGATGAAGCCCTCAATTCGTAAGGAATTTAAGGGTGGATACAGATGCTCGGAGAAGAACTACTTTCGGCAAATCACGGAGAAGAGATCGACCGACGAATGAGGATATAACTCGTCTGTTCAAACCTACCAAAAGGATCTAATCTTTGCTCACTACAGGAGAATCAAGATGAGCCGATCATAAACGAGCTCATCGAGAGGCCGACAAACATCATACGTCCGCTTTGTCGGTTAATGCTCAAGAGGAAATACCGATTGTTGTTTGACATTTTGTCAAAAACAATTATGGGTATTTCATTCAAATTTTTATGCTCTTACATCACCAAAACAGACAAAGATGGTTCAATAATTGATGAAGCCAAGAACATCAATTGGCATGGGTTCCTAAAGGCCATTCTACTCCAAGAACATGATAAATTTGGAGTTGATGAGTGGAGGCGGTGTCTATCTCAAGAAGAGGATCATCAATCTCAACAAGGTTGCGCTTATCCTACAAGACAAAATGCCAAATGCCGATGGGAAATGTAAATGGACCAAGTCCTACAAGGCATTCCTTCCACCACTTTAGCCATATTTGGGCCACCGCACGATGATATGCGCCAACTCCCCCAAAGACGAAGAAGGAAAAAGTAAGGAAGCAACTTCGTCTACACCAGATGCCCCCGCAAGAAGAAAAGAAAATCGGTGAAGGTCCAGGAGAAGAGGTCAAGAAGGCGAAGCAAGCCTCCATAACTCGATGCTAGAAGATGAGTCGATGAAGAAAGAGCGCCAGATCGTACCACAGCACCACAAAAATCGTGAAAAATCGACAGCAAGCTTTCAAGCCGAGAGCTCGCTACCATTCTTAGGAAGAAGCACGAGACGAACGATCTCCTTCTCCTCCGGCTGAAATGATTCACCACTCGCACTAATGGTCACGAAAGCATGTCTCTCCTACTTTCCACCGCCTGTGAACTCGAAACTACATCGGGCATAACTCGAATTACATCACCTCATGACTCGACACTACAACGGTTCGCGAACCAGAACCTTACATTGTGGAACCAGGTAAGCACTGCCTCCCACAAAGAGAACCTCTCGCAGTCGAGCCAATCGCATAACTTCCGCCTACTCAAGCACCACGGACCCTCCACATCTCATCAACCGAACCGACAGACAATTCATGAGTCTAGATCATCAAAGACCATCACAGGGAAAAATGGTCGAAATGCAAATCGAACGAGAAATTGATGAGATGTATCCGTAATCGGTCGCCCATCCCGCTATTAGAGAACAAGTTATGGAGATCCTCACCGGAGAGATCTCGATTAAAAAAGCTTCTCGATTTTATAATGATTATTGAACAAATGGGCGGTCTTGATGAGTTTGCGATTTTGATTTCGATATGAGCTAATAACTACTGAATCTATCAAAGCTCGATCCACAGAAGTCAAGTTGATCAAACAAGGCGAACCGAGATCGCTCAAGAAGCTCTGGGCGATGCTACAATGAAGGATACAGAGGAGTCGCCGATGATAGTGGAACTGGTGCTTTGCAGTTCATGACCAACCACCGAGGCACAAACAATCAAATCGATCAAGTGAAGCAAAACATTCCAACATCTCACATCATCACGATCAATTTCGGAGATCGATTCTTGTCTCAAAGATCTCCGAAAAGAAGAAGTTGAGGGAGTGATAGGTCGATCGAGGCAGATTGGCCTCAAAGAAATAACAGATCAAAGGGAATTGGCTATTTCCCATTGCAGCTATCAAAGATCGGTTCTCCCAAACTGTGACCACCGTGTTCCGCCAAACTTATAAAAATCCGTTGATGACAAGTCGATTCGTGGATCAACAACAAGTTTCTTTTCCGATGCTCACCGAAAAGCTCGAATTGACGAAGAGAAACTTGACAAACTAATTTTTACACTCTCTATCGCCATGGAATCACAAGATCGAAATGATCTCGAAGGTTGAACATTTAACCGCCAAGTTCTGTGTTTATCTGCGCATCTCAACAGGCAATATCGATCTGTTTGGATCCCTAACTTCCCACCTCACGCCTCTTTTTGATCAAACCAAAAAGGGGAAGGACGGAGGAGAAACCAACCCGACATGATCGTAACAACGTAAGACCTAATTGCATAGCTTGAAGCCTATGGACAAAGACTAGACCATCCGGATCTCTTTGCTAACGATGTCTCTCGAAAAAGATGGAAAAGTCAAAGGCAAGAAAGGTAGTAGCTCATGGTGTTTCGGGACATCACAAAAGGTAGGCTATCATGGGTGCCTTTGACATCACAACTGTACTACCCACTCGCATACACAACTTTGTACCACCACACTCGCACTAAAATAGTCACAAGAAGACAAATACTAGCCGACATGCACCGATAAGGAATCAAGCAAGAAACTCGCCCAAAGAGCGGATTGTCAAGAGACCCAAAAAAAAGAAGAAAGAAGGGCGTAAAAATTAACCGAGGCGTAAAATCAAGAAAAAAAATTCGGATCGAGAGCGAAGAAAGGAAAGGCCGAAAAATCAGCATCGTAACCTCACCGCCAAAGAAGAGTTGATGAGATCATTCCAAAAAAACTACTTTGCACATGCTAAGAGGTTTGAGGAATGGAACAAGATCGTGAATGAATGGCTTCGGATGCTTTTTTTCCTTAATCTTGTTCCACGAGAAGAATCTCCGGATGATGAATTCCTCAACCGGTTAGAAAATAAATATCCGATTTTCCAAAGTATCTCGGAAAATGAGGCCAAACTTATCAATGTAAAAATATCTCGCCAAGAGTATGATCTGCTGGATTACTCGAAGAAGGCGGATGGCTCATTTGACATGACCGGCATTTCAGAGATTCTACTTTGACATCCTAAACAGAACGCATATAACTGATCCTCGCCAGGACCAATGATGTCAAATGGAAACTATATCAGATTTTCAACGTACCTCAAGATCAAAGAGAGATGCCAGAAGGATACAAGCCTAAAGAGTGAAGATTCAGAAGACTTCTCAGGAACAACTGTTTTTTAAATTCAAACTTTTCGATGTAACATGTAATCGATATATCTAATGAGAAAAGTTTATTTTTTCCGATCCTAAGACAAAATCTCATTGTCTTCCGATTATGTGCTCTTTCTTCGTTCTATATTTATCAACTGTGTTTGGTTTCTCGTGTTTTTGGTTTTTATCAAAAAGGGGAAATTGTTGGGAAATTTATAGTTTTGATAAAAGTTCCGAAACACATGTAATAGGACCAAATCGGACACAAGTATGATCGATGTTTATATTACCGCTCATAGAATACCAAATTGATAATTACTTGATAGAACAACCGATTGTAATAGATAGGTCACATATTGAGGGGAACCTCAATATGTATAAGTCGATCTGAAGATCCAAAGAACAAATGATATCCCGATGTGCCGTAATGCTAGAGAAGAACAGAAGATCAAATCGATCCGATCAAGTCGATATCTCAAATTGAAGTCATAAAGCTCAAACTCGAATACTTGAAGATCGAATGACTTCTAGAAGATCGCACTGTAAAGACCTACATCACCGGTCCGCTAGTTGAAGCTAAGTCAACCGCACCGAAGACTCCATCGTAGATCGATCGATTCTGACCGATCAAATCACCACCAGTGAAAACGATGTTTCACCTAATCATACGTCGATGATCCGAACAAGAAGAATGTCAACCTTAGTTGGAAGAAACAAGATCTTGAAAAGTCGCCTCATAACCAATAAGAACAAGACACGATGATCGAGCCGACAATTAAGGATTTGATGTCGCTCTCTAACGGCTATAAAATACAAATTCACGCTTTTCGCCATGCCGCTTTCTCAAGACGCCACATCAATCCTCGCAAACCTACCTAATATAGCCCGAAATTCAAATTGCTCTCCAACGGCTCTTTGATTTCAAGGTCTATAAATATGGGATCACACTTCAGAGTGAAGACACGAAAACACTGAACAATCAAGAAGCTCAAGCAATTATCAGATTTCCGCACAAAGAACACGATCAAGAAGATTATTATATTAAGTGTTCATCCCATAAGTTCTTAGCATAGAAATCTTTTCATCTAGCTGATAGGCTACCTTAAACACTAGAAAAGATTTCATAGTTGGAACCAAAACAATCTTATCCAAACCCAAGTTAGGTTAAGTTGTTTATCAAGATTTCAGACTAGGGTTTCTAGTTCTGATTTGTGGGATCGGTTGAGTGAGAACTCCTTAAATATCTGTCGGTGTACTGTGTTGGACTAACACATAAAACTAAGTCCAGTTGGTTAAGTTGGTGCCCCTTGTGATAGGGAAGAGTGGACGTAGGACTGGTTTGTCCGAACCACTATAAATATTGTGTGCCTTTACCGCTTTGATTAACTGTCTACACAATTGCACAACCTTTAAAGCGCATACATATTCTAAGTTGAGATCAGCTAGCACCAAGCTTCTGATCTGATCAAGCTTGACACTTCAGTCAACTGGTTAAAACACTAACTTTGGAATCTGATTTATAAAACCGGTTTTTCACGGGTAAAACTTAAGCTTCCGCGCACATCGCTTAAACCGATAGTTACCGAATCGACCGCTTTCAGCGATTAGTAAGTTGGTTATCGCCCAAACCGATTCACTCACACTCGATCAAAGGCTAACTGCCATCACACCTGATCTGCACAAAAAGTTTTCAGAAGTCTATTCACCCCTCCCCTCTAGACTTCTGCCCTCACAAAACCCGTTCGGGACCTACAATCATAATGACAAGGTTAACGACGATGAGCAACTTCTGACATGTAATATGGATTTAGTATTGTATATGCGAACTCGATCAAGCCAAAATGCCCTTCACAATCCCTTGAGTTCGCACCACATGTATGACAATCGTGTTCATTTAAAGCGGGAAGTCTCATCGCAGCATCTGACACTTCACGGTGCTGACAAAATATCATTTTTTGATAGTTTTGCAGCATCTTCCTCATGTGAAGCACTAAGATGAGTTCCCTGGGAACCGTGACTCCAGTAACTCCGTAGTATGAATCAAGTCGCTAGCCTGCCTCCGGGACTTATTGTAACTTTTCAACCTCAGGGTCTTATTGTAACTTTTCGACCTTCGGGTCTTTATTAATGAAATTATCCTTTAATTCCATGTTGTGTTGACTCGATTTCCTTATGTGATTTTTGTCTAGTCCTTGTCGTCTTAACATTTATGCAACTAGTTCCCCCTTCATCTGATATCTCTTTTCTGATCAGTTCCTTGACTGATCTTTCTGATCAGTTGAGGTACCTTACTGTTGGGATATTTTAGTTTTGATGAATTATGCCAAAACATTATCAACTTGTGTGTTTTAAGCTAATCAACAGATAACAAGTTGAGGGGGAACGAGAGAACAAGTTAAGGGGGAACTCACGAAATCAGAAGAAGATGATCGAGATTAGAAGAGGCTGAAGATGAGGCTGATCGAGATCAGATGAGTAAGATGAGTTTCGAGTTAACTGATGAGCTGAGCAAAATCATAAGAGAAGAAAAGCTAAGCCAGCTGATCAGAAGAATCAGAAGTTACCTGATCAGATAGACCGGAGATCAGATGACCAGAAGACCTGATCAGATGACCAGAAAAGATAAGCATATTGGATGACCAGATGACCTGATCAGATGACCAGATCAGAAGAGGAGGTTGCAGATCAGAAGAGGAAAGAGATGAGACCGACGAGATCGACGGATCAAGATCAGATAAGATAACCTGATGCAACTAACCTAATATGCTAACCTGATATACTAATCTGATGCAGATAAACTGATATGCTGACCAGATGCTATAATCGATCCGATCGTGAGCGGATCTCGATCAAAGAGAAGTCATCGTAAGACGAAATCATCCAAGTCATGTTCACTGAGAATCAAAACGCTACTAATGATCGCTTAGCTCGAAAAGCTAGTGACTGAGGGTCGATTGTCTCAAGTCAAGAGCCGAACTTAGTTAGCCGAGTCTCAAGATACCCGACGTATAAGGTCTCACAAGAGAAGTTCCCATTTGAATTAAGAATCCTGAGTAAAAGTATCCTGAGACTCAGAAGAATCCTGAAGACTTAGAGAACCCTGAAGAACTCAGAAGAATCCTGAAGATTATAGCCGTTAGATTCAGCTGACGTGGACCAACGAGAGGAAGACAACAAGCCTGAAAGCTGCAAATGCTACAGAATAGTATGGATTTGAATGTGACTCCATCCAACGGTAACATCCAAATCCACACTATAAATACAAGTTCTTCCATCAAATTAAGGGTGGAAGTGTGTGAAATGCGTGAAAACACCATTGAAGCTACAGAGCCAAATCATCTAGCATTTCCACCATAGAACACTGAGCAAGAAATACACGCATATATTCAAAGAGTGTTCTATCCTAGATCTAAGCACAAATATAATATCCTAAGCTTAGAGAGATTTTCCCATCCTTAGCATTGAGGCTTAACAAATGTAAGGGAAAATCTCAACCTAGTTGGAAACCAAACAAACCTTACCCAAATCAGTTTGATAGTTAAGTTTGTAGGTGAGTGAGAACTCGGTAAACATCTAAGCAATCCCGAAAGGGAGGGTAGGCGATCCCGTGAGGGAGATAAGTCCCGATTGAGTGAGAACTCGGTAAACATCTAAGCAATCCCGAAAGGGAGGGTAGGCGATTCCGTGAGGGAGATAAGTCCCGTTGAGTGAGAACTCGGTAAACATCTATAGGCGATCCCGTGAGGGAGATAAGTCCCGAGAGAGTGAGAACTCGGTAAACATCTATAGGCGATCCCGTGAGGGAGATAAGTCCCGAGAGAGTGAGAACTCATTAAACATCTGTTGTATTGTGTTCGACTAACACGTTAAACTAAGTCCAGTTGGTTAAGTTGGTGCCCCTACTGATAGGGAAGAGTGGATGTAGGAGTTGGACTCCGAACCACTATAAATCGTGTGTTCTTTACTGCTTTATGTTCTTACTTGCCAAATGCATTTGATTATAAGCAAAACACGCATCGTTCATAAAAGTAAAAAAAATTAGTATCACTGTTTCTCACCCCTGTTTTATATGCATTACGTGATTTTTACGCATATCGTGGGTTTTCAAAACGGGACCAACAATTGGTATCAGAGTAGGAGTTCAAAAGTTCACTGTTTTCAATGTGACCATCTGAATTGATCTTTGTGAAAAATCCCGTTTCTGTAAAAATGCATATATCTTAATGTTTTGGCGTCATTATCAAAAAGGGGGAAATTGTTGGGATATTTTAGTTTTGATGAATTATGCCAAAACATTATCAACTTGTGTGTTTTAAGCTAATCTACAGATAACAAGTTGAGGGGGAATGAGAGAACAAGTTAAGGGGGAACTCACGAAATCAGAAGAAGATGATCGAGATCAGACTAGGCTGCAGATGAGGCTGATCGAGATCAGATGAATAAGATGAGTTCCAAGTTAACTGATGAGCTGAGCAAAATCAGAAGAGAAGAAAAGCTAAGCCACCGATCGGAAGAATCGGTTACCCGATCGATGGACTCGAGATCGATGACCGTAAGACCGATCGATGACCGTAAAACATAAGCATCGATGACCGATGACCGATCGATGACCAGATCAGAAGAGGAGGTTGCAGATCAGAAGAGGAGCAGATGAGACTGATCGAGATCAGACGTGATCAAGATCAGATAAGATAACCTGATGCAACTAACCTAATATGCTAACCTGATATACTAATCTGATGCAGATAAACTGATATGCTGACCTGATGCTATACTGATTTGATCAGGTGAGCTAATCAGATCAGGCGAGAAGTCATCAGAAGACAAGTCATCTGAAGTCATGTTCACTGAGAATCAGAACCCTACTGATGATCGGGCTAGCTCGAAAAGCTAGTGACCGAGGGTCGATTGTCCAAGTCAAGAGCCGAACTTAGTTAAATTTCGAAAGTGTCAAGATACCGATAAAGACAAGGTCCACTAAAGAGAAGTCTGCTGAATCAAGAATCCTGAGTAAAAGTATCCTGAGACTCAGATGAATCCTGAAGACTCAGAGAACCCTGAAGAACTCAGAAGAATCCTGAAGATTATAGCCGCTAGATTCAGCTGGTGTGGACCAATGAGAGGAAGACAACAAGCCTGAAAGCTACAGAATAGTATGGATTTGAATGTGACTCCATCCAACGGTAACATTCAAATCCACACTATAAATACAAGTTCTTCCATCAAATTAAGGGTGGAAGTGTGTGAAATGCTTGAAAACACCATTGAAGCTACAGAGCCAAATCATCTAGCATTTCCACCATAGAACACTGAGCAAGAAATACACACATATATTCAAAGAGTGTTCTATCCTAAATCTAAGCATAAATATAATATCCTAAGCTTAGAGAGATTTTCCCATCCTTAGCATTGAGGCTAAACAAATGTAAGGGAAAATCTCAACCTAGTTGGAAACCAAACAAACCTTACCCAAATCAGTTTGATAGGTTAAGTTTGTAGGTGAGTGAGAAACCCCAGAAACATCTAAGTAATCCCGAAAGGGAGGGTAGGCGATCCCGTGAGGGAGATAAGTCCCGTTTGAGTGAGAACTCGGTAAACATCTAAGCAATCCCGAAAGGGAGGGTAGGCGATCCCGTGAGGGAGATAAGTCCAGATTGAGTGAGAACTCGGTAAACATCTATAGGCGATCCCGTAAGGGTGATAAGTCCCCGTTGAGTGAGAACCCGGTAAACATCTATAGGCGATCCCGTGAGGGAGATAAGTCCCGAGAGAGTGACTCATTAAACATCTGTTGTATTGTGTTGGACAAACACGTTAAACTAAGTCCAGTTGGTTAAGGGGTGCCCCTGCTGATAGGGAAGAGTGGATGTAGGAGTTGGACTCCGATCCACTATAAATCGTGTGTTGTTTACTGCTTTATGTTCTTACTTGCCAAATGCATTTGATTATAAGCAAAACACACATTGTTCTTATAAGCAAAAAAAAATTAGTATCACTGTTTCTCACCCCTGTTTTATATGCATTACAATTGGTATTTTACGCATTCATGTGTTTTCAAAAGGGACCAACACTTACTCAACTGATCCTCATTATCTGGTTAGTCTCTTAACCAACTGGTTTTGGAGACCAGTTCACCAAACATTTCTGGTGCACTTTCTCCAAGGTCCAGAAGTCCTAGCTCATTACATAGTTCTCTAAATTTGACTTCAGGTAGTGGCTTGGTTAAAATATCAGCTCTCTGCTTATCAGTATGTATCTTTTCCATTCTGATGTTCTTCTTCTCAACATGATCTATGATAAAATGATGTCTGACATCCACATGCTTGCATCTTGTATGTAGAATAGGATTCTGGGTGATTGCAATAACACTATTACTGTCACAGAATATAGGTACGTTCTTATCTACAATGTTATAATCCCTCAGCTGCTGACTAAGCCAGAGCAGTTTAGAACAACAACTTCCTGCAGCCATATATTCTGCTTCAGTAGTAGACGTGGCAACTGATGTCTGCTTCTTTGAAAACCAAGAGATCAGTTTGCTTCCTAAGAACTGACATGTACCTGAGGTTGATTTTCTGTCTATTCTGCAACCTCCATAATCAGAATCCGAATACCCACTAAGCTCTAGATTATCATCTGATGGGTAGAATAAACCAAGGTTTACTGTCCCCTTCAGATACTTAAGAATCCGCGTAGCTGCTTCCAGGTGGCTTTGCATTGGATTTGCCTGAAATCTAACACATACACCTACTGCAAATGTTATATCTGGTCTGCTGGCAGTCAGGAATAGTAGAGATCCAATGAGAGCCCTGTATTCTTTCTGATTAGTTTTCTGACCATTCTCATTTGGATCCATCTTGAATCAAGTCATCATAGGAATTCTGGCTTCCTTACAGTTTTGAACTCCAAACTTTGCCTGGAAGATGAATATCCCTTATGTACTTTGCCTAACTTGTAAACCCAGAAAGTAATTCATCTGACCCATCATGGACATCTCGAACTTCCCTTGCATCAGTTTGCTGAATTTTTCACATAAACTCTTGTTGGGAGATCCGAAGATAATGCCGTACACATAAATCTGAACCATCAAAATATCTTCTCCATCTTCTATCCTGAATAAGGTTCTATCCACTGTTCCTTTAGTTAATCCACTATCTATCAAGAATTGAGATAGTGTATCATACCAAGCTCGAGGAGCTTGTTTCAGGCCATAAAGAGCTTTTCTTAAACGGTACACCTGTTTGCCTTTTTCAAAGCCAGGAGGTTGTTCAACATAAACTTCCTCAGCTAGTACCCCGTTTAAGAATGCACTCTTTACATCCATCTGATACACAATGAACCCTCTATGGGCAGCATATGCCAGAAAAGCCGAATGGCTTCCAGGCGAGCGAATGGTGCAAATGTCTCATCATAATCAATTCCTTCTGATTGTGAATACCCCTTAGCAATAAGTCTTGCCTTATTTCTGGTTATGACATTGTTCTCATCTCTCTTGTTCTTGAATACCCACTTAGTGCCAATCACATCTTGATGGGTTGGTTTGTCTACAAGTTCCCAAACTTGGTTCCTCTCGAACTGCTCCAGTTCTTCTTGCATGGCTAGAATCCAGTTAGCATCCTGTAGAGCTTCTTCTATTTCGGTTGGTTCCTTTAAAGACAGATAGCAACATACATGGCACTTTCACAAATCCGATGTCTAGTTCGAACCCTATTAGATGGGTCTCTGATGGTCAGATCAGTTGGATGACTGGTTATCCAGGTCCTTCTTTTCTGATTTGCATCAGTTTGGAGAACATCATCCTCTTTTGATAGTAATTCATCACTAGAGATTGGGAGTGGTGCAGAAAAATGATCCACTTGACATGGACAAATCTCAATTGATATTGGAATCATCATATGCTGATGTCTGTCTGTAGGAACATTAGGTGTTCCCCCTGAACCAGATGGTTCAGTTGTTACTGTCTCAGCTGTACCAGCTTCTTCATTGACAGTTGTACGTACCTTTGGGTCTGATTGACCTGGTGAATCAGTAAGATCAAGTTTTGGAACATACACTGTTACGTGATCTGATCCTTTTTCCTTAATACTTAGCTGATCCATTTTCTGTGCATCAGGTACCGGTTGATCTGGTATTGCTTGTTCTGAGCCAGCTTTCTCTTGTTCAGAAGATGTCTCATGAAAGACCACATGAGGTGTTTCTTCCACAACTAGGGTTCGCCTGTTGAACACCCTGAAAGCCTTGCTAATTGAGGAATATCCTAAGAATATACCCTCATATGACATAGCTTCAAAGGTTTTGAACTGGCTCTTCCCATTATTGTGTATGAAACACTTGCACCCAAAAACATCAAAGTAAGAAACACGAGGTTTTCTGCCCTTCCACAGTTCATAGGGTGTTTTAAAGTGAATCTTAGTCAGAGAAACATCTGTTCTGAGTATGGCATACAATGTTGATGGCTTCTGCCCAGAAGCGGTTCGGAGTGGCATGTTCAGCTAACATAGTACGAGTAGCTTCTTTGAGTGTTCTGTTTCTCCATTCCGCTGCTCCATTCTGCTGTGGTGTTCTTGCAACTGATGTCTCATGATGTATTCCAAACTTAGTGCAAAAGTCAGTAACAAAGGAGTTCAGAAATTCTGTACCTTTATCGGATCTGATTACAATACTGACACCCTTCTCATTTTGTAGTTTCTTGAGCAGCTCGGGTATCTTTGTTGTTGTCTCATTCTTCTTATACAAGAATACTACCCATGTAAACTTGGAATAATCATCCACGATTACCAGAGTATATTTGCATCCGCTGAGACTGAGTGGGGTAACTGGTCCAAATAAATCCATATGGAGCAGTTGCATTACTCTGATGGATGCTGGTCTTGGGATCCCCTTGAATGAGGGTTTAACTTGTTTTCCCTTCTGACATGCGACACATGTCTGATCCTTAGAGAATACCTCATTCGGGAGACCCTCAACCAAAGACATCCTTGCTATCTTGTTAAGAGTTTTAAAGTTCAGATGGCTTATTCTCTTGTGCCAGAGCCAACTGCTGCTTTTGGAAATCTTAACAATCAGGCATGTATTTCTTGGACAACTGTTCCAATCTGTAGTATATATCGTTCCTTTCCTTGAACCAGTTAGCAAAATCTGTTGAGTAGCTCGATTCTTGATAGTGCACTGATCAGTCGAGAACTAAACACTGAATCCGTTGACGCAGAATTATGAAACCGATAACAGGTTATGCTTCAAACCATTGACATACGAGACTCCAGTAACCTGTACATCATCATTCTCTAAGGTTGTGATTCCTCTGGTAAAACCAAAGTTATCATCACCAAAGAGTACACGTGGGCCTTCTTGTTCTGTGTATGTGCTGAGGAGATGTTTGTTTCCAGTCATGTGCCTTGAGCATCCACTATCGATGTACCAGATAGTTGCTTGTACACCTCCTTTATTGGCCAAACCCACACGAACCTGCAATCAGTTCAAGCTTTAGGTACCCCAGTAGAATCGCATCTTGAGGGGTTAGAAGTACCTTTCGGGATCCAAACATATTTGGCACCTTTGTTGAAAACTGAGGGCTTGATTTGTCTCCCATAAACATCTACATAATCATACGTCTCTTCATATGCAATCTGGTCAGTATGATTATTAGTGTGAGTCTTGGATGAATCAGAAGACTTGGGAATTGTTGGGAGATGAATTTAATAAAGAAGATTTTGATTAGATCCCAAAACCCCTGAGTACGACATGTTCAGGATAATCTTGATAGATGAGTTAGGATTCAGTTTAGAGTGTTCAGGATGTTATCTGCACCATGTATAGTCAGCAGATATAGATTAGGTTAGATTCTGAAGATTCTGAAGACTCGAGAAGTTTCAAGTTTCAAGTTTCAAGATGAAACCGAGAAACGATTTTCAAAGATGAAACTGAGAAACTAAAGACTCAAAGATGAAATCGAAAAATGTAAGACTCAAGATGAAATCGAGAAACCAAGACTCAAGATGAAATTGAGAAATCAAGACTCAAAGATGAAGACTCAAGATATCTCAAGAAGACTCGTAAGACACGTAAGACTCAAGACTCAAGACTCAAGACATCAAGACTCAAGACTCAAGATCAAGATCAAGATATCAAGACACAAGAGTTATCAAGACTCGCAATCTCATCAATGCTCAAGATAACCTCGAATGTTCCGAGGCATTGAATAATATCTATCTGAAGGATACAAAACTGAGAAAAACGCGATTACTTAGAAAAATAGATATTGCCCAAGACATTCACACGCAGACATAAGGAACTAAAATCTAAGTGTTGTTAAAGTTATATCACTCAGAGATATTGACCAAAAAGAGCCGTTATGTTTGTCTACATTTACTGAAGACAAGAGCCAATCAGAAGAAGACAGCACTGTACTTTACTGACACTGAAAGCGACAGGTCACTGAAGCATGTCAGTAGTACTATGTTCCAGACTGCAAAAAGTGGTGACTGGCTGCATAAAGGCATATTGCCTAAAACATGCTAGGGAGTATTCAAACCCTAAAAATAGTCGTTCATCACACACCATAAGAGGAAACTCATGAAGCTATCTCTTCTAACAGATAGTTTTTCAAGAGTGACCTTGGTGTTTGCCTATAAATACTAGTGACCCTCTACATTGAAGGTTACGGGAAATTTGTAAGCAACTCAAGAGCTCAAACTTATTATTGCAAGTTGAAGCACTCGAAAACCCAAGAATTTCCCAAGTGCTTTACATTGAAGAGAGCTCATTCACTAAGCCTAGTTTTGATAAGATATATCCAAAGCTTAGTAGAGATATCATAGCCTTTGCATTGTACTTAATTGTAAAGGATATCTCATCCTAGTTGGAAACCAACCAAGAAACCCCAAACCCTTTGTAAGGTAGTTTGAGTGTGATTGTTGGTGAGTTGGAGTTGTAAAGAGTTAGTAAACTACATTGAGGTAGTCAGAAAAGTCTAGAGAAGAAGTGAGTAAACTATCTTGGATAGTCAGAAAGCTTGTGTGTGTTTTGAGTAAGTAAACTACAGAGGTAGTCAGAAAGCTCAAAATAGAAAGGTTGGTAAACTACATTGAGGTAGTTAGAAAACCTTAGGAAGTGGTTAAGGAATCTCTCCGAAGGTCAGAGAGAGTGGAAGTAGGAGCTTGAGTCTCTGAACCACTATAACTTGCTGTGTTATTTGCTTTCTGTTCTGCATTGATTATCTGTTGCATATCTTTAACTGAAAGCATATTTTCACTGATATTCTTTAACTTAATCACTGTTTCATTAAAAGGAAGGTTTTCAGCAAAGCTTAAAACGAGTATAAACTTAGGGCCAACCATTCCGCAAATCTGAGTAGCTATCCAAGCAGCCCAGGATCTCTGAAAAACTTAGGCTCAGTTGGGATTATCTGAGGCTTCTGAAAGCAGCCCAGGATCATTGTCTCAGGTAGACTTTGACTCAGGGCGATCTGTACTTCTCAGGGCCAAATCATCAGGACAACCTGACCCATCTGACCCCAGTGAAGAAAAGTTTTAAAATCACTAAACACGTGTATTCCCCCCCATACACGTGTAAGACTCGTTTGCACCAGGACCAACAAGTGGTATCAGAGCAGTGGTTCGCTTGACCATTTACTTTGGTTGCCAGAGTTTTATTTGCTAAAAGATTCTTGTGGTCTACTGAACAGATCTAATTTGCTGAAATCTTAAAGGCTCAGACATAATGCCTTCTAAGAAACTTCCAATGTTCTCAGTTGAGAGCTATGATTTGTGGAGATTGAGAATGCAGGCTCACCTGTATTCTAAGAACGAAAGAATGTGGAGAGTGGTCTCTAAAGGACCATTCCAATTCACTGTGTTACAGAAAATGAGAGAAATGATCCCATGACTGAATTTCCAAAGTCTGATGATCAACTTACTCCTGATGAGAGGAAGTTAGTTAATCTAGACTATATTGCCAAAGTTACATTATATAACACTATTGATGATGGTGTGATGGGGATGATTTCTCATTGTAATACTGCCAAAGAAAAAAGGGATACACTAGTTGTGATGTGCCAAGGCACAGATCACATTAAAGAGAACAAACTTTCAGTTGCTATTGGAAAGTTTGATAGTTTTGAAATGGAAGATGGTGAATCTATTGACAAACTGGAAGTCAGATTCACTAGTATAATGAATGATCTGAATGCACTTGGAAAGAGATATCCACAAAGAGAAATAACATTGAAAATTCTTAGAGGTCTATCTAAGAAATGGGATATTCATGCAGTGGTGATTGAAAACACCAAGAACATTGATTCAATGCCGTACCAACAAGTCTTCTCTGAGATGAAAGCTTACGAGTTTGTTATTGATAAGAAATCAAAGAAAGCTGACAGCAAAGATGATTCTTCATCTAGTAAAAATGTGGCTTTCAAAGCCAAGGAAAAATCCTGTAAAACTAGAGAGTTTGAGAACTCACTTGTTAAAAATCAGGATGAACTAGAGGATAAGCTAGTACTGATGGCAAGGAGGTTTGAAAGGCTTAATAGTAGATATGGAAAATATAAAAACTATTACAGGAATCACAGGTACCAGAGAGATTCTAAAGCTGAGGACAGATCCATTGAGAAGAGAAAAGACCTGAAAGCTGAAGGATCTTCATCCAAAAGGAAGGACTCCAAGTCTAAGGAGGAAAGTGATCAGGATGATGATGCCAACAGATGCTATAACTGCCAAAAGAAAGGTCATTTTCAGTATGACTGTCCAGACCTAAGTGCTAAGGAGAGAAAAGAAAGGCAAGCAAAGAGAGACAAGAAGTTCTCCAGCAAGAAAGCCATGGTTGCAGAAGAAGAACACTCTGAAGAAGGTTCCAGCTCTTCAGATGAAATGTTCTCAGATAGTGACAATGATGACATCTGTCTAATGGCTGTGGAGGAGGTAAATTCTTCTATCTCTGTTGTTGCTCCTACACAAGCACATGAGTTGTCAAGTTCTACTGTAAACAGTCAATTTGACCTGATGGATTCTTTTGAGAGTCTTATGAAGGACTATGCTGTGTTACAAGAACTGCTGAATGAAACTCAAGAGCAGAACAAAGAACTGACTGCTGAGAATCTAAAGTGGAAAGACTCTAAGAATGCTGAGATCACTTCTCAATTGATGGGAACTACTGATGAACTAGATGTTCTGAAAGTACAACTCTCAGAAAAAGAGAAGTTGATAGAGACCCTAAATGGAAAATTAGAGAAATCCACTGAGGAGATTCAGCTTGTCAGAACTGAGTTCAATGACCTCTCTGAGAAGCATGAAACTCTAAAGAAGTGTGAGGATAGTGCGCAGAAAAATCTATCTCTATTGAATTCTGCATCTAAAGTAATAGATGAAATTCAGAGTTATCAGAGACCAGCCACTATAAAAGCTGGATTGGGATACATTCCAGGGGGAACCTCACAAGGTCATCTGAATGTTGCTTCTAGTAGCACAAAGACTGTCTTTGTTAAACAAGTGGCACCAAATCTTCGGACTGAAGAATTTCCCAAAGTTTTAGACAAGGGAAAAGGACCTATGGTTCCAGAAAAACTGAACGTTCAGGTAAGAAAGCCCAAACCTCAGGAAAAGGCTAGAAACCTGACCACTCAATAGGAAATTTTCAGGCTAGTACTTCAAAGCCTCAGGCTAAGAATGCAAACCTGAAAAGATCTGCACTGAACCAGCAGAGGAATTTTCAGAAGAGAAACATTCAGCAGAGACATTCTCAACTGAAAAAACCAAGTCCTCAGATTACTGAAAGACCCCAATTTCAGTACAGGCAACCCAAACCCCATTTTCCTAAGGGTAAAGGTTACCTGAACCCAAGTCAACAAGGACATAGACCAGCTGCACAAAAGCCAAAGCAATGGAACAAAAGACCTGTACCCAAGAAAAATTCTAAGGCTTATGTTCATGCTAAGGCTAGCACTCATACACAGGATACTGCTAAGGCACCTAGAGGGTGAATGTGTATGTATATGTTTATGGAAGACAGATCAGCCACTCTAAAGTAATTAGAGTTATCAGGCAGATTTGGATTCCAAAAGGTACAGCTAACCTGGTAGGACCCTACACCAAATGGGTACCACAGAACTGATCTGTTTTCCAGGTGAAAGACAAGGGCACTGAGCTAAATGAAGACAACTTTTCCCTGATGAAAGGAGAGTCTGAGATGTCATTGTTGGGTGAGATGAATTTCCTTCTTGGACTTCAGGAGAAACAACTAAGGAAGGAATCTTCATCAGAGATTATATTGAGAAAGACATCAGGATGGAGAAGATTCATACTGATAAATAGAGAGCTGATATCTTGACTAAACCTTTGGCTGAATCAAGATTTCAGGAACTATCAGTTGAATTAGGGATGTTTGATCCAGGTGTATAGAGCAAATCTGAAAAATTGAAGGTTTTCAGATGCATGAAGTTTTCTCAGATTCTACTGAGAAACTCAGGATAAAATTGGATGTACTGAAATCTGAGTCTTGGGAACTCAGATATACTGAAGGTCAGTAGTCAGTATTATAACTGATCTGGCTCAGTACTCAATATCATACTGAACTCGTTCAGTACTCAGTATTATACTGACATTTTATCAAGGTCAATACCCAGTAAGACTGATAGAGGGAAATTAGTCTGAAGAAGTAATAACTCATGCAACTCATTTATTGCTTAAATGAATCTCAGTAATCATTGGCAATAAATAGCATAACACCTGAAGGGAATTTTTGGGCGGGACCTTTGAAATGCCGAAGAAGGTCAACAGTCATTAATTGGTCTGGTTTAATTAATCACCAATAAGGTTAAAATGGTGACGTATTATTTGTGAAATCGTCCTTTCATATACCAGATTAGTCGGTGTTTAATCTCAACCGTTGATTTAATCAATCGATATGATTTCCCACGAATCGATCCTTATATTCTTTGAGAATTCATTCAAAGCCCCATTTCAAAATCCTTCGTTCTCAAAATTCTCTACAAACTCAAAAACCTATCTTTGCCCAGAAAATCTTCATCGTCCTCAAAACCCTACACTCAAAATCCTTCAAAATGATTTTCTCCGTTTTTGATAAACTCGCGATTTCGAACAATCCCTGGTACGAGTATGCGGTATCGCTCGAAAGTTCAACAAATGCAACCCACGAAGAAGAGGCGCTGCATATGATACGGATCGCAAAACTTACAAATCTTGTTGCGAGCCAACCGGAGGCAGAATACTCTAAGGAGGTAATAGAGTTTATTTCGAACCTGAAAATAGATGACGAGGATTATATCAAATCCCAGATTACTATTTCCCATCTAGAACATAGCTCTAAATACATAGATTTTGTACGGGAGTTGTATATAATCCCTAAGAATTTAAATGATGTATTTGAGTTGTATAATAGAGGAGAAGATCCCACGACGTATATGTTGGGTAGGGAACACGAATACCTTGATAGGATAACAGAGCATCCTATTAAGTTTGAGGCTACATTGAATAAATGGCATTTGAAGCCAAAATACAGAGTTTTGCTGGATATTGTTAGTAAATGCATTATGAGTCGATCCGGCAGCTTTGAGCAGATCAGCACGCCAAAACTTAGATTGATGGCTGCTATAGAGGACTCACCCACCACAGATTTCAATTGGTTGCGGTACTTGATCAGAGTGGTGAGTGACCAGGCCAAGCAGATCAAGAAGGAGGATGGATCAGTGGTGATCAAAGGCAAAATTCTTCATGCAACCAAAATAGCTTTTATTTTGGAGATGTGCCGTGAAGAAGAGGACATTTTTTGCCAACTCCTCGCCCTTTTCAAAGTCTAAAATCATGTTCAAGCCTACAACTACAAGAAAGACTTTGAAGGATAAGAAAGAGAAGAAAGTAGAAAGCGCTGCAGAGGGAGCTGCTGAAGAAGCCCATCAAGCCAGGGGGAAGGCTTTTATGGAGGTGAAGAGGGAGAAGGGAGAAACCATGAAGAAGAAAACCCTTACTCCCAAGCGCAGAAGAATGTTAATTTCCACTGAGGAGGAGGTGAGCGAACCTGAGGAGGTGCAACCTGAGGGCCAGAAAGCTCAGAAATCACCATTACAAGTATTGGCTCAGGTTGTATCTACGGCACATGAGCAAACTGAGGAGCAAGTTTTCTCTGAGGTTCTTGAGACATCACTGAGCTCAGACAAATTCTCTGAAGAAATATTCAAGGGACCTCAGACCTCAGATCAAGCTCAGATTTCTACTGAGGAATTGCCCGCTCAGACCTCAGATCAAGCTGAGCCTCAGGAGCTGTTGAATCTTGATGAGCTCCCGAGTGATCCATTCTTTGATCCTCAAAGACTTGAGGAACTTCCCATCAACCCGAGAGCCCGAAACCGTCAAGAAGGGCGGCGTAAGAGACCGAGTGTCGGGCAAGGGGGAACGGTTCATATTGATGATACTCGAAATGAGCTCATATCTTGACCTTCAGGATCTCTTCTTCAGACTGAGGACAACAGTCTACATTCTGAACCAGACTCTGCCAGAGATGCTCAATATTGCTTCATTCAGAGGAGAGGACTGGTGGAATGAGGAGACAACAGTTTTAACTGAATTCTCCGGGTTCAGAAAAACCAAGCTCGGATGAAAGTGTCAGATTTTGATGAGCTGGTCAGGAAGAAGCTTCCTGAGAGGAAAGAAGCTGATGTTGGTGCCCCGAGCTCCAAAGATAAAAATCAAGATGGGGACCAACAAGGGAATGCTGAGAAACAATCTCAAATGGAGAAGGAAAGTACTGATGCTGGAGAGCCTGATATCACACATCCTCAGACTGAAGTTAGTACTCTTCAGGTAACTTTTGGCACTACTAAACATTATGCCAAAGCTACTGAAGTTTCTATCTTTAATTATGTAATGTCTGATATGCAGACTGAGGCTCAGGTGGAAACCGGCTCGTGGATATCGGCTCAGTGGAGACCGGCTCGATAGAGATCGAGACTCAAAGTAACAACCACTCAGACAAGCAAAAAAATTCTCTATGCTCCAGAGATTGATCTCACTCCCATCGTGGACAAGCTGGACAAGGTTGTGCCAATCGTGGAGAAAGTGGCTCAGATTGAAGAAGTATTGGCAACCAATCCCAGAAGATGGAAAGTCTGAGTTCTACTTTAGATCTGATGCAGCTTCAGACTTCTCTGAATGAAAAGATGACTGCCATGGAAGGGAAGATAGATGGAGTCAAGACTGAGCTAAGTACAGAGCTGAAGCAGATGTATCAGGAAAGGACTTCATTTCTAGAAGCCAAGCTGGTGGAGAAGAATGATCAACTGATCAAGAATGTTGTTGAGGAAATGAGCTTCATGCTCATGACCAAGATGACAGTGATGCTTAAGGATGTGCTCTCCAACCAGTTTGCACCAATGTCTGAAGAGTTCTATGTGGCTAAAAACCACTTGATGAGGCTGGAGGAAGAGCAAGACCAGTTGGCTGGAGAAGTGCGAAGTGTCAGCAAAGAACAATATCATATGGACACTGCACTATCTAAACTTCTACCAAGGTATGGTGCCAAGAAGGGGGAAAGGCCAGGAGCCGACCTGAGGGTATTATTGGCACACACCTTGGAGAGAAAGGCAGATAAAGAGGCTGAAAAGAAGAATATTACTGAAGCCTTGAAGGAAGTTGAAGCCACTGAGAAGCTCAAATCCAAGAAAGTGGAGAAGCCTATCTACACTCATGTTTCTGAGGAAACAATGCAAGAAGTCATTGCTGAAAAACTGAGTGCTAGAAGAAAGGTAGAGACAAGTCAAGCCGGTGCTGAACAACCTATCAAGAGGAAGGCTGTGGCGTTTATTGAACCTGAGAGGAAGAGAGCTAAGGCTTCTAAGCCAACTCAGAGAAAGCTGATAATGGATCTGGAAGCATCTGAAGAGAAAGCAGAGAAGGAACTCTTCAACACTAGGAGAGCTCTGAGATCAGTTCAGGTGGAACAAGCAAAGAAAACTGCTGCTTCAGTTTCAGGAGTTCCTTTGATAAGGAAAAAGAAAGAAGAAGAGCGGGTTGCCAAGTGGTTTCAAAAAGTTCCTGAGCAAAAGGAGAGGGACAGCTAAAACTCAGAAGTGGCCGCACATTGATAAGTGGATGCCAATCCAATTCAATGATTCTTGGGAAGAGATAAAAAGAACCTTCTGGTTTTACTATGAAGTTATTAGAGAATGGAGAGGGGAAAGCTCAGATTCAAATGAAGCCTTCATTGATTATCTGTTGACATTTTATCCAAAGTACATGCAGAGTTGGATAAATCTTGCGGATGAAGGTAATGTTCAGATTACTGCCCCTGGTCCATATACATACCCTGCTCCTAGGCTAGAGAATGGCTTGGTAAATGAAACAGCCATATCCCAGGAAATTGCTCAATATGCCATCCAGTTAGGCCTGACAGGTAATAACCCTGATATCATCAAGGAGAGAGATGCATTGAAGAAAAGGTATTATGGGATGTTCAACCTAGAAGTGCTGCGGATGAGGTTGAAGTGGACTGAAGAAGCTCAAGCTGAAGATTGCTGAAGACTGAAGATCAAAGACTGAAGACTCTTGTAATTCTTTTATTTTTGTCTTTACTTTTGATAAGTTCATTGTAATCTGTAACTGTTACCATACAATCAATGAAACATTATCTTTATGCTCAAAGACAATATCTCATTATCTTTTTACATGTCTTTATATTTGATATGCCTTATGTTATGTTGTGAAATTTTTGGGAGAATTATTGTGAAAATTGTTAGGAGATTTGCCATTCTTGTATTGTAATAGGAAAAACTGAAACCTGAGTATAGGTTAAGTGTTTTTGTAACAAGATGGTTTTGGCATCATCAAAAAGGGGGAAATTGTTGGGAGATAAATTTAATAAAGAAGATTTTGATTAGATCCCAAAACCCCTGAGTATGACATGTTCAGGATAATCTTGATAGATGAGTCAGGATTAAGTTTAGAGTGTTCAGGATGTTATCTACACCATGTATAGTCAGCAGATATAGATCAGGTTAGATTCTGAAGATTCTGAAGACTCAAGAAGTTTCAAAATTTCGAAGTTTCAAAGATGAAATTGAAGAAATCAAGTTTCAAAGATGAAATCGAGAAACCGATGTTTCAAGATGAAACCGAAAAATCAAGACTCAAGATGAAACCGAGAAATCAAGACTCAAGATGAAATCGAGAAATCAAGACTAAGTATGAAGACTCAGTATGAAGACTCATTATATCAGTCAGTATATCTCTGAAGACTCAGAAGACACAGAAAACTCGTAAGACTCAAGACATCAAGACTCAAGACTCAAGACTCGTAAGGTCAAGATATCAAGACACAAGAGTTATCAAGACTAGGTAATCTACTGAATGCTCAGTATAACCTGAATGTTCCGAGGCACTGAATAATATCTATCTGAAGGATACAAAAATGAGAAAAACGCGATTACTTAGAAAAATATATATTGCCCAAGACATTCACACGTAGACAAAAGGAACTAAAACCTAAGTGTTGTTAAGGTTATATCACTCAGAGATATTGACCAAAAAGAGCCGTTATGTTTGTGTACATTTATTGAAGACAAGAGTCAATCAGAAGAAGACAACACTGTACTTTACTGACACTGAAAGCGACAGGTCACTGAAGCATGTCAGTAGTACTATGTTCTAGACTGCAAAAAGTGGTGACTGGCTGTATAAAGGCATATTGCCTAAAACATGCTAGGGAGTATTCAAACCTTAAAAATACGTTTATCACACACCATAAGAGGAAACTCATGAAGCTATCTCTTCCAACGGATAGTTTTTCAAGAGTGACCTTGGTGTTTGCCTATAAATACTTGTGACCCTCTACATTGAAGGTTACGGGAAATTTATAAGCAACTCAAGAGCTCAAACTTATTATTGCAAGTTGAAGCACTCGAAAACCCAAGAATTTCCCAAGTGCTTTACATTGAAGAGAGCTCATTCACTATGCCTAGTTTTGATAAGATATATCCAAAGCTTAGTAGAGATATCCTAGCCTTTGCATTGTACTTAATTGTAAAGGATATCTCATCCTAGTTGGAAACCACCCAAGAAACCCCAAACCCTTTGTAAGGTAGTTTGAGTGTGATTGTTGGTGAGTTGGAGTTGTAAAGAGTTAGTAAATTACATTGAGGTATTCAGAAAACTCTAGAGAAGAAGTAAGTAAACTATCTTGGATAGTCAGAAAGCTTGTGTGTGTTTTGAGTAAGTAAACTACAGAGGTAGTCAGAAAGCTCAAAATAGAAAGGTTAGTAAACTACATTGAGGTAGTCAGAAAAACTTAGGAAGTGGTTAAGGAATTTCTCTGAAGGTCAGAGAGAGTGGACGTAGGAGCTTGAGTCTCTGAACCACTATAACTTGCTGTGTTATTTGCTTTCTGTTCTACATTGATTATCTATTGCATATCTTTAACTGAAAGCATATTTTCACTGATATTCAGTTGGAATCAATCCACTGAACTTGCATCTAACTGATCACAACCTTAATCACTATTTCATTAAAAGGATGGTTTTCAGCAAAGCTTAAAACGAGTATAAACTTAGGGCCTACCATTCCGCACATCTGAGTAGCTATCCAAGCAACGGGAACTCAAAAAAAACTCGAGCTCGGTTGGGATTATCCGAGGCTTCAAAAGCAAGCGACTCAGATCATTGTCTCGTAGACTTTGACTCAGTATGCGTCTGTGCTTCTCAGGGCCAAATCATCAGGACAACCTGACCCATCTGACCTCAGTGAAGAAAAGTTTTAAAATCACTGAACACGTGTATTCCCCCCCATACACGTGTAAGACTCGTTTGCATCGAGACCAACAGGAATTTTTACTGATATTTGTCTTCTTTTAATCCAGTGGGGCTCAGGTGCAGCAGCCCTAGGTTTCTGATTGTAAGGGTAGGTACGACTGCTACCATTAAAAGATTCATATCTTTTTGGCACAGATGGTCTTAGCAATTTACCCTTTGCTTGCTTGTTAGACAGCTGGACCTGATTAGGTTTCCCTTTGAGAGATTGTCTTTTCTGATTCTTAATCTGATTTGAAAGTTTGAGGTTTCTTCGTAAGAACCGGATTCTTCTGTGATTCCTCACCGATATTTGATCGATTAGTCCACTTATGTTCCCTTTCTCGATCGGACACTTTGCCTTGCTGTCACCGATCCTTTTCCCTTATCTGATACAAATTTTACTTTTCGTGTATCTTGATCAGAAACTCGTTTGATTACACTTTTCTGAAGTGAACCAGACGTGGCTTTTGAGGATTCCCTTCTTATTAGTTGACGTACGAAAATAGTTGTTCAGATCTGTTGAGAGATGAATTTAATAAATTTTTTTTGACTAGATCCCAAAACCCCTGAGTATGACACGTTCAGGATAATCTTGATAGATGAGTCAGGATTCAGTTTTAGAGTGTTCAGGATGTTATCTGCACCATGTATAGTCAGCATATATAGATCGTTTAGATTCAAGATTCAAGACTCAAGAAGTTTCAAGTTTCAAGTTTCAAGAAACCGTTTCGATGAAATCAAGAAACCAAGTTTCAAGATGAGATCGAGAAACCAAGACTCAAGATGAAATTGAGAAACGGAAGACTCAGTATGAAGACTCAGTATATCAATCAGTATATCTCTGAAGACTCAGAAGACTGAAGACTGAAAGATACTGAAGACAAAGGATACTGAAGGCATAGTAGTTACTGAAGACTCAGTAATCTACTGAATGCTCAGTATAACCTGAATGTTCGGAGGCACTGAATAATATCTACCTGAAGGATACAGAACTGAGAAAAATGCGAATACACAGAAAAATAGATATTGCCCAAGACATTCATATGCTGACAAAAGGAACTAAAACTAAGTGTTGTTAAGGTTATATTACTCAGAGATATTGACCAAAAAGAGCCGTTATGTTTGTCTACATTTAATGAAGACAAGAGCCAATCAGAAGAAGACAACACTATACTTTCTTCGACAATCGAAAGTTTACAGTCACTAAAGCATGTCAGTAGTACTATGTTCCAGACTGCAAAAAGTGGTGACTGGCTGCATGAAAGCATATTGCCTAAAACATGCTAGGGAGTATTCAAACCCTAAAAATAGTCTTTCATCACTCACCATAAGAGGAAACTCATGAAGCTATCTCTTCCAACGGATAGTTTTTCAAGAGTGACCTTGGTGATTGCCTATAAATACTAGTGACCCTCTACATTGAAGGTTACGGGAAATTTGTAAGCAAGTCAAGAGCTCAAACTTATTATTGCAAGTTGAAGCACTCGAAAACCCAAGAATTTCCCAAGTGCTTTACATTGAAGAGAGCTCATTCACTAAGCCTAGTTTGATAAGATATATCCAAAGTTTAGTAGAGATATCCTAGCCTTTGCATTGTTCTTAATTGTAAAGGATATCTCATCCTAGTTGGAAACCAACCAAGAAACCCCAAACCCTTTGGACGGTAGTTTGAGTGTGATTGTTGGTGAGTTGGAGTTGTAAAGAGTTAGTAAACTACATTGAGATAGTCAGAAAACTCTAGAGAAGAAGTGAGTAAACTATCTTAGATAGTCAGAAAGCTAGTGTGTGTTTTGAGTAAGTAAACTACAGTGGGTAGTCAAAAAACTCAAAATAGAAAGGTTAGTAAACTACATTGAGGTAGTAAAAAAACCTTAGGATGTGGTTAAGGAATTTCTCTGAAGGTCAGAGAGAGTGGACGTAGGAGCTTGAGTCACTGAACCACTATAACTTGCTGTGTTATTTGCTTTCTGTTCTGCATTGATTATCTGTTGCATATCTTTAACTGAAAGCATATTTTCACTAATACTCAGTTGGAATCAATCCACTGAATTTGCATCTAACTGAATCACAGCCTTAATCACTGTTTCATTAAAAGGAAGGTTTTCAGCAAAGCTAAAAACGAGTATAAACTTAGGGCCAACCATTCCGCACATCTGAGTAGCTATCCAAGCAGCTCAGGATCTCTGAAAACTCAGGCTCAGTTGGGATTATCTGAGGCTTCTGAAAGCAGCTCAGGATCACTGTCTCACGTAGACTTTGACTCGTAGGCGTCTGGCTTCTCGGGGCAAATCTTCAGACAACCCCGACCCATCCGACCTCGAAGAAAAAAAGTTTTAAAAATCACTGAACACGTGTATTCCCCCCCATACACGTGTAAGACTCATTTGCACCGGGACCAACAAGTGGTATCAGAGCAGGAGTTCAAAAGGTTCACTAATTTCAGAGTGACCACCTGAACTGATCTATTTTAAAACCTGTCTCTGATCTGATACCAACAAGTGGTATCAGAGTTGTGGTTCGCTTGACCATTTGCTTTGGTAGCCAGAATCTAATTTGCTAAAAGATTCTTGTGGTCTACTGAACAGGTCTATTTGCTGAAATCTTACAAGGCTCAGACATCATGCCTTCTAAGAAACTTCCCATGTTCTCAGTTGAGAGCTACGATTTATGGAGATTAAGAATGCAGGCTCATCTGTATTCGAAGCATGAAAGAATGTGGAGAGTGGTTTCTGAAGGACCATTCCAATTCACTATTGTGAATCCCAGAGTTACTAAAACTGAGAGAAATGATCCCAGGACTGAATTTCCAAAGTCAGATGATCAACTTACTCCTGATGAGAGGAAGTTAGTCAATCTTGACTATATTGCCAAAGATACTCTATATAGCACTATTGATGATGGTGTTATGGGGATGATCTCTCATTGTGAAACTACAAAGGAAATATGGGATACACTTGCTGAGATTGCTGAGAAAGAAAAGGAGTCTGAAGAAAGTTCCAGCTCCTTAGATGAGATGTGCTCAGAAAGTGACATTGATGACATCTGTCTCATGGCTGTAGGAGAGATAAATTCTTCTATCTTTGTTGTTGCTCCTACACAAGCACATGAGTTGTCAAGTTCTACTGTAAACAGTAAATTTGACCTGATGGATTCTTTTGAGAGTCTTATGAAGGACTATGCTGTGTTACAAGAACTGCTGAATGAAACTCAAGAGCAGAACAAAGAACTGACTGCTGAGAATCTAAAGTAGAAAGACTCTAAGAATGCTGAGATCACTTCTCAATTGATGGAAACTACTAATGAACTAGATGTTCTGAAAGTACAACTCTCAGAGAAAGAGAAGTTGATAGAGACCCTAAATGAAAAATTAGAGAAATCCACTGAGGAGATTCAGCTTATCAGAACTGAGTTCAATGACCTCTTTGAGAAGCATGAAACTCTAAAGAAGTGTGAGGATAGTGCGCAGAGAAAGCTAGCTCTATTGAATTATGCATCTAAGGTGATAGATGAAATTCAGAGTTATCAAAGACCTGCCACTATAAAAGCTGGATTAGGATACATTCCAGGGGGAACCTCACAAGGTCTTCTGAATGCTGCATCTAGTAGCACTAAGACTGTCTTTGTTAAACAAGTGGCACCCAATCTTCGGACTGAAGAATTGCCCAAAGTTTTAGACAATGGTAAAGGACCTATGGTTCCAGAAAAATTGAATGTTCAGGGAAAGCCCAGACCTCAGGAAAAGGCTAGAAAACCTGACCACTCAGCAGGAAATTTTCAGGCAAGTACTTCAAAGCCTCAGGCTAAGAATACAAACCTGAAGAGATCTGCACTGAACCAACAGAGGAATTTTCAGAAGATAAACACTCAGCAGAGACATTCTCAAATGAAAAGACCAAGTCCTCGGATTACTGAAAGACCCCAATTTCAGTACAGGCAACCCAAACCCCACTTACCTAAGGGTAAAGGTTTCCTGAACCCTAGTCAACAGAGACAAAGACCAGCTGCACAAAAGCCAAAGCACTGGAACAAAAGGCCTGTACCCAAGAAAAACTCTAAGGCTCATGTTCATGCTAAGGCTAGCACTCATACACATGATACTATTAAGGCACCTAGAGTGGTGAATGTGTATGTAGATGTTTATGGGAGACAAATCAGCCACTCTAAAGTAATTAGAGTTGTTAGGCAGATTTGGATTCCAAAAGGTACAGCTAACTTGGTAGGACCCTACACCAAATGGGTACCAAAGAACTAATCTGTTTTTAAGGTAAACAGAAAAGGGCACTGAGCTGAATGAAGACATCATAGCCCTGATGAAAGAAGATCTGAGATGTCATTGTTGGATGAGATGAATTTCCTTCTTGGACTTCAAGTGAAACAAACTAAGGAAGGAATCTTCATCAGAGATCATATTGAGAAGAAAGACATCAGGATGGAGAAGATTCATTCTGATAAACAGAGAGCTGATATCTTGACTAAACCTTTGGCTGAATCAAGATTTCAGGAACTATCAGTTGAATTAGGGATGTTGGATCCAGGTGTATAGAGCAAATCTGAAAAATTGAAGGTTTTCAGATGCATGAAGTTTTCTCAGGATTTTATTGAGAAACTCATGATAAAATTGGAAGTACTGAAATCTGAGTCTTGGGAAACTCAGATATACTGAAGATCAGTGTAGGTCCCGAACGGGTTTTGTGAGGGCAGAAGTCTAGAGGGGAGGGGTGAATAGACTTCTGAAAACTTTTCGTGCAGATCAGGTGTGATTGCAGATTTCCTGATCGGAGTGCTAGTGAGTCAGTTTGGACTGATGTTCAATCTTACTAAGTGCCTGGGGGCAGATCAGTTTGATATCTGTCAGTTTAACTGAGAGTGCGGAAGCTTGTAAATACCCGTGTGAAAAACATGTTTTATCAATTCAGATTCTTTAAGTCAGTTTTCAACCAGCTGACTAATGTGTCAACCTGATCAGATCAGTTGCTTGGTGCAGACTGAGCTTAACTTAGAATATGTATGCAATTTAAACTCAGTTGTGTGAATAGTGTAAAGCAATAAAGAAAGTAAATGCACACAAGACTTTTATAGTGGTTCAGACGAAACCCGTTTTACATCCACTCTTCCCTTAACACAGGGGCAACTTAATCGAACTTTACCGAACTTAACCGACTGGACTTAATTTTATGTGTTAGTCCAACACTCAACAGATGTTTATCGAGTTCACACTCAACCGAACCAGAAATCAGAAAACTAGAATCCCTAGTCTGAAATCTTGCTGTAACAAACTTAACCTAACTTGAGTTTGGGTAAAGAATGTTTGAGGGTTCCAACTGGAAATCTATCCTGGTGTTTTAGGTAGCCAAATGCTAGTGGATATAATTTCTTGCTAAGACCAATGGGATGAACACTCTAAGAATAATCTTCAAATATGGTGTTCTTCCAGCGGAAATTCTGAAGGCTTTTTGCTTCTTGAGAATTTGCATTAATGTTGTTGTTCCGCTTTGCTCAATTGTTCATGTGATGGTAGTTGGTCTCTTGTCCTCCCCTATTTCTTCACTTGACGAGCAATCCCATTTTATAAACCTCAAAATCAAAGAGCCGTTGGAGAGCAATTTGAATTTCGGGCTATATTAGGTAGGTTGTAGGATATGATTGTGACGTGCTCTGAATATCGGCGTGGCCGTAGGCACGATTAGCGCCGTTTATGTCCGCAGCGTCGAATCCCGTAATGTCAGCTCTTTTTGTGCACGTGTCGCTTTCTCCTTGGCTTCGCGAGGCGGCACTTCAGTAATTTGTCCGTTAGACGATTGATATTCCTTTTGTAGAAGATTTGTCTTGTCGGTGTATCATTTTGATTGGCGCCAGGTGTGGTGACTTGATCGGATAAGCGGTCGATCTACCTAGTTGAGTCTTCGATCACAGTTGTCTTAGCTCAATATCGGACTCGGCCGATTGTAGGTCTTGATTCTTACGGTAGTCTTGATCTTGGTGACTCGAGCCTCGATGTCTTGATCATCTTGAGTCTTGAGTTTTCACGAGTCTTGAGTTCATCCCCGAGTCTTGATGTCATCTGTCTTCACCGATCTTGACTTCTTGTCTTCGATTCGTTCTTAGCCTTGATCATCCGACCTTATCCGGTCATCCGATACTTCGACGACCTATACATATTGAGTTCCCCTCAATATGTGACCTATCTTTACATCGACTATCTATACATTTCAATTTGGTCATCTTAATCGATTCTAAGTCATCGATCAAATAACAGTCCGACCGGTCCTATTACAACCTGTTTTGGAACTTCCATCAAAACTTAAATACAAATTTCCCAACAATTTTCCCCTTTTTGATGGAACCAAATCACTTAATCAGAAAAACAAATACCATGAGTAGAAATGCAGATAATGAAATGCAGTACATACTTCAGAAGACAATGAGATGTTGTCTTAGAATCAGAGAGATGGAATATTTCATTCAGATAGGTGTGTGCATTATAGAATACATGAAAAGCGTACCTATCATCTGATTCCAAGTTATCTTCCTCAAGTGTACTTGAACATTTGTAGCTCTTTGGGGATGCCAAACATCTTGTACATCCTTTGCATCATCTTCTCCAGATCTTCTCTTCTATGGATCCCTCCTTTTTCAGCAAATCCATAGTAGGCATTCTTGAATTTGACAGTATCTAGCTTCTTGTCTGGACGCAAAGGTGGAAGGAGTAGTTCAAAGGGTGGAGCTTCAGGTATTAGTGACATGATCTTCCCTTCTTTCATCACTGTCTGGTAGAAGTCTGGATACTTCGTTTCTAACCAGTTCCTGAATTCATCATCATTTTCAGTCTGATCTTGATGAATCGGAATCTTCTCCAGGATGTATACGTCACATAACCATTCTCCTTTGATCTGATCCCATTCTGGAAGCAGATCTAGCCGTGCACAGAGGATGTCTTTAACAGGTGCCGGAAGGGCATTCTTCTCCCAAGAAATCTCCTCTGCTGCAGTTTCGTTCTTCCTCTTCCTTCGGATGTAAGCGATGTTCAGTCCCTTAGCCTCTGCTAACTTTTGCTTCTTGATGGCGGCCTCTCTTATTCTCTGTCTTGTTTGCTCTTGAATTTGTTCAGGAGTCATCTGGCTTTTGATAGAGAATAGTTGGCCTTGTCTCTGATCTTCCGCAGTTGCTTTCATCATCTTGCCTTTGCCTTTCTTTCTCCTCAGAGTCTGCTCAGTTTCATCTTGTTCGTCTTCTTCAGCTAATTTCTTAGCGAGTTCAAGGCTCTTGGCCTGATCATCAGTTTCCATTCTTTTCTGTACGAACGAAGAAAAGTCTTCAATCTTGTCGACTCTGGCAATAACCTCTGAAAGAGCAATTTTCTGCTCAACGATCTTTTTGCTATGTTCCTCCACAGTTTCTTTCATTTCAGCAACGAGATCAGTAGATGGAGTGGCTGGCAAGTCAGATACAGTGGTTTCTGGTAGAGATGTATTTGTTACCAACTGTGTCTGTTTTTCTTTCTTCTCTTTATTTTCTTGTCCTTCCCCCTTTTTGGTTTCATCAAAGAGGTTGGACATCCTGCTGTTCAGAGCTATGAATTACCATGAGATCTCCTCTCTGAGTTCCTCGACAACAAGTGGAGTGATCTGAACGGTGGCAGAAGGTGCAGGTTTCAAGAAGCGTCTGAGAGCAACTTCGATGTCCTGTCTTACTTGTTCTGCAGAAGCTACAAAGTTTTCCAACCCATATCCATGTGGTTGTCAGTTTTCTCCAAAGATGCCCAGACATTTTTCAATAGTACCTATGTCTCATTGAGCATGTCTGTCAGAACTTTGAGTTTGTCAGACTGGAGATTGAGCTTCTCGGCAAGAGGGTTAACTAGTTGCATTACTTCAGAAAGGATGGCATTATGGATCCCAACTGTGTGACTTCTTTCTCTGTCAACTACTTTTGCTTGCTCTTCTTCAAACCGCTTCATCAGATCTGCTGTGAGCGCTGCGAATTTGTCTTCAATAGAAGCCTTGATCCCATCCTGAATGTTCTCAGTATAAAGATCTAGGGTATCTGTTGGGAAATTTGTATTTAAGTTTTGATGGAAGTTCCAAAACAGGTTGTAATAGGACCAATCGGACACATTAGGATCGATGACTTAGAATCGATTAAGATGACCAAATTTAAATGTATAGATAACTGATGTAAAAGATAGGTCACATATTGAGGGGGAACTCAATATGTATAGGTCAGGTCGAAGTATCAGACGACCCAAATAAGGTCAGATGATCAGAAGGCTAAGAACGAATCAGAAGACAAAAAGTCAAGATCGGTGAAGACAAAGACACCAAGACTCGGGATGAACTCAAGACTCGGGCTTGAACTCAAGACTTAGATGAACTCAAGACTCAGATAAACTCAAGACTCAAGATGACCGAAGACACCGAGGCTCGAGTCACCGAAAAAATCGAAGACTACCAGAAGACCTGAAGACCTACAATCAGCCGAGTCTGCATATTGAGCTAAGACAATATGCATCGAAGACTCAACAAGGTAGATCGACCGCTTATCCGATCAAGTCACCACACCGGCGTCAATCAAAATGATACACCGGACAAGACGAATCTTCTACAAAAAGGAATATCAATCGTCTAACGGACAAATTACTGAAGTGCCGCCTCGCGAAGCCAAGGAGAAAGCGACACGTGTACAAAAAGAGCTAACATTACGGGATTCGACGTTGCGGACATAAATGGCACTAATCATGCCTACTGCCACACCAATATTCGGAGCACGTCATAATCATATCCTATAACCTACCTAATATAACCCGAAATTCAAATTGCTCTCCAAAGGCTCTTTGATTTCGAGGTCTATAAAATGGGATTGCTCGTCAAGTGAAGAAATAGGGGATGACAAGAGACCAACTACCATCACATGAACAATTGAGCAAAGCGGAACAACAACATTAACGCAAATTCTCAAGAAGCAAAAAGCCTACAGATTTCCGCTAGAAGAACACCATATTTGAAGATTATTCTTAGAGTGTTCATCCCATTGGTCTTAGCAAGAAATCCTATCCACTAGCATTTGGCTACCTAAAACACCAGGATAGATTTCCAGTTGGAACCCTCAAACATTCTTTACCCAAACTCAAGTTAGGTTAAGTTTGTTACCGCAAGATTTCAGACTAGGGATTCTAGTTTTTTGATTTTTGTTCGGTTGAGTGTGAACTCGATAAACTTCTGTTGAGTGTTGGACTAACACATAAAACTAAGTCCAACCAGGTTAAGTTTGGTTAAGTTCGGTTAAGTTGCCCCTGTGTTAAGGGAAGAGTGGATGTAAGACGGGTTTCGTCTGAACCACTATAAAAGTCTTGTGTGCATTTACTTGCTTTCCTTATTGCTTTACACTATTCACACAACTGAGTTTAAAACTGCATACATATTCTAAGTTAAGCTCAGTCTGCACCAAGCAACTGATCTGATCAGGTTGACACCTTAGTCAGCTGATTGAAAACTGACTTAAGAATCTGAATTGATAAAACTGGTTTTTCACACGAGTATCTACAAGCTTCCGCACTCTCAGTTAAACTGACAGATATCAAACTGATCTGCCCCCAGGCACTCAGTAAGATTGAACATCAGTCCAAACTGACTCACTAGCACTCTGATCAGGTAATCTGCAAATCACACCTGATCCGCACGAAAAGTTTTCAGAAGTTTATTCACCCCTCCCCTCTAGACTTCTGCCCTCACAAAACCCATTCGGGACCTACAAGTGGTATCAGAGCAGTGGTTCTACAGACCACTGGCTTTGAGTATCATCGATTCTTGAGGAAGAATCTTTGTGGTCATTTGAACAGATCTTGAAAAACCATTTTCAAAAACTCATTCGTTTTCAAAATCACTCAGCATGGATAATACCTCTGGTATGTATCATGATTTGCCTAAGTTTTCAATTGATGAGTATGCAGATTGGACTATATACATGTGGAACCATCTGGGATCGATAAGCGGCAGAATGATGGAAGTCATTGAACGAGGACCCATCATCATATATCATGACAACCCAGCGGTTGGAGGAGATCCAGATCATGCACCTGGAAGTCTTGATAGAAAAAGTCCAGCCCTGATGGATGCAGAAGAAAGAAAGTTGTATACTCTAGATACAATCGCCAGACATATAATCATGAAGACGATGGATAAAGTCACCAAAGAGAAGATAAAGTATATCAAGACTGCGAAATAAATGTGGGATACTCTTGCTAAGATATACAAAGGAATTGATCAGATCAAAGACTGCCGACTACAAGCTGAACTGGTGAAGTTCAAAAAGCTCAAAATGTTGCCCAACGAGACCATCAACGAGATCGATGGGAGGATCACCATGTTAGTAAATAAGCTACGAGAACTTGGAAGAGAGATGTCAGACAAAGACATCAATTACAAGATACTGAGATCTCTCACCAAGAAATGGGACATGAAAGTCACGGTAATCAAGGATTGCCAAGACATTTCCAAGATGAAGCCAAGTAGCTTGTTCCTAAGCCTTAAAGCCCATGAGTTCGATTTAATCGAAAGAGGGCAAGTAGATGAAGACGAGACGCTTGCTGAAGCCTCAACCTCAACATCTAAATCAGTTGCATTCAAAGCAAACAGCAGCAGATCAATGGCCACTGAACCTGTTGGAAACATAATGAGTCAAGCAGAATAGATCGCTCTACTTACCAGGAAACTTGAAAGATCGAATATTCAACTTGGTAAGTATCGCAGATTCTACAGAGACTATCAAGACAACAGAAGAAATATGAGGCCAACTGACAGATCACTAGAAAGAACCAGATCTGATGATCGAAGGGATTACAGAGATGAAAAGAAAAGAGATGATCTATCAGATGAGAGAAGAGATAACAGATCTGACAGAAGGAGTTCAGATTACCATCAGAAAGGGAAGTCACCTGACAGATCCTACAGACGGAGTGACTCACCTGGCAGAGGAAGTTCCGTAGATCGAGGATCATGCTTCAACTACGAGAAACCAGGTCACTACAACACCGATCGCCTTTACCGACTCCCGAGAAAGAAAAAAAAGAAAGCGGAATGAAGAGAGCAAAAGCGTCGAGACATAAAAGCCATGGTTGTTTACACAACAGAATTGATGATTCCTATCCGCCTTCCGAGGATTCTCAAGCTACTCATCCAGAGAAGACTTACATCTCGATAAGAAGGTCTTGTTGATTTCCTCGAACATGAAGATCTGATATTCTCTTCAGATGACGATGAAATCAGCCTGATTGCCAGGGAGGAAGACCAATCTGAGGTAACCTCCAAACCTTCTGCTTTTTCATTTCCACACCGCTATTATTAGCACACCTTTGGAGAGATTGACTTACGACTCTACTCCGAGCAATTGCTTGATGATCTCTCCGAGGCAAGAGACACTTATACAATAGTGGAAGTCGAAAAATGATAAGCTAAGGATCGTAAATAATCGACTTTGTTAAAGAGAACGCCAATAAATAAAGTTTGGATCGAATCACCAAATCGCTCATAAGGTAACTGAGGAACTTAACGTTCAGAAAGTTAAATCTTCTGATCAGGAGAAGCAGATTAAAGATCAGCTAGCAATCAACAAACAAAGCAGTCGATGATTTCAAAAATCCTTCAAGCTAAGTTTGATGAGCTATTCCTAGACTACATGAGAGTCTAAAAAAATCATCGAGGATAGTTTATGCAAGAAAATAGAGGTTTTCACGAAGTCATCAAAAACCGCTCAAGATATGAACACCTATTTTCGAACTCCGACTAACAAGAAGGGAATTCGGTATGAGAACCCTTCTACATCCTCAAAAGCCCCGTTTGATTCACTTCAGAAGGGTGTAATCAAACGAATCTCATCAAAGATACACAAAAAAAGTTTAAACATGTATCGATAAGGGAAAAAAAAATCTGTGAAAGCAAGTAAGGCAAGTGCCTAATCGAAAAAAAAAATAAATGGACCCCAATCGATTAAGCATCACCGAGAATCAACGAAGAACTTCGGTTCTTACAAGAAACCTCAACTTTGATCGCCAGATTAGGTACCGAAAGAGACAACCTCAGTAAAAAGGAAATCTAATCTGAGACCCAATCAAGGTCAGCTGCCTAACAAGCAAGCTATAGGTAAACTGCAAAGACCATCTATGCCAAGAAGATATGAATCTTTTGATGGTAGCAGTCGTACCTATCGTTATAACCAGAGATCTAGGGCTACTGCATCCGAGCCACACTGGGTTAAAAGAAGACAAAATATAAAGAAAAATCCCAAGTCTTCAGATTCACCCAAAGCTCACACAAGTAATCATATTAATCAGAAAGCATATAAAGGGACGTATGATTATGTTGATATGTATGGGAGACAAATCAGGCCTTCTAATCTATCTGATTACCATAGAAGTGCCCTGTTTGTGTGGATCCCTAAATCCACCACTAACCCCCCAGGACCCAATTCCAAAGGGGTACCTAAAGCCTGATTCGATTGCAGGTTCGCGTGGGACTGGCTAACAAAGAAGGTGTACAAGCAACTATCTGGTACATTGATAGTGGATGCTCAAGGCACATGACTGGAAGCAAACATCTCCTTAGCTCTTACAAAGAACAAGAAGGCCCACGTGTACTCTTCGGTGTTGATAACTTTGGTTTTACCAAAGGATTCGGAACCTTAGAGAATGATGAAGGCCCACGTGTACTCTCGTATGCCGAAGGATTAAAGCACAATCTACTATCAGTATCACAATTCTGCGACAACGGATTCAGCGTTGAGTTCTCGAGTGATAAGTGTACGATTAGGAATCGAGCTACTCAACAAATCTTGCTAACTGGTTCAAGGAAAGGCACGATCTACACAGCAGATTGAAACAGTTATCCGAGAAATGCATGCTTAATTGTTAAGAGTTCCAAAAGTAGAAGTTGACTCTTGCACAAAAGAATGAGTCATCTGAACTTTAAGACTCTTAACAAGATAGCTAGGGTGCCTTTGGTTGAGGGACTTCCGAATTAAGTATTCTCAAAGGATCATACATGTGCCGCATGTCAGAAGGGAAAACAAGTTAAAGCTTCATTCAAAGGAATACCTGGACCACCATCCAAGAGAAATCTTTGAATCGCTCCATATGGATCTGTTTCGACCCGATTACACCAAATATCTCGGTGGATGCAAATATACTCTGGTAATCGTGGATGATTATTCCAAGTTTACTTGGGTTGTATTCTTATACAAGAAGAACGAGACAACGACAAAGATACCCGAAATTTGCTCAAGAAGCTACAAAACGAAAAAGGGTGTCGAGATAGTAAAAAATCGGATCGGATAAAGGTACGAAATTCACAATTCTTTTATTCTTGATTTTTTGCATTGAGTTTGGTATCTGACATGAGACGTCAGCTGCAAGAACGCCACAACAAAATGGAGTTACAGAACGGAGAAATAGAACTCTCAAGGAAGCTGCTCGCACTATGTTAGCTGAACATGCGACACCAAGCCATTTCAGGGCAGAAGCAATCAACACTGCATGCCATACTCAGAACAGATGTTCTCTGACTAAGACTCACTTCAAAACACCCTATGAACTGTGGAAGGGCAGAAAACCTCGTGTTTCATACTTCCATGTTTTTGGGTGCAAGTGTTTCATACACAACAATGGGAAAAGTCAGTTGAAGACCTTTGAAGCCAAGTCAGATGAGGGCATATTCTTAGGATATTCCTCATCCAGCAAGGCTTTCAGGGTTTACAACAAACGAACCTAGTTGTGAAAGAAACACCCCATGTGGTCTTTGATGAGACATCTTCTGAACAAGAGAAAGCTGCCTCAGAACAAGCCGTACCAGATCAACCGCTACCTGATACCCAAAAAATGGATCAGCTAAGTATCAAGGAGAAAGAAGCTGAACACGTAACAATATATATCCCAAAACTTGATCTTGTTGATTCAACAGGTCAATCAGACCCTAAGGTACGCAACTAACCGCGCTTAAGAAGTTCGGTACAAATTGAGATAAAGATCAATCGAACCATCCGGTTCGGGGGAACTCTGAAGTTCCTACGAACGTACATCGAAGACATGATGAGTCCAACATCAGCTGAGACATGTTCTTATCAAGTGGATCATAATTCCGCACCACTCCCAATCACTAGTAATGAACTACTATCAGAAATGGATGATGTTCTCCAAATAGACACAAATCAGAATAGAAGGACCTGGATTACCAGTCATCCAACTGATCTAATTATCGGAGACCCATCTGATAGAGTCAAAACTAGACATCAGATTGGTGAAAGTGCCATGTATTGTTGCTATCTGTCTTTGAAGGAACAAGAGAGATGAGAATAATGTAATAACCAGGAATAAGGCAAGACTTGTTGCTAAGGGGTATTCACAATCAGAAGGAATTGATTATGATGAGACCTGGCACCAGTCGCTCGCCTAGAAGCCATTCGGCTGTTTCTGGCATATGCTTTGCCCACATAGGGTTTGTTGTGTATCAGATTGATGTAAAGAGTGCATTCTTAAATGGGGTACTAGCAGAGGAAGTTTATGTCGAACAACCTCCAGGCTTTGAAAAAGGCAACCAAGTGTACCGTTTAAGGAAAGCTCTTTATGGCCTGAAACAAGCTCCTCGAGCTTGGTATGATACACTCTCTCATTTCTTGATAGACAGCGGGTTCTCTAAAGGAATAGTGGACAAAACCTTATTCAGAATAGAAGATGGAGAAGATATTCTGATGGTTCAGATTTACGTGGACGACATCATCTTCGGATCTCCCAACAAGAAGCTATGTGAGAAGTTCAGCAAATTGATGCAAGGGAAGTTCGAGATGTCCATGATGGGTCAGATGAATTAGTTTTTGGGTTTACAAGTCAAGCAGAGTACAGAAGGGATATTCATCTGCCAGGCGAAGTACACAAGGAATCTACTGGCAAAGTTTGGAGTTCAACATTGTAAGGAAGCCAGAATTCCCATGATGACCGGGTTCAAGATGGATCCAGATGAAGATGGTCAGAAAGCTAATCAGAAAGAATATAGGGCTATGATTGGATCACTACTATACCTGACTGCCAGCAGACCAGACATTACTTTTGCAGTAGGTGTATGTGCCAGATTTCAAGCAAATCTAATGCAAAGCCACCTAGAAGCAGCTAAGCGGATTCTCAAGTATCTGAAGGGGACAGTAAACCTCGGTTTATTTTACTCATCGGATGATAATCTAGAGCTTAGTGGGTATTCTGATTCTGATTACGGAGGTTGCAGAATCGACAGGAAGTCAACCTTAGGTTCATGTCAGTTTCTGGGAAATAAACTGATCTCTTGGTTTTCGAAGAAGCAGACATCAGTTGTGACATCTACTACTGAAGTAGAATATGTGGCTGCAGGAAGCTGTTGTTCCCAACTGCTCTGGCTAAGTCAACAGCTGAGGATTACAACATCGTAGCTAAGAACGTACCTATATTCTGTGACAGTAATAGTGCTATTGCAATCACTCAGAATCATGTTCTACATACAAGATGCAAGCATGTGGATGTCAGACACCATTTTATCAGAGATCACGTTGAAAAGAAGAATATCAAAATGGAAAAGATCCCTACTGACAAGCAGAAAGCTGATATTTTAACTAAGCCGCTAGCTGAGATCAGATTCAGAGAATTATGCAACGAGCTAGGGCTTCTGGATCTCGGAGAAAGTGCACCAGAAATGGTTGGTGGACTGATCTCTAGAACCAGTTGGTTAAAAGACTAACCAGGTTAAGAGGAATCAGTTAAGTTAGGAATCTCAACTGATCAGACGACCAGACGAGGAGCCGATCTGAAGTTCAGATAAGGAGCAGATCAGAAAGTCAGACAAGTAGCCGATCTGAAAGCTGCAGTCAACAAGCAAATCAAGTTTAAAGCTACAAATCACATAAGTCAGAAGAGGCAACACAACAATGAAATAACAGAATTTTTCATTGATAAAGACCCGGAGGTCAGATTTACAAGTTACAAGTGATATCACAAGCTACCCTCAGCTACCTTCAAGTGGTATTACAAGCTACAAGTACAAGAAGACCCGGAAGTCGCTACATAAACCATAAACCATAAACACTAAGCCAACCTAAGTTATGGAAGGGGAGAGAGAGAGAGTTCAAGAGCCTGATGCTCTCATTTTCACCTGACCCAAAAAGGGGCGTGAGAGGCCTTAAGGAAAATCCTGAGCCACCCTCAGAGCTTCGGAGTGAGGAGCGAGAGCGGCCTTGAAGGATTTCTGTGCCAGGAGCCCCTAGACCTAAAATCAATGGGCTCTCCAGCTGTTAAATGGGACATAGTGCCACAGGTTTGGTCACAAGGACCAAACGGACACTAGTGTCGCATGTAAATATTGAGTTTGATATATGAAGATTAGCTGTTGACTGATACAGACCATATATCAAACCCATGTTTTGTTTCAGACTGAGTCTGTTGATGCTAATTCCGCCATCTCGATAGGTGCACAAGTTGCATACGGTTAGGAGAAGTGCCTTCTCATTTGCCTTAGCAGATCCGCCTCCATGGTGGTAAAGAAGCTTAGCACTGATTGTATGTGTAATCTTAGATGACGACGAAAGCAGTGTGAAGGAACACACAGGGTTGATTTGAGAAGCTGAATTCATTGGAAAAGGGTTAAAGGTTTTCACCGGAAGTTTCACCGGAAATAAGGAACTCATCGGAAAAGCATGAAGTATATGCTAAAGAAGATGAATGGTTTATGTTGTGTTGTTTGCCTAAACACCCCAAGCTAATTTAAAGAAGGAAATTAGGGGTATAAATGCAAATTTATATTCTCAGAAGACCTTAAGAGAAATTTGCATCGACAACGCGTAAGGAACACGCGGCTAATGGTTGGATGAGTTGACGGTGTGAGTAATCACAGCGTATCTATGCCATTATTACGGAATGTCAAATCGCACCGATTTGGGAATCGAGGCGACTTTTTGACTCCCCGAAGTAAATGTTTTGGCGGGAGTAGACTTCAGTGCATAGTAAATGCGGACTGATTAGAAGAAGATTGAAGGATGAAGTGTATCAGATAAGTGCATCAGATAAGTGGATCAGATAAGTAACGAAGAGCTTCACACAAGAATCTGATGAGATGAGTGAGATATTGTTGGGAAATGATTAAAGATACCATCAGTAAGGTCAACAAGTACCAGATCAAATCACAGTGGTAACTGGTTGATTACAATATCAATCAGTCAGATACGTTTTCTTATTTATCCCTTTCCGAATACTATGCGTTATTTAAATAAATTGATTTTTACTATGTTTCCACTTTATGACTGCAAAACTTTTAATGCGGACTTGGGAATGTGTATTTAATGCGTTTTATTGCGAATTTTTGAGTCCGAAATACGAGAAGTTATCTTTACTCAACCGTGCAATTAAAATGTTTTTGGCCGACTAATCTCAGCCACTGATTTCAAAACACGGATACTTGAGTACTTTGGGTAGTTGTGCAAAAAGGTTTTCCCTCGTATACTATAAAATCCAAATCTTTCTCAGAAAACTTCTATCCACTACTTCGTCTTCTCAAAGCTCTTAAAAGTTCAAAACTTTTAAAATCTTCAGAGAATTACTTTCGAAATCAATTGATTCTACTCTTCCGATTTCTAAATCATTCGAATCAATTTCTGGTAATTTCTTGTTTAAATATTGCATGATTTCAATTTCTCTCCGGTACCTAGGTTTACAAGTCGTGATGCTGTGTTTCTGTAATTTATATTCGATCTAAACGCTTACTTGCTAAATTGATGCTAAGATTACTAGTTTGACTGAATTTATTAAAACATCTTACTCAAACTAAACATTAATTTGCATATCGTACAGAAATGGCATATCTTGTTCCACGACAGGGCCAAGGGAAAAAGTTCTGCAACTTTGCATCGATGAAGAAAGACATCATTGATGAGAAGTATGTAGTTTTCACCATCACCTCAGATCCTGAATCGCTGGAAATTCTGGAGTGCTTGTGAGCGTGTGGGCTGGAACGATATTGCTCTACACACCAGAACATCGTCCACACACATGAAGCCCTGGAGTTTCTATATAATCTACAGAGGGATGAAGACAATGATGCTGATCTGATTTCTTCTGTTGGCGGACTGTTGTGCGAGTGTCGAATGACGATCTCCAGAGGATATTCGGTCTAACTCGAGGAACCATCAATCCAGAGACCTACACGACTGATGTAGGAGAAAGGGAATTTCTTGAAGCCAAGCTGTTGAGACCTGCAAATAAGGAGAACACGACAAACGTCAAAGCCTCCTATCTGAAGAGAAAATATCGCCTTCTCCTTGAGATCGTTCAGAAGGTGATCATGTGCTCAACCTACAGTCTTGATGTTGTCACCTCATATAAGATCAGTGTCATGGCTGCAATAATCAAGAAGGCTTCAGATATAGATTGGTTGGGAATGGTCAAGGCACGACTGAGAAAAGACTCCGTGAAGTTCAAACTGACCCAGAGCAATGAAGTGTGTTTATCTTCCAAGTGCTCCTTCATACATAAAATCTCTATCATTCTGTCAAATAAGCTGCCACAGAATTATGAATGGAATGAGAATGGAGCAAAGATATATCAAGCAAAGCACAAGGCCATACTGGGCAAAGATGAGTCCCTACCTGGACAATCTGATGAAGATCCAACTCCTTATGTGCCCAAACCCAAGGGAGAAAAGAAGGGAAAAGATAAGGCAACTGCATCGTCTGAAGTGCAGGAAAAGGCCATTCCATAGAAGAGGATGAAGAGGAAGGATCTGGCCAAGAAACCAGATGCTCAGCGGAAATGTCAGAAGAGAGTCACATCTCCTCTGAAGACTGCTCCAAGTTCTGCCCAGCAAGTTAGCAGAACGACGGATCAAATGCAAGTAGGATCAGAAGAAGAGATATCTGTCCGCTCTGAGCCCACTATCAGAGAAGTAAGGGAAGAGCAGATGATCGCAGCAGAAGGAGAGAAATCTGTCAGAGGGACAGAAGTGGAGCAATCTGAGGAAGAATCACCATCTGATTCTCTGCCTCTCTCCACGATCTTCCAGAGAGCAAGATCGTCAACGCCCACTTCCAAATCGCCATCACCCTCTCCTCAAAAATCATCACCACCACCCTCTCCCCACAAAACCTTCTCACCCTCACCCTCACCTATCAGATCACCAAGATCTCCCACTCCACCAATCAATGAACCTGTTCAGGAAACTGAACACCCTCAACACGCTGAAAATGAACCTGAACCACAAATATCCCAATCTCCAATCAAGTCACAAGAACCTGAGAGATCCGACATGCGATTGTCCATCTCTCATAATCCCTTCAACACCAGAACCGTGCTTGCTTCACCTGCTCCAGAAGGCCCCATCATAAGGATAATGAAGCAACAGATCAAGGAGTATCTGTTGGACTATGCCCTGAATTGGATCAACATCCTGGCATCGGCAACAAATAGAAGAGATTGTGTTCTGGAGGGATATCAGACTGAAAAGCATTGAAGAATTTCTGATTCTCATGACAACTCTGGGATCAGATTTCTTTGTAGACTTGGAGTTGAAATGCTTAAACAATGGCTGAGATTGAAAGTGCTGTTGAATTGGCATCTGACGATGATATCAGATGGTTGATTCACGAAAGGTTCGGAATTACTGATAACAGGGAGAAAACTGTTCAACCTCCTACAGATCATAAGGGAGCTGCCGATGAACCAAGAATGGGTGCTGCAGATGAGACCCGACTTGGCAAGGCTTCAACATCTGACCAGACTGCTACAATGAGATCTGATACCCTAGATCTTTATACTAAGAAGATTCAGGATGGGATCAAGACTGCTATTGAAGACAAATTCGCAGCGCTCACAGCAGATCTGATGAAGCGATTTGAAGAAGAGCAAGCAAAACTAGTTGACAGAGAAAGAAGTCACACACTTGGGATGCACAATGCCATCCTCTCTGAAGTTATGCAACTAGTTAATCCTCTTGCCGAGAAGCTCAATCTCCAGTCTGACAAACTCAAAGTTCAGATAGATATGCTCAATCAGACACAGGTGCTATTGGAAAATGTCTGGGCATCTTTGGAGAAAACTGACAACCACATGGATATGGGTTGGAAACACTTTGTAGCTTCTATAGAACGAGCAAGACAGGACATCGAAGTTGCTCTCAGACGCTTCTTGAAACTTGGACCTTCTGCCACCGTTCAGATCACTCCTCTTGTTGTTGAGGAACTCAGAGAGGAGATCTCACGGCAATTCATTGCTCTGAACTGCAGGATGTCCAACCTCTTTGATGAAACCAAAAAGGGGGAAGGACAAGAAAATAAAGAGAAGAAAGAAAAATAGACATAGTTGGTAACAATTACATCTCTACCAGAAACCACTGTATCTGACTTGCCAGCCACTCCATCTACTGATCTCGTTGCTGAAGTGAAAGAAACTGTGGAGCAACATAGCAAAGAGATCACTGAGCAGAAAATTGCTCTTTCAGAGGTTATTGCCAGAGTCGACAAGACTGAAGAGTTTCTTCGTTCGTTCAGAAAAGAATGGAAACTGATGATCAGGCTAAGAGCCTTGAACTCGCTAAGAAATTAGCTGAAGAAGACGAACAAGATGAAACTGCGCAGACTCTGAGGAGAAAGAAAGGCAAAGGCAAGATGATGAAAGCAACTGCGGAAGATCAGAGACAAGGATAATTATTCTCTGCCAAAAGCCAGATGACTCCTGAACAAATTCAAGAGCAAACAAGACAGAGAATAAGAGAGGCCGCCATCAAGAAGCAGAAGTTAGCAGAGGCTAAGGGATTGAACATCGTTTACATCCGAAGGAAGAGGAAGAACAAAGCTGCAGCAGAGGAGATTGCTTGGGAGAAGAATGCCCTTCCGGCACCTGTTAAAGACATCCTCTGTGCACGGCTAGATCTGCTTCCAGAATGGGATCAGATTAGAGGAGAATGGTTATGTGACGTATACATCCTGGAGAAGATTCCGATTCATCAAGATCAGACTGAAAATGATGATGAATTCCAGAACTGGTTAGAAACGAAGTATCCAGACTTCTACCAGACAGTGATGAAAGAAGGGAAGATCATGTCACTAATACCTGAAGCTCCACCCTTTGAACTACTCCTTCCACCTTTGCGTCCAGACAAGAAGCTAGACACTGTCAAGTTCAAGAATGCCTACTATGGATTTGCTGAAAAAGGAGGGATTCATAGAAGAGAAGATCTGGACAAGCTGATGCAAAGGATGTACAAGATGTTTGGCATCCCCAAAGAGCTACAAATGTTCAAGTACACCTGAGGAAGACAACTTGGAATCAGATGATAGGTACGCTTTTCATGTATTCTATAATGCACACACCTATCTGAATGAAATATTCCATCTCTCTAATTCTAAGACAACATCTCATTCTCTTCTGAAGTATGTACTGCATTTCTTTATCTGCATTTTTATTCATGGTATCTGTTTTTCTGATTAAGTGTTTTGGTTCCATCAAAAAGGGGGAAATTGTTGGGAAATTTGTATTTACGTTTTGATGGAAGTTCCAAAACAGGTTGTAATAGGACCAGTTAGACCTGTTAGCTGACTGATGACTTAGAATCAGATTAAGATGACCAACTGAAATGCATAGATAGCTGATGTAAAAGATAGGTCACATATTGAGGGGGAACTCAATATGTATAGGTTAGGTCGAAGTATCAGATGACCCAGATAAGGTCAGATGATCAGAAGGCTAAGAACGAATCAGAAGACAAGAAGTCAGAAGATCAGGTGAAGACAGAAGACACTGAAGACTCGGATGAACCTGAAGACTCTGTTGAACCTGAAGACTCAGATGAACCTGAAGCTGCAGTCAACAAGCAAATCAAGTTTAAAGCTACAAATCACATAAGTCAGAAGAGGCAACACAACAATGAAATAACAGAATTTTTCATTGATAAAGACCCGGAGGTCAGATTTACAAGTTACAAGTGATATCACAAGCTACCCTCAGCTACCTTCAGGTGGTATTACAAGCTACAAGTACAAGAAGACCCGGAAGTCGCTACATAAACCATAAACCATAAACCATAAACACTAAGCCAACCTAAGTTATGGAAGGGGAGAGAGAGAGAGTTCAAGAGCTTGATGCTCTCATTTTCCCCAACCCAAAAAGGGGCGTGAGAGGCCTTAAGGAAAATCCTGAGCCACCCTCAGAGCTTCGGAGTGAGGAGCGAGAGCGGCCTTGAAGGATTTCTATGCCAGGAGCCCCTAGACCTAAAATTAATGGGCTCTCCAGCTGTTAAATGGGACATAGTGCCGCAGGTTTGGTCACAAGGACCAAACGGAAACTAGTGTCGCATGCAAATATTGAGTTTGATATATGAAGATCAGCTGTTGACTGATGCAGACCATATATCAAACCCATGTTTTGTTTCAGACTGAGTCTGTTGATGCTAATTCCGCCATCTCGATAGGTGCACAAGTTGCATACGGTTAGGAGAAGTGCCTTCTCATTTGCCTTAGCAGATCCGCCTCCATGGTGGTAAAGAAGCTTAGCATTGATTGTATGTGTAATCTTAGATGACGACGAAAGCAGTGTGAAGGAACACATAGGGTTGATTTGAGAAGTTGAATTCACTGGAAAAGGGTTAAAGATTTTCACCTGAAGTTTCACCGGAAACAAGGAACTCATCGGAAAAGCATGAAGTATATGCTAAAGAAGATGAATGGTTTATGTTGTGTTGTTTTCCTAAACACCCCAAGCTAATTTATAGAAGAAAATTAGGGGTATAAATGCAAATTTATTTTCTCAGAAGACCTTAAGAGAAATTTGCATCGACAACGCGTAAGGAACACGCGGCTAATGGTTGGATGAGTTGACGGTGTGAGTAATCACAGCGTATCTATGCCAATATTACGGAATGTCAAATCGCACCGATTTGGGAATCGAGGCGACTTTTTGACTCCCCGAAGTAAATGTTTTGGCGGGAGTAGACTTCAGTGCATAGTAAATGCGGACTGATTAGAAGAAGATTGAAGGATGAAGTGTATCAGATAAGTGCATCAGAGCTCATCGTAGCAGTCTTGTCAGATGTTGAAGCCTTGCCAAGTCGGGTCTCATCTGCAGCACCCATTCTTGGTTCATCGGCAGCTCCCTCATGATCTGTAGGAGGGTGAACAATTTCCTCCCTGTTATCAGTAATTCTGAACCTTTCGTGAATCAACCATTTGATATCATCGTCAGATGCCAATTCAACAGCACTTTCAATCCCAACATTGTTTAAGCATTTCAACTGCAAGTCTACAAAGAAATCTGATCCCAGAGTTGTCATGAGAATCAGAAATTCTTCAATGTTTTTCAGTCTGATATCCCTCCAGAACACAATCTCTTCTATTTGTTGTTGGATGCCAGGATGTTGATCCAATTCAGGGCATAGATCCAGCAGATACTCCTTGATCTGTTGCTTCATTATCCTTATGATGGGGCTTTCTGGAGCAGGTGAAGCAAGCACGGTTCTGGTGTTGAAGGGATTATGAGAGATGGACACTCGCTTGTCGGATCTCTCAGGTTCTTGTGACTTGATTGGAGATTGGGATATTTGTGGTTCAGGTTTGTTTAAAGCGTGTTGAGGGTGTTCAGTTTCCTGAACAGGTTCATTGATTGGTGGTGTGGGAGATCTTGGTGATCTGATAGGTGAGGGTGAGGGTGAGAAGGTTTTGTGGAGAGAGGGTGGTGGTGATGATTTTTGAGGAGAGGGTGATGGTGATTTGGAAGTGGGCGTTGGCGATCTTGCTCTCTGGAAGATCTTGGTGAGAGGCAGAGAATCAGATGGTGATTCTTCCTCAGATTGCTCCACTTCTGTCCCTCTGACAGATTTCTCTCCTTCTGCTGCGATCATCTGCTCTTCCCTTACTTCTCTGATAGTGGGCTCAGAGCGGACTGCTATCTCTTCTTCTGATCCTACTTGCATCAGATCCTTCGTTCTGCTAACTTGCTGGGCAGAACTTGGAGCAGTCTTCAGAGGAGATGTGACTCTCTTCTGAAGTTTCCGCTGAGCATCTGGTTTCTTGGCCAGATCCTTCCTCTTCATCCTCTTCTCTGGAATGGCCTTTTCCTGCACTTCAGACGATGCAGTTGCCTTATCTTTTCCCTTCTTTTCTCCCTTGGGTTTGGGCACATAAGGAGTTGGATCTTCATCAGATTGTCCAGGTAGGGACTCATCTTTGCCCAATATGGCCTTGTGCTTTGCTTGATATATCTTCGCTCCATTCTCATTCCATTCATAATTCTGTGGCAGCTTATCTGACAGAATGATAGAGATTTTATGTATGAAGGAGCACTTGGAAGATAAGCACACTTCATTGCTCTGGGTCAGTTCAAACTTCCCGGAGTCTTTTCTCAGTCGCGCCTTGACCATTCCCAACCAATCTATATCTGAAGCCTTCTTGATTATTGCAGCCATGACACTGATCTTATACTAAGTGACAACATCAAGACTGTAGGTTGAGCACATGATCACCTTCTGAACGATCTCAAGAAGAAGGCGATATTTTCTCTTCAGATAGGAGGCTTTGACGTTTGCCGTGTTCTCCTTGTTTGTAGGTCTCAACAGCTTGGCTTCAAGAAATTCCTTTTCTCCTACATCCGTCGTGTAGGTCTCTGGATTTTTGCTTCCTTGAGTTAGACCGAATATCCTCTGGAGATCGTCATTCGACACTCGCACTTCCAGTCCGTCAACGAAAGTAATCAGGTCAGCATCATTGTCTTCATCCCTCTATAGATTATATAGAAACTCCAGGGCTTCATGTGTGTGGATGATGTTCTGATGTGTAGAGCAATATCGTTCCAGCCCACACGCTCGCAAGCACTCCAGAATTTCCAATGATTCAGGATCTGAGGTGATGGTGAAAACTACATTCTTCTCATCAATGATGTCTTTCTTCATCGATGCAAAGTTGCAGAACTTTTTCCCTTGGCCCGGTCGTGGAACAAGATATGTCATTTCTGTACGATATGCAAATTGATGTTTAGTTTGAGTAAGATATTTCAATAAATTCAGTCAACCCAGTAATCTTAGCATCAATTTAGCAAGTAAGCGTTTAGATCGAATATAAATTACAGAAACAAAGTATTACGAGTTGTAAACCTAGGTACCAGAGAGAAATTGAAATCATGCAATATTTAAACAAGAAATTACCAGAAATTGATTCGAATGATTTAGAAATCGGAAGAGTAGAATCAATTGATTTCAAAAAGTAATTCTCTGAAGATTTTGAAAGTTTTGAACTTTTAAGAGCTTTGAGAAGACGAAGTAGTGGAAATAAGTTTTCTGAGAAAGATTTGGATTTTTTAGTATACGAGGGAAAACCTTTTGGCACAACTACCCAAAGTACTCAAGTATCCGTGTTTTGAAATCAGTGGCTGAGATTAGTCGGCCGAAAAACATTTTAATCGCACGGTTGAGTAAAGAAGTCTTCTCGTATTTCGGACTCGAAAATTCGCAATAAAACACATTAAATACACATTCCCAAGTCCGCATTAAAAGTTTTGCAGAGCATGTGTCATAAAGTGAAAACAGAGTAAAAATCCATTTATTTAAATAACGCATATAAGGTATTCAGAAAAGGATAAATAAGAAAACGTATCTGTCTGATTGATATTGTAATCAACCAGTTACCACTGTGATCTGATCTGGTACTTGTTGACCTTACTGATGGTATCTTTAAGCATTTCCCAACAATATCTCACTCATCTGATCAGATTCTTGTGTGAAGCACTTCGTTACTTATATGATCCACTTATCTGATACTCTTATCTGATGCACTTATCTGATACACTTCATTCTTCAATCTTCTTCTAATCAGCCTGCATTTACTATGCACTGAAGTCTACTCCCGCCAAAACATTTACTTCGGGAAGTCAAAAAGTCGCCTCGATTCCCAAATTGGCGCGATTTGACATTCCGTAATAATGGCATAGATACGCTGTGATTACTCACACCGTCAACTCATCCAACCATTAGCCGCGTGTTCCTTACGCGTTGTCGATGCAAATTTCTCTTAAGGTCTTTTGAGAAAATAAATTTGCATTTATACCCATAATTTCCTTCTATAAATTAGCCTGGGGTGTTTAGGCAAACAACACAACATAAACCATTCATCTTCTTTAGCATATACTTCATGCTTTTCCGATGAGTTCCTTATTTCCGGTGAAACTTCCGGTGAAATCCTTTAACCCTTTTCCAATGAATTCAGCTTCTCAAATCAACCCTGTGTGTTCCTTCACACTGCTTTCGTCATCATCTAAGATTACACATACGATCAATGCTAAGCTTCTTTACCACCATGGAGGCGGATCTGCTAAGGCAATTGAGAAGGCACTTCTCCTAACCGTATATACCTTGTGCGCCTATCGAGATGATGGAATTAGCATCAACAGACTCAGTCTGAAACAAAACTTGGGTTTGATATATGGTCTGCATCAGTCAACAGCTGATCTTCATATATCAAACTCAATATTTGCATGCGACACTAGTGTCCGTTTGGTCCTTGTGACCAAACCTGTGGCACTGTGTCCCATGTAACAGCTGGAGAGCCCATTGATTTTAGGTCTAGGGGCTCCTAGCATAGAAATCCTTCAAGGCCGCTCTTGCTCCTCACTCCGAAGCTCTGAGGGTGGCTCAGGATTTTCCTTAAGGCCTCTCACGTCCCTTTTAGGGTCGGGGGATAATGAGAGCATCAAGCTCTAAAATCTTTAAAGCCTCTCTCCCCTTCCCTACCTTGGGTTGGCTTAGGGTTTGTTGTTTATGGTTTATGTAGCGACCTCCGGGTCTTCTTGTACTTGTAGCTTGTAATACCACTAGAAGGTAGCTTGTAGGTAGCTTGTGATATCACTTGTAAATCTGACCCCCGGGTCTTTATCAATGAAAAATTATGTTATTTCATTGTTATGTTGCCTCTTCTGACTTATGCGATTTGTAGCTTTAAACTTGATTTACTTGTTGACTGCAGCTTTAATCGACTTATAAAGTAATCTTCCAATCTGATCAGTTCCCCCTTAATCTGATATGTCTTGAACTGATCTGCTCCTTGTCTGAACTTCAGATCGGCTACTTATCTGACTTTCTGATCTGCTCCTTATCTGAACTTCAGATCGGTTCCTCGTTTGGTCGTCTGATCAGTTGAGATTCCTAATTCAACTGATTCCTCTTAACCTGGTTAGTCTTTTAACCAACTGGTTACGAGATCGATCCACCAAACATTTACGTGCACTTTCTCCGAGATCCGAAGCCCTAGCTCGATGCATAATTCTCTGAATCGATCTCGACTAAGCGGCTTAGTTAAAATATCAGCTTTCTGCTTGTCAGTATGGATCTTTTCCATTCTGATATTCTTCTTTTCAACGTGATCTCTGATAAAATGGTGTCTGACATCCACATGCTTGCATCTTGTATGTAGAACATGATTTTGAGTGATTGCAATAACACTATTACTGTCACAAAATATAGGTACGTTCTTAGCTACAATGTTGTAATCCTCACCGCCGACTTAGCGAGCAATTGGGAACAACAAACTTCCTGCGCAGTATATATTCTCTTCAAGAGTAGATGTCGCATAATCGATGTCCGCTTCTTCCGAAACCAAGAGATCAGTTTTTTTTCGAAAATTAACATGAACCCGAGGTTGACTTCCCCGTCGATTACGCAACCTCCGTGAATCGTAATCGAAATACCCACTAAGCTCTAGATTATCATCTGATGGGTAAAATAAACCGAGGTTTACTGTCCCCTTCAGATACTTGAGAATCCGCTTAGCTGCTTCTAGGTGGCTTTGCATTAGATTTGCTTGAAATCTGACACATACACCCTCTTGCCAAAAGTAATGTCCGGTCTGGCAACGATCGGTATAGTAGTGATCCAATCGAGCCCTATATTCTTTCGATTAGCTTTACGACCATCTTCATCTGATCCATCTTGAACCCGGTCATCATGGGAATTTCGGCTTCCTTACGTTGTTGAACTCCAAACTTTGCCAAGAGATTCCTTGTGTATTTAAATCCCGGATGAATATCCCTTTCAGACTCTGCTTGACTTGTAAACCCGGAAAAGTAATTCATCTGACCCATCATGGACATCTCGAACTTCCCTTGCATCAATTTGCTGGAACTTCTCACATAGCTTCTTGTTGGAAGATCCAAGATGATGTCGTCCACGTAAATCTGAACCATCAGAATATCTTCTCCATCTTCTATTCTCGATAAGGTTACTGTCCACTATTCCTTTAGTGAACTCATTCTATCAAGAACCGAGAGAGTGTATCATACCAAGCTCGAGGAGCTTGTTTCAGTCGTAAAAGAGCTTTCCTTAAACGGTACACTTGGTTGCCTTTTTTCAAAGCCCGATGGGTTGTTAGACATAAACTTCCTCTCGCTAGTACCCGTTTAAGAATGCACTCTTTACATCCATCGATACACAACGAACCCTCTCGGAGGCAAAGATATGCGAAAAAATGACCGAATGGCTTCTAAGCGGCGATCGTGCAAAGGTCTCATCATAATCAATTCCTTCTGATTGTGAATACCCCTTAGCAACAAGTCTTGCCTTATTCCTGGTTATGATATTATTCTCATCTCTCTTGTTCTTGAATACCCACTTCGTGCCAATCACGTCTTGATGAGTTGGTCTGTCCACCAGTTTCCAAACTTGATTTCTCTCAAACTGTTCCAGTTCCTCTTGCATGGCTAGAATCCAGCTTGCTTCTTATAGAGCTTCCTCTACTGTAGTTGGTTCCATCAAAGACAGATAGCAACAATACATGGAACTTTCACCAATCTGATGTCTAGTTTTGACTCTATCAGATGGGTCTCCGATAATCAGATCAGTTGGATGACTGGCAATCCAGGTCCTTCTATTCTAATTTGCGTCTATTTGGAGAACATCATCCACTTCTGATAGTAGTTCATTACTAGTGATTGGGAGTGGTGCGGAATTATAATCCACTTGATAAGAACATGTCTCAGTTGATGTTGGACTCATCATGTGCTGATGTCTGTTCGTAGGAACTTCAGGAGTTCCCCAACCGAACGATGGTTCGATTGATCTTTATCTCGGTATGCCGAACTTCTTCACCGGCGATTGTGCATACCTTAGGGTCTGATTTACCTGGTGAATCAGCAAGATCAAGTTCTGGGATATACACTGTTACGTGTTCAGATTCTTTCTCCTTGATACTTAGCTGATCCATTTTCTGCGTGTCGTAGGCGGTTGATCTGCACGTCTTGTTACGAGGCTTTCTCTTGTTCAGAAGATGTCTCATCAAAGACCACATGGGGTGTTTCTTCCACAACTAGTGTTCGTTTGTTATAAACCCTGAAAGCCTTCCTGGATGAGGAATATCATAAGAATATGCCCTCATCTGACTTGGCTTCAAAGGTCTTCAACTAACTTTTCCCATTGTTGTGTATGAAACACTTGCACCCAAAAACATGGAAGTATGAAACACGAGGTTTTCTGCCCTTCAACAGTTCATAGGGTGTTTTGAAGTGAGTCATAGTCAGAGAACATCTATTCTGAGTATGGCATGCAGTGTTGATTGCTTCTGCCCAGAAATGGTTTGGTGTCGCATGTTCAATTAACACAAAGGTCGAACGACTTCCTTGAGAGTTCTGTTTCTCCGCTCGCTACTCCATTTTGTTGTATGCGTTCTTGTAATGACGTCTCATCTCAGATACCAAACTTAGTGCAAAAATCAGTAATAAAAGAATTCAGGATTTATGTACCTTTATCTGATCTGATTTTTACTATGCTAACACCCTTTTCGTTTTGTAGCTTCTTGAGCAGCTCGGGTATCTTTGTCATTGTCTCATTCTTCTTGTATAAGAATACAACCCTAGTAAACTTGGAATAATCATCCACGATTACGGAGTATATTTAAATCCCCACCGGATCGATTGTAATCGGTCCGAATAGATCCATATCAAAGCGATTCTGCGAGACTCTCTTTGAATCTTTGGTCCGTATTCCTTTGAATGAAGCTTTAACTTGTTTTCCCTTCTGACATGCGACACATGTCTGATCCTTTGAGAATACTTCATTCGGAAGTCCCTCAACAAAAGGCACCCTAACTATTTTGTTAAGAGTCTTAAAGTTCAGATGACTCATTCTTTTGTGCCAGAGCCAACTGCTACTTCTGCTGTGTAGATCGTGCCTTTCCTTGAACCAGTTAGCAAGATTTGTTGAGTAGCTAGATTCCTAATCGTACACTTATCACTCGAGAACTCAACGCTGAATCCGTTGTCGCAGAATTGTGATACTGATAGTAGATTGTGCTTTAATCCTTCGACATACGAGACTCCAGTCACTTGTACATCATCATTCTCTAAGGTTCTGAATCCTTTGGTAAAACCAAAGTTATCATCACCGAAGAGTACACGTGGGCCTTCTTGTTCTTTGTAAGAGCTAAGGAGATGTTTGCTTCCAGTCATGTGCCTTGAGCATCCACTATCAATGTACCAGATAGTTGCTTGGACACCTTCTTTGTTAGCCAGTCCCACGCGAACCTGCAATCGAATCAGGCTTTAGGTACCCCTTTGGAATTGGGTCCTGGGGGGTTAGTGGTGGATTTAGGGATCCACACAAACAGGGCACTTCTATGGTAATCAGATAGATTAGAAGGCCTGATTTGTCTCCCATACATATCAACATAATCATACGTCCCTTTATATGCTTTCTGATTAGTATGATTACTTGTGTGAGCTTTGGGTGAATCAGAAGACTTGGGATTTTTCTTTATGTTTTGTCTTCTTTTAACACAGTGTGGCTCAGGTGCAGTAGTCCTAGATCTCTGGTTATAAGGGTAGGTACAACTGCTACCATCAAAAGATTCATATCTTCTTGGCGTAGATTGTCTTTGCAGTTTACCTATAGCTTGCTTGTTAGGTAGCTGACCTTGATTGGGTCTCAGATTAGATTTTCTTTTTACAGGTTGTCTCTTCTGATACCTAATCTGCTGATCAGGTTGAGGTTTCTTCGAAGAACTGAGTTCTTCTGTTGATTCCTCGGCTGATGCTTAATCAGTTGGGTTCCATTTATGTTCCCTTTTTGATTAGGCACTTGCCTTACTTGCTCAGCAGGTCTTTTTCCCTTATCAGATACATGTTTAGCTTTTTGTGTATCTTTGTTAGAGACTCATTTGATTACACCCTTTTGAAGTGAATCAAACGGGGCTTTTGAGGATGTAGAAGGGTTCTCATACCCAATTCCCTTCTTGTTAGTCGGCGTTCAAAAATAGGTGTTCATATCTTGAACGGTTTTTGATGACTTCGTGAAAACCTCTATTTTCTTGCGCAAACTATCCTCAGTAGATTTTAGACTCTCATGTAGTCGGAATAGCTCATCATACTTAGCTTGAAGGATTTTGAAATCATTAGCTTGCTGTTTGTTGATTGCTAGCTGATCTTTGATCTGCTTCTCCTGATCAGAAGATTTAACTTTCAGAACGTTAAGTTCCTCAGTTATCTTCTGAGCAGTTTCAGCTGATTTCAGTTCAGCTATTTTACTGACAGCGTTCTCTTTAACAAGCTGATTATTTCTGATCCTTAGTTTGTCATTTTCAGCTTCCACTATTGTATAAGTGTCTACTGCCTCAGAGAGATCATCAAGCAATTGCTCAGAGTAGAGCTGCAAGTCAATCTCTCCAGCAGGTGTGCTAATAATAGCTGGTGTGGAAATTGAAAAAGCAGAAGGTTTGGAGGTTACCTCAGATTGGTCTTCCTCCTTGGCCATCAGGTAGATTTCATCGTCATCTGAAGAGAATATCACATCTTCATGTTCGTGGAAGTCAACAACACTGCTTATCAGACAGAAGTCTTCTACAGATGAGTAGCCAGAATCCTCGGAAGGCAGATAGGAATCATCAATTCCAGATGTGTCAGCAACCATGACTTTTCTATCTCTGAAGTGTTGCTCTCTTCTGTTCCGTTTCTCTTCCCTTTCTCTGGGAGTCAGGTCAGGGCAGTCGATGCTGTAGTGACCTGGTTTCTCGCAGTTGAAGCATGATCCTCGATCTACGGAACTTCCTCTGCCAGGTGAGTCACTCCGTCTATAGGATCTGTCAGGTGACTTTCCTTTCTGATGGTGATCTGAACTCCTTCTGCAGATCGGTTATCTCTTCTCTCATCTGACCGATCATCTCTTTTCTTTTCTTCTCTGTGATCCCTTCGATCATCAGATCTGTTCCTTTCTAGTGATCTGTCAGTTGGCCTCCTGTTTCTTCTGTTGTCTTGATAGTCTCTGTAGAATCTACGATACTTACCAAGTTGAATATTCGATCTTTCAAGTTTCCTGGTAAGCAGAGCGATCTGTTCTTCTTGACTCATTATGTTTCCAATAGGTTCAGTGGCCTTTGATCTGCTGCTGGTTGCTTTGAATGCAACTGATTTAGATGTTGAGGTTGAGGCTTCAGCAGGCGTCTCGTCTTCATCTGCTTTCCCTCTTTCGATTAAATCGAACTCATGGGCTTTAAGGCTTAGGAACAAGCTACTTGGCTTCATCTTGGAAATGTTTTGGCAATCCTTGATTACAGTGACTTTCATGTCCCATTTCTTGGTGAGAGATCTCAGTATCTTGTAATTGATGTCTTTGTCTGACATCTCTCTTCCAAGTTCTCGTAGCTTATTTACTGACATGGTGATCCTCCCATCGAGCTCGTTGATGGTCTCGTTGGGCAACATTTTGAGCTTTTTGAACTTCACCAGTTCATCTTGTAGTCGGCTGTCTTTGATCTGATCAGTTCCTTCGCACATCTCAGCAATAGTATCCCACATTTGTTTCACAGTTTTGAGATACTTTATCTTCTCCTTGGTGACTTTATCCATCGTCTTCATGATTATATGCCTGGCGATTATATCTAGAGTATACAGCTTTCTTTTTTCTGCATCCATCAGGGCTGGGTTTTTTCATACAAGACTTCCAGGTGCATGATCTGGATCTCCTTCAACCGCTGGGTTGTCGTGATATATGATGATGGGTCCTCGTTCAATGACTTCCATCATTCTGCCGCTTATCGATCCCAGATGATTGCACATGTATATAGTCCAATCTGCATACTCATCAATTGAAAACTTAGGCAAATCATGATACATACCAGAGGTATTATCCATGCTGAGTGATTTTGAAAATGAATGAGTTTTGAAAACGGTTTTTCAAGATCTGTTCAAATGACCACAAAGATTCTTCCTCAAGAATCGATGATACTCAAAGCCAGTGTTCTGTAGAACCACTGCTCTGATACCACTTGTAGGTCCCGAATGGGTTTTGTAAGGGCAGAAGTCTAGAGGGGAGGGGTGAATAGACTTCTGAAAACTTTTCGTGCAGATCAGGTGTGATTGCAGATTTCCTGATCAGAGTGCTAGTGAGTCAGTTTGGACTGATGTTCAATCTTACTGAGTGCCTGGGGGTAGATCGGTTTGACATCTGTCAGTTTAACTGAGAGTGCGGAAGCTTGTAAACACCCGTGTGAAAAACCAGTTTTATCAATTCAGATTCTTTAAGTCAGTTTTCAACCAGCTGACTAATGTGTCAACCTGATTAGATCAGTTGCTTGGTGCAGACTAAGATTAACTTAGAATATGTATGCAATTTAAACTCAGTTGTGTGAATAGTGTAAAGTAATAAAGAAAGTAAATGCACACAAGACTTTTATAGTGGTTCAGACGAAACCCGTCTTACATCCACTCTTCCCTTAACACAGGGGCAACTTAACCGAACTTAACCAAACTACTTAACCGACTGGACTTATTTTTATGTGTTAGTCCAACACTCAACAGATGTTTATCGAGTTCACACTCAACCGAACCAGAAATCAGAAAACTAGAATCCCTAGTCCGAAATCTTGCGGTAACAAACTTAACCTAACTTGAGTTTGGGTAAAGAATGTTTGAGGGTTCCAACTGGAAATCCATCCTGGTGTTTTAGGTAGCCAAATGCTAGTGGATAGGATTTCTTGCTATGACCAATGGGATGAACACTCTAAGAATAATCTTCAAATATGGTGTTCTTCCAGCGGAAATTCTGAAGGCTTTTTGCTTCTTGAGAATTTGCGTTAATGTTGTTGTTCCGCTTTGCTCAATTGTTCATGTGATGGTAGTTGGTCTCTTGTCCTCCCCTATTTCTTCACTTGACGAGCAATCCCATTTTATAAACCTCAAAATCAAAGAGCCGTTGGAGAGCAATTTGAATTTCGGGCTATATTAGGTAGGTTGTAGGATATGATTGTGACGTGCTCTGAATATCGGCATGGCCGTAGGCACGATTAGTGCCATTTATGTCCGCAGCGTCGAATCCCGTAATGTCAGCTCTTTTTGTGCACGTGTCGCTTTCTCCTTGGCTTCGCGAGGCGGCACTTCAGTAATTTGTCCGTTAGACGATTGATATTCCTTTTGTAGAAGATTCGTCTTGTCTGGTGTATCATTTTGATTGACGCCAGGTGTGAGCTGACTTGATCAGATAACTGATCAGTCTACCTTGTTGAGTCTTCTGATGCAGATTGTCTTAGCTCAATATGCAGACTCGGCTGATTGTAGGTCTTCAGGTCTTCTGGTAGTCTTCTGATCTTCAGGTGACTCTGAGCCTCAGTGTCTTCAGTCATACTGAGTCTTCAGGTTTGTTACTGAGTCTTCAGGTTTATCTGAGTGTTCAGGTTTATCTGAGTCTTCAGGTTCATCTGAGTCTTAAGGTTCATCTGAGTCTTCAGGTTCATCTGAGTCTTCAGTGTCTTCTGTCTTCACCTGATCTTCTGACTTCTTGTCTTCTGATTCGTTCTTAGCCTTCTGATCATCTGACCTTATCTGTGTCACCTGATACTTCGACCTGACCTTTACATATTGAGTTCCCCCTCAATATGTGACCTATCTTTTACATCAGCTATCTATACATTTCAGCTGGTCATCTTAATCTGATTCTAAGTCATCAGTCAGCTAACAGGTCTAACTGGTCCTATTACAATCTCTTTTGGAACTTCCATCAAAACTTAAATACAAATTTCCCAACAATCAGTACTCAGTATCATACTGACCCGTTCAGTACTCAGTATTATACTGACATTTTATCAAGGTCAATACTCAGTAAGACTGATAGAGGGAAATTAGTCTGAAGAAGTAATGACTCATGCAACTCGTTTATTGCTTAACTGAATCTCAGTAATCATTGGCAATAAATACTAAAACACCTGAAGGAAATGTTTTGGGCGGGACCTTTGAAATACCCGAAGGAGGTCAATGGTCTGCAGGAACAGTAATTAATTACACTATTCATTAATCACCAAGAAGGTTAAATTGGCGGCGTATTATTCATGAAATCGTCCTTTCATATACCTAATTAGTCGGTGTTTAATCTCAACCGTTGATTTATTCAATCTATACGATTTCCCACGAATCAATCCTATATATTCCTTGAGAATTCATTCAAAGCCCCAATTACAAAAGCCTTCATTCTCAAAATTCTCTGCAACTCAAAAACCTATCTTTGCCCAGAAAAACCTTCATCGTCCTCAAAACCCTACATCCAAAATTCTCCAAAATGACTTTCTCCGTCTATGATAAACTTGCTATTTTGAACAAGCCATGGTACGAGTATGTTGTTTCGCTTGAGAGTTCATCGAACGCAACCCATGAATAAGAGGCGTTGCATATGATACGGGTCGCGAAGCTTACAAACCTGGTTGCGAATCAACCAGAGGCAGAATATTCGAAGGAGGTAATTGAATTTATCTCAAATTTGAAAATAGATGACGAGGACTGTATTGAGTCCCAGATTACAGTTTCTCATTTGGAACATAGCTCTAAATACGTCGATTTTGTGAGGGAGTTGTATATAATCCCTAAGAATCTAAATGATGTATATGAGTTATGTAATAGAGGAGAAGACCCTACGATGTATATGTTGGGTAGGGAACAGGAATATCTTGATAGGATAACAGAGCATCCTATTAAGTTTGAGGCTACTCTAAATAAACGGCATTTGAAGCCGAAATACAGAGTTTTGTTGGATATAGTTAGTAAATGCATTATGAGTCGATCCGACATTTTTGAGCAAATCAGCACGCCGAAGCTTAGATTGATGGCCGCTATAGAAGACTCACCCACCACTGATTTCAACTGGTTGAGATATCTAATCAGAGTGGTGAGTGACCAAGTGAAGCAGATCAAGAAGGAGGATGGTTCTGTTGTGATCAAATGCAAAATCCTACATGCAACCAAGATAACCTACATCTTGGAGATGTGCAGAGAGGAAGAGGATATTTTTGCCAACTCCTCACCCATTCCAAAGTCTAAGATCCTGTTCAAGCCAACTGCTACAAGGAAGACTTTGAGGGGAAAGAAAGAGAAGAAAGTGGAATCTGCTGCAGAGGGAGCTGCTGAAGAAGCCCATCAAGCCAGGGGGAAGGTTTTGATGGAGGGAAAGAGGAAGAAGGGAGAAACCATGAAGAAGAAAGCTATGGCTCCTAAGCGCAGAAGAGTTCACATTTCCACTGAGGAGGAGGTGAGTGAACCTGAGGAAGTCCAACCTGATGGCCAGAAAGGTCAGAAATCGCCATTGCAAGTACTGGCTCAGGCTGTGACTTCTGAGCAAACTGAGGAACAGGTGTTCTCTGAGGTACTTGAAACATCACTGAGCTCAGATAAATTTTCTCAAGAAATATTCAAGGGACCTCAGACCTCAGATCAAGCTCAGATTTCTACTGAGGAATTGCCTGCTCAGACCTCAGATCAAGCTGAGCCTCAGGAGCTGTTGAATCTTGATATGCTCCTGAGTGATCCTTTCTTTGATCCCTCAACAACTGAAAACCTTCCTACTGGACCTGATAGCCTGAAGCTGAAGAAGGGCGGAGCAGAAGAGACTGAGTGGCGCAGCAAGGGGAACAGTTTGTTTTGGACAGATACCCTGAGCTCATATCCTGACCTTCAGGATCTCTTCTTCAGATTGAGAACAACAGTCTACATTCTGAACCAGACATTGCCTGAAATGCTCAATATTGCCTCATTCATAGGAGAAGACTGGTGGAATGAAGAGACTGCAGTGTTAACTGAGTTCTCTGGGTTCAGGAAGACCAAGCTCCGGATGAAAGTGTCAGATTTTGATGAGCTGGTCAGGAAGAAGCTTGCTGAAAGGAAAGAAGCTGATGTTGGTGCCCCGAGCTCCAAAGATAAAGATCATGAAGTGGATCAACAAGGGAATGCTGAGAAGCAATCTCAATTGGAGAAGGAAAGTACTGATGCTGGATAGCCTGATATCTCACATCCTCAGACTGAAGTTAGTACTCTTCAGGTAACTTTTGGCACTACTAAACATTATGCCAAGGCTACTGAAGTTTCTATCTTTAATTCTGTTATGTCTGATATGCAGACCGAGGCTCAGGTGGAGACTGAAGCCCAGATGGAGACTGAGGCTCAGGCGGAGCAACCAGCTCAGGAAAAGCAACAAGTCTTATATGCTCCTGAGATTGACTTCAGTCCCATAGTGGACAAGCTGGATAAAGTTGTGCCAATTGTGGATAAAGTTGCTCATATTGAAGAAGCATTGGCCAACCAATCCCAGAAGATAGAGAATTTGAGTTCTACTTCAAACCTGATGCAGCTTCAGACATCTCTAAATGACAAATTGACTGCCATTTAAGGGAAGGTAGATGGAGTCAAGGCTGAACTGAGCACAGAGATGAAGCAAATGTATCAGGAGAGGACTTCATTTCTTGAAGCCAAGCTGGTGGAGAAGAATGATCAACTGATCAAAAGTACTGTTGAGGAAATGGGCTCCCTGCTCATAACCAAGATGACAGATATGCTGAAAGATGTCTTCTCTAACCAGCTTGCACCATTGTCTGAAGAGTTCTCTGTGGCTAAAAACCACTTGATGAGGCTGGAGGAAGAGCATGACCAGTTGGCTGGAGAAGTGCGGAGTGTCAGCAAAGAGCAATATCACATGGACACTGCACTGTCTCAACTTCTTCCAAGGTATGGTACCAAGAAGGGGGAAAGGCCAGGTGCCGAGTTAAAGGAGTTATTGGCACACACCTTGAAGAGAAAGGCAGACAAAGAAGCTGAAAAGGAGAATATTGCTGAAGCCTTAAAGGAAGTTGAAGCCACTGAAAAGCTCAAGTTCAAGCAAGTGGAAAAGCCAGTCTACACTCATGTTTCTGAGGAAACAATGCAGGGAACTATTGCTGAAAAACTGAATGCTAGAAGAAGAGTAGAAACAAGCCAAGCCGGTGCAGAACAACCAATCAAGAGAAAGGTTGTGGCGTTTGTTGAACCTGAAAAGAAAAGAGCTAAAGCTTCTAAAGCTACTCAAAGGAAACTCATCATGGAGTTAGAAGAGTCTGAAGAAGAAGCTGAGAATGAAGTCTTCAACACAAGGAAAGCTCTGAAATCACTTCAGGTGGAACAATAGAAGAAAACTGCTGCTTCAGTATCAGGAGTCCCTTTGATAAGGAAGAAGAAAGAAGAAGAGCACAAGCGCAGAAGTGGTTTCAAGAAATTCCTGAGCAAAAGGAGGGGGACTACTAAAACTCAGAAGTGGCCGCACATTGATAAATGGATGCCTATCCAATTCAATGATGCCTGGGAAGAAATCAAGAGAACCTTCTGGTTTTATTATGAAATTCTGAGGGAACGAAAGGGGACAAGCTCAGACTCAAATGAATCCTTCATTGATTACTTGCTAACTTTCTATCCAAAGTACCTGCAAAGTTGGATAAACATAGCAAATGAAGGTAATACACAAATTGTTGCCCCTGGTCCATACACATACCCTGCTCCTAGACTAGAGAATGGCTTGGTAAATGAGACAGCCATTTCTCAAGAGATTGCTCAGTATGCCATCCAATTAGGACTGACAGGAAACAACCCAGATATCATCAAAGAGAGAGATGCATTGAAGAAAAGATATTATGGGATTTTCAACCTGTAGGTGCCTCAGGATGAGGTTGAAGAAGAGTGAAGAGCTGAAGCTAAAGATTAAAGAAGACTGAAGACTAAAGACTGAAGACTCTTTGTAATTCTTTTGTTTTTGTCTTTACTTTTGATAAGTTCATTGTAATCTGTAACTTTTATCATACAATCAATGAAACTTTATCTTTATGCTCAAAGATAATATCTCATTATCTTTTTACATGTTTTTATATTTGATATGCCTTATGATGTGTTGTGAAATTGTTGGGAGAATTATTGTGAAATTGTTGGAAGATTTGCCATTCTTGGATTGTAATAGGAAAAACTGAAACCTGAGTATAGGTTAAGTGTTTTTGTAACAAGATGGTTTTGGCATCATCAAAAAGGGAAAAATTGTTGGGAGATGAATTTAATAAAAAAAGATTTTGATTAGATCCCAAAACCCCTGAGTATGACATGTTCATGATAATCTTGATAGATGAGTCAGGATTCAGTTTTAGAGTGTTCAGGATGTTATCTGCACCATGTATAGTCAGCAGATATAGATCAGGTTAGATTCTGAAGATTCTGAAGACTCAGTAAGTTTCTGAAGTTTCAGTATGAAACTGAAGAAACTGAAGTTTCAGTATGAAACTGAAGAAACTGGAGACTCTGTATGAGACTGAGAAACTGAAGACTCAGTACGAGACTGAGAAACTGAAGACTCAGTATGAAACTGAGAAACTGAAGACTCAGTATGAAGACTCAGATATCAATCAGTATATCTCTGAAGACTCAGAAGACTGAAGACTGAAAGATACTGAAGACAAAGGATACTGAAGGCATAGTAGTTACTGAAGACTCAGTAATCTACTGAATGCTCAGTATAACCTGAATGTTCCGAGGCACTGAATAATATCTACCTGAACGATACAAAACTGAGAAAAACGCGAATACACAGAAAAATAGATATTGCCCAAGACATTCATATGCAGACAAAAGGAACTAAAACTAAGTGTTGTTAAGGTTATATCACTCAGAGATATTGACCAAAAAAGAGCCGTTATGTTTGTCTACATTTACTGAAGACAAGAGCCAATCAGAAGAAGACAGCACTGTACTTTACTGATACTGAAAGCGACAGGTCACTGAAGCATGTCAGTAGTACTATGTTCCAGACTGCAAAAAGTGGTGACTGGCTGCATGAAAGCATATTGCCTAAAACATGCTAGGGAGTATTCAAACCCTAAAAATAGTCGTTCATCACACACCATAAGAAGAAACTCATGAAGCAATCTCTTCCAACGAATAGTTTTTCAAGAGTGACCTTGGTGATTGCCTATAAATACTAGTGACCCTCTACATTGAAGGTTACGGGAAATTTGTAAGCAACTCAAGAGCTCAAACTTATTATTGCAAGTTGAAGCACTAGAAAACCCAAGAATTTCCCAAATGCTTTACATTGAAGAGAGATCATTCACTAAGCCTAGTTTGATAAGATATATCCAAAGCTTAGTAGAGATATCCTAGCCTTTGCATTGTTCTTAATTGTAAAGGATATCTCATCCTAGTTGGAAACTAACCAAGAAACCCCAAACCCTTTGTAAGGTAGTTTGAGTGTGATTGTTGGTAAGTTGGAGTTGTAAAGAGTTAGTAAACTACATTGAGGTAGTCAGAAAACTCTAGAGAAGAAGTGAGTAAACTATCTTAGATAGTCAGAAAGCTTGTGTGTGTTTTGAGTAAGTAAACTACTGTGGGTAGTCAAAAAACTCAAAATAGAAAGGTTAGTAAACTACATTGAGGTAGTCAGAAAACCTTAAGAAGTGGTTAAGGAATTTCTCTGAAGGTCAGAGAGAGTGGACGTAGGAGCTTGAGTCTCTGAACCACTATAACTTGCTGTGTTATTTACTTTTTGTTCTGCATTGATTATCTGTTGCATATCTTTAACTGAAAGCATATTTTCACTGATACTCAGTTGGAATCAATCCACTGAATTTGCATCTAACTCAATCACAGCCTTAATCATTGTTTCATTAAAAGGAAGGTTTTCAGCAAAGCTAAAAACGAGTATAAACTTAGGGCCAACCATTCCAAGACATCCGAAAGTAGCTATCCAAGCGGCTCGGGATCTCTCGAAAAACTCGAGCTCGATTGGGATTATCTCGAGGCTTCGAAAAACTTCAGGATCACTGTCTCAGGTAGACTTTGACTCAGGGCGATATGTGCTTCTTAGGGCCAAATCTTCAGGACAACCTAACCCATCTGACCTCAGTGAAGAAAAGTTTTAAAAATCACTGAACACATGTATTCCCCCCCCCCATACATGTGTAAGACTCGTTTGCACTGGGACCAACAAGATCTTGAACAGTCTTAGAAGATTTCGTGAAAACCTCTATTTTCTTACGCAAACTATCCTCACTAACTTTTAGACTCTCATGCAGTCGAAAGAGTTCATCAAACTTAGCCTGAAGGATTTTGAGATCATCAGCTTGCTGTTTGTTAATAGTTAGTTGTTCCTTAATCAGTTTACCCTGATCAGAAGAACTGATTTTCAGAACTTCCAGTTCTGTAGTCATCATCTGAACAATTTCATCGATTTACGCTTAAAGACTTTTTTCTTGGCATTTTCTTTAGCAAGTTGAATGTTCTCTATCCTTAGCTTGTCGTTATCAGCTTCCACTATAGTATAAGTGTCTACTGCATTGGAGAGATCATCAAGCAATTGCTCACTGTAGAGCTGCAGGTCAATCTTTCCAGCAGGTGTGCTCAGCACAGCTGGTGTGGAAACAGAAAACACAGATGGTTTAGAAGATACCTCAGATTGATCTTCTTCCTTGGCCATGAGACAGATGTCATCATCAGATGAGAACATCAGATCGTCAAAGTTGTTGAAGTCATCAGCATTGCTCATCAAGCAGAAGTCTTCCACAGATGAGTAATCAGAATCTTCTGATAGCAGATAAGAGTCGTTTATTCCAGTAGTATCAGCAACCATAGCTTTCATATCTCTGTATAGTTGCCCTTTCCTGTTCCTCTTTTCTTCTCTTTCTCTAGGCGTCAGGTCAGGGCAGTCTGCGCTGTAGTGACCTGGTTTTTGGTAGTTGAAGCAGACTCCTCTCTCTACTGAACTTCTTCTGGCAGGTGAGTCATATTTTCTGTATGATCTGTCAGGTGACTTCCCGGTTTGCCTTTGATCTGAATTTCTCCTTTCTAATTTGTGATCTTCAACACGATCTTCCCTTTTCTTTTCTCTTTGGTCGTCTCTTCTATCATCAGATCTATTTCTTTCCTGCGATCTGTCAGACGATCTTCTTTCCCTTCCTCTGCTATTCTGATAGTCTTTGTAGAATCTCCTATACTTTCCCAATTGAATATTTGATCGTTCAAGCTTTCTGGTCAGTAGAGCAATCTGTTCAGCTTGACTAACAATATTTACAATAGGCTCAGAAGATTTTGAGCAACTGTTGCCTGCTTTGAATGCTACTACTTTTGTTGTTGCAGGTGTGGTTTCGGCAGATGACTCATCATCTTCCTCTTGCCCTCTCTCAATTAGGTCGAATTTATGAGCTTTCAGATTTAAGAACAAACTGCTCGGCTTCATCTTCGCTATATCTTGGCAGTCCTTGATCACCATAACCTTCATATCCCATTTCTTCGTTAAATCTCAGAATCTTGTAGTTGATGTCGTTATCGGTCATTTCACGTCCTAATTCTCTGAGCTTGTTTATCGACATGGTAATCCTTCCATCTAACTGGTTGATCGTCTCGTTGGGTAGCATCTTGAGTTTCTCGAACTTAACCAGTTTGGCCTGTAATCTGTTGTCCTTTATCTGATTGTTTCCTTCGCATATCTCAGCTAGAGTGTCCCACATCTGCTTCGCAGTCTTGAGGTATTTGATCTTCTCTCTAGTGATCTTATCCATAGTCTTCATGATGATGTGTCTTGCAACCGTATCCAGATTTGACAGCTTTCTTTCTTCTGCATCCATCAGAGATGGGCTTTTTCTGATTCGAGCTCCAACAGGAAAATCTGGATCACCTCCTTCAGCTGGGTTGTTGTGGTAGATGATGATAGGTCCTTGTTCAAGAACTTCCATCATTCTGCTGCTTATAGCTCCCAGATGATTGCTCATGAGTATGACCCAATCTGCGTACTCATCAATAGAAAATTTGGGTAGATCATGATACATACCAGATGTATTATCCATGCTTAGTGAGTTTTGAAAACATATGAAGTTTTAAAAATGGTTTTTCAAGATCTATTCAAGTGACCATAATGGTTCTTCCTCAAGAACCGATGATACTCAAAGCCAGTGATCCGTAGAACCACTGCTCTGATTCCACTTGTAGGTCCTGAACGGGTTTTGTGAGGGCAGAAGTCTAGAGGGGAGGGGTGAATAGACTTCTGAAACTTTTCGTGCAAGATCAGGTGTGAAAACAGGTTGCCTGATCAAAGTGCGGGTGAATCAGTTTGGACTGATATCCAACTTACTGACCGCCTGATGGCAGATCATTTCGGTGTCTATCAGTTTAACTGATGTGCGGAAGCTAGTTTTAAACCGTGTGAAAAACCAGATTTATAAGATCAGATTCTGCAGTCTGTTTTCAATCAGATGACTAAAGTGTCAAACTGATCAGATCAGTTGCTTGATGCAAACTGATCCTAACTCAGAATATGTATGCAGTTTAAGCCAAGTTGTGTGCAGTAGTGTAAAGCAGTTAAGAGCAAATAAATACACACAAGATTTTTATAGTGGTTCGGAAAACCAGTCCTACGTCCACTCTTCCCTATCACAAGGGGCACCAACTAACCAACTGGACTTATTATTGTGTTAGTCCAACACAGTACAACCAACAGATGTTTAGAGAGTTCTCACTCAAACGATCCCAGAAATCATAACTAGAAACCCTAGTCTGAAATCTTGCAAAACAAACTTAACCTAACTTTTGGGTTTGGGTAAAGATTTGTTGTTGTTCCAACTGGAAATCTATCCTAGTGTTTATGTAGCCTAAAGCTAAAGGATGAGATTTCAATGCTAAAAACAAATGGGATGAACACTTATAAAATAAACTTGAATTTTGTGTTCTTCGTGCAGAAATCTTGCTATAGCTTAAGCTTGATGATAATTTTCGTGTCTTCATTATGAAGACCAATCCCATATTTATAGACCTTGAAATCAAAGAGCCATTGGAGAGCAATTTGAATTTTAGGCTATTTTTGGTAGGTTGCAAGATTGATTTGACGTGCTTCAGGAACGGCATGGCCGAAAGCATACATGTTTGTCCTTTCTAGCCGTTTGACTATGCAGCGCCGAATCCCACATTGTCAGCTCCGTACATACGTGTCTTGTTCTCATTGGTTAACAAGTGCACTTTTCAGTGTTTGTTCTACCAACTAAAGTTGACATTCTTCTTGTTCAGATCAACAACGTATGACTTGTGTAACATCAGTTGACACCTGGTGTGAGCTGACCTGATCAGTCTACCTGATAGAGTCTTCTGGTTCAAGTTGTCTTAGCTCAACTAGCAGACTAGGATGATGTAGGTCTTCTGGTCTTGATCTTCTGGTAGTCTTCTGATCTTCAGGTCTTCTGAAATTTTAGCTTCATGTCTTCACCTGATCATCTGACTAACTGGCTTGTCTGATCTTCTGACCTTGTCTTGTCTTTTGACTCGTCTGGTCTTCTGACTTTCTTCTGTCTTCTGACCTCATCTGGTCTTCTGATCTTCTGACCTTGTCTTGTCTTCTGACTCGTCTGGTCTTCTGACTTTGTCTTATCTTTTGACCTCATCCGGTCTTCTGATCTTCTGAACTTGTCTTGTCTTCTGACCTGACCTATACATATTAAGTTCCCCCTCAATATGTTGACCTATCTTATACATCAGCTGTCTATACAACTCAGCTGGTCATCCTATCCTGATTCTTAATCATTAGTCAGCTAACAGGTCTGACTGGTCCTATTACAATCTGTTTTGGAACTTCCATCAAAACTTAATACAAATTTCCCAACTCACTAGCTTATACATTTAGTGATGGTTGGCAATCATTTGTTAATGCTAACAATGTTAACAAACTTAATTATATTTCTATATACTATGACGGACTTATCACAATATGAATTAAAATATATTCACAGCATGGATGTTTGCTTTCAACATTTTCAAACAAAGTCAAATATTTTGCTCAAGGTATGTGCTTTATTTGTTATTGTATTGTAAAATATAATATGAAATTATATGTGCTTTAGATGTATTAAATTAAATTAAATATGTTTTTTCTATTTTTAATTTTATTTTTCAGGTGTTCTTAAAGGGAAATCTGGAAATAAGCATCGTCGTAGTGTTCAGGGTTTGGTTCATGTTGCATTTGATTTAGACTCATTTTCCCACTTGATTAGTAAATCCAATTTTCATAGAGGTCGACTGGTAAGAGTTTTTTATGTAACTTTAGATATTATTATTATTATTATAACAAGCAAATTTAATGTCGCAAAATACACATATAAATATGACTACATTGTTATCCCTTTATGCAGACTATTCCAAAGTCTTCAGAAAGAATTATAAGAAGTCTGACATCGCATGTTTCAAGTTTTCAATTTTGTTTTATTTGTGAAAAATGTTGGAAGGTTGGTGTGAAGAAGGAAAAGAAAGGATTAATTTTTCAATCTCGATTCAAAAGATTTTTGGGTGATAATTCTGTCAAAGTTGGTTGTCTTTTTGTATTTAAAGTTCTTGAGGTTGATCTCGAGGTCAAAGAGTTGCACTTTAATGTATCCTTATTTCAGTAACAATTATGTTGGGAAATTTATAGTTTTGATGGAAGTTCCAAAAAAGTTGTAATAGGACCAGTCGAACTTGTTAGTCGACTGATGATATGATAGGAAACCAGCTGAACATGTTAGACAACTGATGTATTAGACTAGGTCATTCTTAAAGAAGAACTCAAGTTGCACAGATCAGTAGTGAAGATCAGCAGCGGAAGATTAGTAGTGAAGATCAGTAGCGAAGATCAGTAGCGAAGATCAGTAGCGAAATTTTGGAAGACTTTACTTGAAGACCAGAAAACCTATTCTATGAAGACATCAGCAGAGTCAAATTGGTTGAAGCTAAGGCAACCATATCAGTAGACTTAAGGCGACTGATCAGTAGAAGTGGTGATCAGTTCAGCTAAGTCAGCAAAATGATAAGCTTAACTACTTATCAGAAACATACGGTGTAAACCAGACCAGAAGAATGTCGACATAGTTTGACTTACAATGACGCCGAATAAGTGTCCTTGTTAGCCAATCAGGGATCGACACGTATGCACAAAGCTGACATTGCAGGATATGGCGTATCAAGTCAAACGGCTATAAAGGACAACTACACACGCTTTCGGCCATGTCGTTCTTGGAGCACGTCAAATCAATCCTGCAACCTACCAAAAATAGCCTAAAATTCAAATTGCTCTCCAACGGCTCTTTGATTTCGAGGTCTATAAATATGGGATTGCTCTTCAGAGTGAAGACACGGAAATTATCATCAAGCTCAAGCCATAAGCAAATTTCCGCACGAAGAACACAAAATTCAAGTTTATTTTATAAGTGTTCATCCCATTAGTTCTTAGCATATAAATCTCATCCTCTAGCTTTAGGCTACATAAACACTGGGATAGATTTCCAGTTGGAACAAAAACAAATCTTTACCCAAACCCAAAAGTTAGGTTAAGTTTGTTAAGCAAGATTTCAGACTAGGGTTTCTAGTTCTGATTTCTGGGATCGGTTGAGTGAAAACTCTCTAAACATCTATTGGTTGTACTGTGTTGGACTAACACAATAAACTAAGTCCAGTTGGTTAGTTGGTGCCCCTTGTGATAGGAAAGAGTGGACGTAGAACTGGTAATCCGAACCACTATAAAAATCTTGTGTGTATTTACTTGCTCTTAACTGCTTTACACTACTGCACACAACTGAGTTTAAACTGCATACATATTCTGAGTTAGGATCAGTCTGGATCAAGCAACTGATTTGATCAGTTTTACACTTTAGTCATCTGATTGAAAACAGACAACAGAATCTGATTTCTTAAAACTGGTTTTTCACACGGGTTAAAACTAGCTTCCGCACATCAGTTAAACTGATAGACACCTAACTAATCTGCCATCAGGCGATCAGTAAGTTGGATATCAGTTCAAACTGATTCACTCGCACTCTGATCAGGCAACCTGCCATCACACCTGATCTTGCACGAAAAGTTTTCAGAAGCTATTCACCCCTCCCCTCTAGACTTCTGCCCTCACGATACTCGTTCGGGACCTACAAGTGGTATCAGAGCAGTGGTTCTACGGACCACTGGCTTTGAGTATCATCGGTTCTTGAGAAAGAACCATTGTGGTCACTTGAACTGTTAGGTCCCTGTGGAAAAACCCATTTTGCGCGTGCGGAAGCAAAACATGACAAATAATCATGAAATGCATATAAAAATAGGGGTGAAGGAATGGTGATTCCAGATTTTTTTTTTTAAGCTCATGTGTTGTGTTTTTCTTATGATCGAATGTATATGACAAGATAAGAACATAAAGCAGTAAACAACACAACAATGTATAGTGGTTCGGAGACTCAAGCTCCTACATCCACTCTCCCTGTTCCTAGGGAAATTCATTCAAACACTTCCTAAGGCTTTCTGACTACCTCTGTAATTTACTAACCTTTCTACTTTGAGCTTTATGACTACCTCTGTAGTTTACTAACTCAAACTGGACTTATCACCCTCTAGGGCTCGCCTCTAGATGTTTAACGAGTTCACACTCCAATCGGGACTTATCACCCTCTCTCGGGATTGCCTAACAAGTACCTCACTTCACCACAAGTTATCTCTTACGAGAATGGGGTTTGGGTTTGGTGTTGTCTCCAACTATGGTGAGATTTTCCCTTACATTTGTTTAGCCTCAATGCTAAGGTTGGGAAAATCTCTCTAAGCGTAGGATACATCGTGGGTTGCTTAGATTGGGTTCTAGAACACTCTTTGAATATATTTGTATATCTACGGACTTGTGTTCTAGGGTGGGAAAGCTTGAGAATATGTTCTCTTAGCTCTGTAGCATCGTTGCTATCTTCTCCGCACTTCCACACGTAATAATGTAGGAAGAACTTGTATTTATAGTGTGAATTTGAATGTACCGTTGGAGAGAATAACATTCAAATTCATACTATTCTTTGTAAGTTCTGCAGCTTTTTCAGGCTGGTTGTCTTCCTCTCATTGGTCCACGTCAGCTGGATTCCAACGGTTATATTCCTCAGCTTCAGTGCCTCGGAACATTCAGGATATCTTGGATATCTTTACATTCTTTGATCTTGATATTCTTGAAGTCTTACGAGTTTTGTCTTGACCTTTAATATCTTGATCTTGAGTCTTCATGTCTTCCGAGTCTTGAGATATCTCGAGTCCTCATCTTGAAGTCTTGATTCTCGATCTCATCTTGAGTCTTGATTCTCGATCATCTTTTGAGTCTTGATTCTCGATCTCATCTTGAGTCTTGAAACTTCGGTTTCATCATCTGAAACTTCAGTTTCTTCAGAAACTTACTGAGTCTTCAGAATCTATCCTGATCTATATCTGTTGACTATACATTGTGCAGATAACATCCAGAACACTCTAAAACTGAATCCTTACTCATCTATCAAGATTATCCTAAACATGTCATACTCAGGGGTTTTGGGATCTAATCAAAGTCTTCTTTATTAAATTCATTTCCCAACAATTTCCCCATATTTTGATGATGCCAAAACCATCTTGTTACAAAAACACTTAACCTATACTCAGGTTTCAGTTTTTCCTATTACAAGATTGGTATATCTCTCAACAATTACTTCAGCAATGAATCTCCCAACAATTTCATCACCAAACAACAATAATCAGGCATATCAAATATTAAAGACATGTAAAAAGATAATGAGGTATTATCTTTGAGCATAAAGATAAAGTTTCATTGATTATATGATATCAGTTACAGATTACAATGAACTTATCAAAAAGTAAAGACAAGAACATAAAGAAATTACAAGAGTCTTCAGTCTTGGTCTTCAGTCTTCTTTGATCTTCAGCTCGGCTCCTTCCCTCAGGTCTATCTGAGCTCTCAGTGTCTTCAGAGACATATTGAGCCTCAGGTCTCTTGATTCAATGGACCTTTGTCCGATCAGCATATCGACATTCAGCCGACCGAGTTCGGTTTCTTCGACTTCGACATCCCGACCCTCGTGTCTTTTTACTTTATTGAGTCTCATATCGCTTTTTTCTTCATCAATCTCGACATTAATTTTACTTTTATTGAGTCTCGAGATCTTCGAGTCTCATATTACTTTTACACAGGCTATCTGATTTCTTCTTTGCCTGATCTGATTATTTCGACTAATCAGATCAACACCTCTTTAGATCAATATATCGATAATAGATCTCGTAAGTGCATCATATCAGGTTAGCATATCAGTTTTATCATATCTGATCTCGATCACGTCTGATCTTGATCATTCTCTTTTGCTCATCTTCTGATTTGCAACCTTCTCTTCTGATTTGCTGGCTTTAGCTTTTCCTCTCTTCTAATTTTGCACAGCTCATCAGTTGACTCTGGAACTCATCTAACTCATCTGATCTCGATCAGTCTTGTCTGTAGCCTCGTCTGATCTTGATCATCTACTTCTGATTCCGTGAGTTCCCCCTCAATTTGTTCTCTCGTTCCCCCTCAACTTGTTATCTGTAAATTATCTTGAATAACACAAGTTGATAATGTTTTGGCATAGTTTATCAAAACTTAAAATATCCCAACAAGGACGTCAAAACATTAAAATACATGCATTTTTAAAGAAACGGGTTTTCCTTTAAAAAGATCAGTTCATGTGGTCACTCTGAAATTAGTGAACCTTTTGAACTCCTGCTCTGATACCACTTGTTAGGTCCCGGTGGAAAAACCCATTTTGCGCGTGCGGAAGCAAAACATGACAAATAATCATGAAATGCATATAAAAACAGGGGTGAAGGAATGGTGATTCCAGATTTTTTTTTTAAGCTCATGTGTTGTGTTTTGCTTATGATCGAATGCATATGACAAGATAAGAACATAAAGCAGTAAACAACACAACAATGTATAGTGGTTCGGAGACTCAAGCTCCTACATCCACTCTCCCTGTTCCTAGGGAAATTCATTCAAACACTTCCTAAGTCTTTCTGACTACCTCTGTAGTTTACTAACCTTTCTACTTTGAGCTTTCTGACTACCTCTGTAGTTTACTAACTCAAACTGGACTTATCACCCTCTCGGGCTCGCCTCTAGATGTTTAACGAGTTCACACTCCAATCGGGACTTATCACCCTCTCTCGGGATTGCCTAACAAGTACCTCACTTCACCACAAGTTATCTCTTACGAGAATGGGGTTTGGGTTTGGTGTTGTCTCCAACTATGGTGAGATTTTCCCTTACATTTGTTTAGCCTCAATGCTAAGGTTGGGAAAATCTCTCTAAGCGTAGGATACATCGTGGGTTGCTTAGATTGGGTTCTAGAACACTCTTTGAATATATTTGTATATCTACGGACTTGTGTTCTACTAATGGGAAAGCTTGAGAATATGTTCTCTTAGCTCTCTGTGCTTGTCGTTGCTATCTTCTCCGCACTTCCACACGTAATAATGTAGGAAGAACTTGTATTTATATTGTGAATTTGAATGTCTGGTTGGAGAGAATCACATTCAAATTCATACTATTCTTTTATGAGTTCTGCACTTTTTTTCGGTGGTTTGTCTTCCTCTCATTGGTCCCACGTCATTTGGATTCCAATGGTTATATTCCTCGGCTTGATTATCGGAACATTCCTCGGAACATTCTTGTGCCTTGATATCCTTTTGTCTTGACCTTTAGTATCTTGATCTTACGAGTCTTGATGTCTTACGAGTCTTCCGAGATATCTTTGAGTCCTCATCTTTTGAGTCTTGATTCTCGATCTCATCTTTGAGTCTTGATTCTCGATCTCATCTTGAGTCTTGATTCTCGATCTCATCTTGAAGTCTTGATTCTCGATCTCATATTGAGTCTTGAAACTTGATTTCATCTTTGAAACTTCAGCTTTTTCTTGAAAAACTATCGAGTCTTCGTAATCTATCCCGATCTATATCTCGCTGACTATAGATTGTGCAGATAACATCCAGAACACTCTAAAACTGAATCCTTACTCATCTATCAAGATTATCCTAAACATGTCATACTCAGGGGTTTTGGGATCTAATCAAAGTCTTCTTTATTAAATTCATTTCCCAACAATTTCCCCCTATTTTGATGATGCCAAAACAATCTTGTTACAAAAACACTTAACCTATACTCAGGTTTCAGTTTTTCCTATTACAAGATTGGTATATCTCTCAACAATTACTTCAGCAATGAATCTCCCAACAATTTCATCACCAAACAACAATAATCATGCATATCAAATATTAAAGACATGTAAAAAGATAATGAGGTATTATCTTTGAGCATAAAGATAAAGTTTCATTGATTGTATGATATCAGTTACAGATTACAATGAACTTATCAAAAAGTAAAGACAAGAACATAAAGAAATTACAAGAGTCTTCAGTCTTGGTCTTCAGTCTTCTTTGATCTTCAGCTCGGCTCCATCCCTCAGGTCTATCTGAGCTCTCAGTGTCTTCAGAGACATATTGAGCCTCAGGTCTCTTGATTCAGCGGACCTTGTCTGATCAGGCATACTGAGACTCAGGCTGACTGAGTTCAGTTTCTTCTTGACTTCAGACATCCTGACCCTCAGGTCTCTTTTACTTTACTGAGTCTCATATCAGTTTTCTTCACTGAATCTCAGATCAATTTTACTTACTGAGTCTCAGATCTTACTGAGTCTCATATTACTTTTACACAGGCTATCTGATTTCTTCTTTGCCTGATCTGATTATTTCGACTAATCAGATCAACACCTCTTTAGATCAATATATCAGGATAGCATCTGGTAAGTGCATCATATCAGGTTAGCATATCAGTTTTATCATATCTGATCTCGATCACGTCTGATCTTGATCAATCTCTTTTGCTCATCTTCTGATTTGCAACCTTCTCTTCTGATTTGCTGGCTTTAGCTTTTCCTCTCTTCTAATTTTGCACAGCTCATCAGTTGACTCCGGAACTCATCTAACTCATCTGATCTCGATCAGTCTTGTCTGTAGCCTCGTCTGATCTTGATCATCTACTTCTGATTCCGTGAGTTCCCCCTCAATTTGTTCTCTCGTTCCCCCTCAACTTGTTATCTGTAAATTATCTTGAATAACACAAGTTGATAATGTTTTGGCATAGTTTATCAAAACTCAAAATATCCCAACAAGGACGTCAAAACATTAAAATACATGCATTTTTAAAGAAACGGGTTTTCCTTTAAAAAGATCAGTTCATGTGGTCACTCTGAAATTAGTGAACCTTTTGAACTCCTGCTCTGATACCACTTGTTAGGTCCCGGTGGAAAAACCCATTTTGCGCGTGCGGAAGCAAAACATGACAAATAATCATGAAATGCATATAAAAACAGGGGTGAAGGAATGGTGATTCCATATTTTTTTTTTAAGCTCATGTGTTGTGTTTTGCTTATGATCGAATGCATATGACAAGATAAGAACATAAAGCAGTAAACAACACAACAATGTATAGTGGTTCGGAGACTCAAGCTCCTACATCCACTCTCCCTGTTCCTAGGGAAATTCATTCAAACACTTCCTAAGTCTTTTCTCTACCTCCTCTTGTAGTTTACTAACCTTTCTACTTTGAGCTTTACGACTACCTCTCGTAGTTTACTAACTCAAATGGACTTATCACCCTCTCGGGCTCGCCTCTAGATGTTTAACGAGTTCACACTCCAATCGGGACTTATCACCCTCTCTCGGGATTGCCTAACAAGTACCTCACTTCACCACTAGTTATCTCTTACGAGAATGGGGTTTGGGTTTGGTGTTGTCTCCAACTATGGTGAGATTTTCCCTTACATTTGTTTAGCCTCAATGCTAAGGTTGGGAAAATCTCTCTAAGCGGATACATCGTGGGTTGCTTAGATTGGGTTCTAGAACACTCTTTGAATATATTTGTATATCTACAGACTTGTGTTCTAGGGTGGAAAAAAGCTTGAGAATATGTTCTCTTAGCTCAGAGCATCGTTATTTATCTTCTCCGCACTTCCACACGTAATAATGTAGGAAGAACTTGTATTTATAGTGTGAATTTGAATGTTACCGTTGGAGAGAATCACATTCAAATTCATACTATTCTTTGTAAGTTCTGCGGCTTTTTTCAGTTGGTTGTCTTCCTCTCATTGGTCCACGCCACCGGATTCCAATCGGCTATATTCCTCGGCTTGATTGCCTCGAAACATTCAGATATATATCTTGAGCATTCAAGACATTCCGAGTCTTGATAATCTTGGCCTTGATATCCTTTGTCTTGACCTTTCTACAAGATCTTGATCTTGAGTCTTGATGTCTTCGAGTCTTGAGATATCTTTGAGTCCTCATCTCGAAGTCTTGATTCTCGATCTCATCTTCGAGTCTTCAAATTCTCAGTCTCATACTGAGTCTTCAGAAACTTCAGTTTCATACTGAAACTTCAGTTTCTTTAGAAACTTACTGAGTCTTCAGAATCTATTCTGATCTATATCTGCTGACTATACATTGTGCAGATAACATCCTGAACACTCTAAAACTGAATCCTGACTCATCTATCAAGATTATCCTGAACATGTCATACTCAGGGGTTTTGGGATCTAATCAAAATCTTCTTTATTAAATTCATTTCCCAACATGAACAGATCTTGAAAAACCATTTTTAAAACTTCATCTGTTTTCAAAATTCACTAAGCATGAATAATACGTCCGGTATGTATCATGATCTACCCAAGTTTTCTATTGATGAGTATGCAGATTGGGTCATACTCATGAGCAATCATCTAGGAGCTATAAGCGGTAGAATGATGGAAGTTCTTGAACAAGGACCTATCATTATCTACCACAACAACCCAGCTGAAGGTGGTGATCCAGATTTTCCAGTTGGCACTCGGATCAGAAAGAGTCCATCTCTGATGGATGCTGAAGAAAGAAAGTTGTCAAATCTGGATACGGTTGCAAGACATATCATCATGAAGACGATGGATAAGATCACAAGAGAGAAGATCAAATATCTCAAGAATGCGAAACAGATGTGGGACACTCTAGCTGAGATATGCGAAGGAAATGAACAGATAAAGGACAGCAGATTACAGGTCGAACTGGTTAAGTTTGAGAAACTCAAGATGCTGCCTAACGAGATGATCAACCAGCTAGATGGAAGGATTACCATGTCGATAAACAAGCTCAGAGAATTAGGACATGAAATGACCGATAAGGACATCAACTACAAGATTCTGAGATCTTTAACGAAGAAATGGGATATGAAGGTTACGGTGATCAAGGACTGCCAAGATATAGCGAAGATGAAGCCGAGTAGTTTGTTCTTAAATCTAAAAGCCCATGAATTCGACCTGATTGAGAGAGGGCAAGAGGAAGATGATGAGTCATGTAGGTCCCGAATGGGTTTCGTGAGGGCAGAAGTCTAGAGGGGAGGGGTGAATAGACTCCTGAAAAATTTTCGTGCAAGATTAGGTGTGATGGTAGGTTGCCTGATCAGAGTGCAAGTGAATCAGTTTGGACTGATATCCAACTTACTAATCGCCTGAAGGCTGATCAGTTCGGTGTCTATCAGTTTAACTGATTTTGCGGAAGCTAGTTTTAACCCGTGTGAAAAACCAGATTTAACAAATCAGATTCTGCAGTCTGTTTTCAATCAGATGACTGCAGTGTCAAACTGATCAGATCAGTTGCTTGGTGCAAACTGATCCTAACTCAGAATATGTATGCAATTTTAAACTTAGTTGTGTGCAATAGTGTAAAGCAGTTAAGAGCAAGTAAATACACACAAGGTTTTTATAGTGGTTCGGACAACCAGTCCTACGTCCACTCTTCCCTATCACAAGGGGCACCAACTTAACCAACTGGACTTAGTTTATTGTGTTAGTCCAACACAGTACAACCAACAGATGTTTATAGAGTTCTCACTCAATCCGATCCCAGAAATCAGAACTGGAAACCCTAGTCTGAAATCTTGCTAAAACAAACTTAACCTAACTTTTGGTTTGGGTAAAGATTTGTTGTTTGTTCCAACTGGAAATCTATCCTAGTGTTTATGTAGCCTAAAAGCTAATGGATGAGATTTTTATGCTAAGAACTAATGGGATGAACACTTATAAAATAAACTTGAATGTTGTGTTCTTCGTGCGGAAATTTTGCTATAGCTTGAGCTTGATGATAATTTATGTGTCTTCACTCTAAAGAGTAATCCCATATTTATATACCTCGAAATCAAAGAGCCGTTAGAGACCAATTTGAATTTCGGGCTATTTGTGGTAGGTAGCAGAATTTGATGTGACGTGCTTCAGGAACGGCATTGCCGAAAGCATGTATGTCATCCTTTCTAGCCGTTTGATATTGCAGTGCCGAATCCCGCATTGTCAGCTCTGAACATACGTGTCATGTTCTTATTGGTTAACAAGTACACTTTTCAGTGTTTGTTCTACCAAGTAACGTTGACATTCTTCTTGCTCAGATCAACAACGTATGACTTGGTGTAACATCAGTTAACACCTGGTGTGAGCTGACCTGATCAGATAAAACTGATCAGTCTACCTGATAGAGTCTTCTGGTGCCAGTTGTCTTAGCTCAACTAGCAGACTCATCTGATATAGGTCTTCTGGTCTTGGTCAACTGGTATTCTTCTGATCTCAAGGTCTTCTGAATTTTGGCTTCAAGTCTTCTCCAGATCATCTGACTATTCGATCGTCTGATCTTCTGACCTTGTCTTGTCTTCTGATTCGTCTGGTCTTCTGACCTCAACTGGTCTTCTGATCTGACTTTTCTTCTGTTCGTCTGGTCTTCTGACCTCAACTGGTCTTCTGATCTGACTTGTCTGACCTGACCTATACATATTGAGTTCCCCCTCAATATGTGACCTATCTTATACATCAGTTGTTCTATACAACAATTATCAACTGGCCATCTTAGAATCAGTATATTAAACATCAGTCAGCTAACATGTCTGACTTGTCCTATTACATATGTTTTGGAACTTTCATCAAAACTCTAAATTTCCCAACAAGTCATCTGCCGAAACCACACCTGCAACAACAAAAGCAGTAGCATTCAAAGCAGGCGGCAGTTGCTCAAAATTTTCTGAGCTTATTGGAAATATTATTAGTCAAGCTGAACAGATTGCTCTACTCACCAGAAAGCTTGAAAGATCAAATATTCAATTAGGAAAGTATAGAAGATTCTACAAAGACTATCAAAATAGCAGAGGAAGAGAAAGAAGATCGTCTGACAGATCACAGGAAAGAAACAAATTTGATGACAGAAGAGACGACCAAAGAGAAAAGAAAAGAGAAGATCGTGTTGAAGATCACAAATCAGAAAGGAGAAATTCAGATCAAAGGTAAATCGGGAAGTCACCTGACAGATCATACATAAAATATGACTCACCTGCCAGAACAAGTTCAGTAGAGAGAAGAGTCTGCTTCAACTGCCAGAAACCAGGTCACTACAGTGCAGACTGCCCTGACCTGACGCCTAGAGAAAGAGAAGAAAAGAGGAACAGGAGAGAGCAACGATACAGAGATAGGAAAGCTATGGTTGCTGATACTACTGGAATAGACGACTCTTATCTGCCATCAGAAGATTCTGGTTACTCATCTGTGGAAGACTTCTGCCTAATGAGCAATGTTGATGACTTTAACGACTTTGATGATCTGATGTTCTCATCTGATGATGACATCTGTCTCATGGCCAAGGAAGAAGATCAATCTGAGGTATCTTCTAAACCATCTGTGTTTTCTGTTTCCATACCAACTGTGCTGAGCACACCTGCTGGAGAGATTGACCTGCAGCTCTACAGTGAGCAATTGCTTGATGATCTCTCCAATGCAGTAGACACTTATACTATAGTGGAAGCTGAGAACGACAAGCTAAGGATAGAGAACATTCAGCTTGTTAAAGAAAATGCTACATGAAAAGTTGTTGAACTGAAATCAGATGAAACTATTCAGAAGATGACTACAGAACTGGAGGTTCTGAAAGTCAGTTCTTTTGATCAGGGTAAACTGATTAAGGAACAACTAGCTATTAACAAACATCAAGCTGATGACCTCAAAATCCTTCAGGCTAAGTTTGATGAACTCTTCCGACTGCATGAGAGTCTAAAAATTATTTAGGATAGTTTGCGTAAGAAAATAGAGGTTTTCACGAAATTTTCTAAAACTGTTCAAGATCTGAACAACTATTTTCGTACGTCAACTAATAAGAAGGGAATTAGGTATGAACATCCTTCTGCATCCTCAAAAGCCCCATCTGGTTCATTTCAAAAAAGTGTAATCAAACGAGTTTCTGATCAAGATACACGAAAAGCAAAATATGTATCAGATAAGGGAAAAGGATCAGCTGACCAGGCAAGGTGAGTGTCTGATAAGAAAGGGAACATGGGTGGACCCAAACTGATCAAGCATCAGCCGAGGAATCAACAGAAGAATCTTGTTCTTCTGAAGAGACTCAACCTGATCAGCAGATTAGGAATCAGAAAAGACAACCTCTCAAAGGGAAATCTGATCTGAAACCTAATCAGGTCCAGCTGCCTAACATGCAAGCTAAGGATAAACTGTTAAGACCATCTATGCCAAAAAGATATGAATCTTTTAATGGTAGCAGTCGTACCTACCCTTACAATCAGAAACCTAGGGTTGCTGCACCTGAGCCCCACTAGATTAAAAGAAGACAAATATCAGTAAAAAATCCCAAGTCTTATGATTCATCCAAGGCTCACACTAATAATCATACTGACCAGATTGCATATGAAGAGACGTATGATTATGTAGATGTTTATGGGAGGCAAATCAAGCCCTCTATTTTCAACAAAGGTGCCAGATATGTTTGGGTCCCGAAAGGTACTTCTAACCCCCCAGGACCCGATTCTACTGGGGTACCTAAAGCCTGAACTGATTGCAGGTTCGCGTGGGTTTGGTCAATAAAGGAGGTGTACAAACAACTATCTGGTACATCGATAGTGGATGCTCAAGGCACATTACTGGAAACAAACATCTCCTCAGCTCATACACAGAACAAGAAGGCCCACGTGTACTCTTTGGTGATGATAACTTTAGTTTTACCAGAGGATTCAGAACCTTAGAGAATGATGATGTACAGGTTACTGGAGTCTCGTATGTCGATTGTTTGAAGCACAACCTGTTATCGGTTTCACAATTCTACGACAACTGATTCAGTGTTGAGTTCTCGACTGATCAGTGCACTATCAAGAATCGAGTTACTCAACAGATTTTGTTAACTGGTTCAAGAAAAGGAACGATCTACACTACAGATTGGAACAGTTGTCCAAAAAATGCATGCCTGGTTGTTAAGAGTTCCAAAAGCAACTGTTGGCTCTGGCACAAGAGAATGAGTCATCTGAACTTTAAAACTCTTAACATGATAGCAAGGATGTCCTTGGTTGAGGGTCTCCCGAATGAGGTATTCTCTAAGGATCAGACATGTGTCGCATGTCAGAAGGGAAATAGGTAAAATCCTCATTCAAGGGGATCCCAGGACCAGCATCCAGCAGAGTATTGTAACTGCTCCATATGGATTTATTTGGACCAGTTACCCCACTCAGTCTCAGCAGACGCAAATACACTCTGGTAATCGTGGATGATTATTCCAAATTTACCTGGGTTGTATTCTTGTATAAGAAGAATGAGACAACAACAAAGATACCCGAGCTGCTCAAGAAACTACAAAATGAGAAGGGTGTCAATATTGTGCAAATCAGATCCGATAAAGGTACAGAGTTTCTGAACTCTTTTATTACTGACTTTTGCACTAAGTTTGGAATACAGCATGAGACATCAGCTGCAAGAACACCACAACAGAATGGAGTAGCAGAACGGAGGAACAGAACACTCAAAGAAGCTGCTCGTACTATGTTAGCTGAACATGCCACTCCAAACCATTTCTGGGCAGAAGCTATCAACAATGCATGCCATACTCAGAACAGATGTTCTCTGACTAAGATTCACTTTAAAACACCTTATGAACTGTGGAAGGGCAGAAAACCTCGTGTTTCTTACTTCCATGTTTTTGGGTGCAAGTGTTTCATACACAATAATGGGAATAGCCAGTTGAAAATCTTTGAGGCCAAGTCAGATGGAGGGTATATTCTTAGTATATTCCTCAACCAGCAAGGCTTTCAGGGTGTTCAACAGACGAACCCTAGTTGTGGAATAAACACCTCATGTGGTCTTTGATGAGACATCTTCTGAACAAGAGAAAGCTGCCTCAGAACAAGCAGTACCAGATCAACTGGTACCTGATGCACCGAAAATGGATCAACTAAGTATTAAGAAAAAAGGATCAAATCACGTAACGATGTATGTTCCAAAACTTGATCTTGCTGATTCACCAGGTCAATCAGACCCAAAGGTACGTACAACTGTCAATGAAGAAGCTGGTACAATTGAGACAGTAACAATTGAACCATCTGGTTCAGGGGGAACACCTGATGTTCCTACGGACACATCAGCATATGATGATTCCAACATCAGCTGAGATTTGTCCATGCCAAGTAGATCATATTTCTGCACCACTCCCAGTCTTTAGTGAAGAATTACTATCAGAAGAGGATGATGTTCTCCAAACTGATGAAAATCAGAAAAGAATGACCTGGATAACCAGTCATCCAACTGATCTGATCATCGTAGACCCATCTGATAGGGTTCGAACTATACATCAGATTGGTGAAAGTGTCATGTATTGTTGTTAACTGTCTTTGAAGGAACCAACCGAAATAGAAGAAGCTCTACAAGATGCTAACTGGATTCTAGCCATGCAAGAAGAACTGGAGCAGTTCGAGAGGAACCGAGTTTGGTAACTTGTAGACAGACCAACCCATCAAGATTTGATTGGCACTAAGTGGGTATTCAAGAACAAGAGAGATGAGAACAATGTCATAACTAGAAATAAGGCAAGACTTGTTGCTAAGGGGTATTCACAATTAGAAGGAATTGATTATGATGAGACCTTTGCACCAGTCGCTCGCCTGGAAGCCATTCGGCTGTTTCTAGCATATGCTGCCTATAGAGGGTTTATTCTGTATCAGATGGATGTAAAGAGTGCATTTTTAAATGGGGTACTAGCTGAGGAAGTTTATGTTGAACAACCTCCTGGCTTTGAAAAAGGCAACTAGGTGTACCGTTTAAGAAAAGCTCTTTATGGCCTGAAACAAGCTCCTCGAGCTTGGTATGATACACTATCTCAGTTCTTGATAGACAGTGGATTCACTAAAGGAACAGTGGATAGAACCTTATTCAGAATAGAAGATGGTGAAGATATTCTGATGGTTCAGATTTACGTGGACGACATTATCTTCGGATCTCCCAACAAGAGTTTATGAGAAAAGTTCAGTAAACTGATGCAAGGGAAGTTCGAGATGTCCATGATGGGTCAGATGAATTACTTTCTGAGTCTTCAAGTTAAGCAAAGTAAAGAAGGTATATTCATCTGCCAGGCGAAGTACACTAGGAATTTGTTGGCTAAGTTTGGAGTTCAAAACTGTAAGGAAGACAGAATTCCTATGATGACTTGATTCAAGATGGATCTAGATGAGAATGGTCAGAAAACTAATCAGAAAGAATTCGTGAGCCAAAGGATTACAAATCGGCTGCAAAACATCCTGAGTGACTTGCTGCTATAGATGAGGAGCTTTCTGCTTTACACTCCAATAATACTTGGGATCTCGTGCCTCGTCCCCCAAATACAAATGTTGTTGGGTCAAAATGGGTGTTTCGTACAAAGTTTTTTGGCGGATGGCTCTATTGATCATCACAAAGCTCGTCTTGTGGCTCAGGGTTTCACTCAGCTACCAGGGTTTGACTATGATCATACTTTTAGTCCGGTGGTACGAGCCTCTACCCTTCGTATCGTTCTCTCTTTGGCTGTCATGCATAATTGGCCTTTACATCAGTTAGACGTCATGAATGCCTTCCCTAATGGTGTTCTTCACAAGCCTGTTTTTATGGAACAACCCCCAGGTTATGCTGATTCTCGATTCCCCAATCATGTTTGTCGACTCAAGAAAGCTTTATATGGGCTCAAGCAGGCTCCTCGTGCTTGGTTCCAACGACTAAGTGATTTTCTTCTCAGCATTGGTTTCGCTTGTAGCCGTTCAGACTCATCTCTTTTTATCTTTATTCGGGATAAGTGTATCATTTATCTTCTTGTGTATGTTGATGATTTCATCCTTACAGGAAATATGCCCGATAAGCTTGCTTCTTTCATCTCTCGGCTTCGTCAGGAATTTGCTATCAAAGACCTTGGCAAGCTGAGTTACTTTCTTGGTCTCGAGGTCGCCTTCACTACCGATGGTTTGTTTCTTAATCAGGCTAAGTATGCACGTGACATCCTGAAACGTGCTCATATGGAGGACTCTAAGCCCGTTTCTACACCTTTGGCAGCAGGTCTTTAGTTATCCTCTGACGGAACTTCATTTGGTGATCATACATTGTATCATTCTTTGGTTGGAGCACTCCAGTATCTCACCATTACTCGTCTTGATATCTCATTTGCTGTAAATCTAGTAAGTCAATTCCTCCAAAAGCCTACCACAGATCATTTTCAGGCTGTGAAATGAATACTTCGTTACGTCAAACACAAGGCTTCCTTTGGTCTTTCCTTCTCTCGTGGATCCAAACCTACTATAGTTGGATATACTGATGCTGACTGGGCTCGTTGCCTTGAGACGAGACGATCTACTTATGGCTATTCAATCTTTCTTGGTGGAAACTTAATTTCATGGAGTGCTAAAAAGCGTTTCAATCGCCTCCCTGCTTCAGCTTGAGTCCTAATATCGCACTTGCTAATGTCGCTTCGAGATTATTTGCATCACACAATTGCTCAAGGAGCTGACCATACATTCTTCTACTCCTCCCCGACTTTTGTGTGATAACAACAGTGCTATTTTCCTTAGTCAAAATCCGGCAGCTCACAAACGTGCCAAACGTATTGATATTGACTATCATTTTGTCAGAGAGTTGATTTCATCAGGAAAACTCATCACCGAATTTGTTACTTCAAAGTTACAGATTGCAGACATATTTACGAAGTCCTTGCCGCGCCCATTATTCGAGTTCTTCAGATCCAAGCTTCGAGTTGGACCTCAACCCACGTCTTGCTTGAGGGGGGATGATAGCAAGAAATAATACTCCTGATTTCTTGCCTTAAACATAGGAGTGAATAATTTGTCTTTATTACTGATTGATTGTAAATTAAGTGTACATTAATTATTTTCCTAGTTTAGGTATCTCGTAAGTGTATAAATTAGTCTGTAATCTGTCAATTTTCTTCATGGTGAATAATATTTTTCACTTACAAGAACATTAAGTTTATGATTCATGTTCAGAGTTTAATATTGGGGGAGTATCATCTAGATACAATATGGTAGAAAACATATCACTTAGATACAACTCATTTCCCTTCTTTCATGCAACTACAATCTTATAGATGATAAGACAAAACTACCCTCAATGTAAAAAAAAAGTGAATTTGTGCCTGCAACCCCTTTTCCTTTTCCACCTTCAATAATTCATTTGAAACCAATATTAAACACCCAAAATTGTTTCCCAATCCATATTTCATTTCAGAGTAAAAGCCTTCTACCAATTTTTCAACTGACAAAATCTGAATCAAAAAATTCAATCCCAATGCAGAAAAATTACACATATTTTTTATTCATCATATTTATTTTTGCACGAGCACACATATAAATTCAACCCCCAATAACAAAAAAATTGCACAACGCAGAATTATATTTGCACAAACACATAACATTTTACTAAATTGCAGAAAATGGGAAGAAGTAAATTTGCATGATCGAATAAAATTTTTTGCACAAAATCAAAAAAAAAATTGCACAAATTCACTTTGACATATCTGCTCTACTCCCTTGCAACAAATCTTCTCTCGAGCTCCACCTTCAATTCATCCATGGCAGAACGCCAAGACAACCAAAAAAAATTGTTAAATAAAGAAGAAAGATAACGGGCTGGGCTGAAAAAAATAAACAACTATAAATCTTCTCTCTCTTCTTCATTTTCCAGTTTCTTATCAGTCTTTCTTCCTTGATTTTCCAGTTTCTTGAAATCTTGAAATCACAGGTCTCCTGTATACATCAAAAGAGAAAATGGAAGAAAAAACTGTTTTTGAATTGGGTTTTCTGGGAATAACAAATTGTTGACTATTTGTGTGTAATATAGACAAATGGGCGGTGGGCTTTGTTGGGGAGAGAGAAAGCACTAGAGAGAGAAGCTGAAGCTGCCATACTTGTTCTTGTTCTTGCTACTGCAATAAAATTATTCAAAAATCAAAATCAACAAAATCTGAAACAAAATCATAAAACAACAAAATTACCACCACCACCACCACCCAAAATCATAAACAATAAAATTTGAAACAAAAACAAAAAAATCATTCAAAAATCCACCACCACCACCCAAACCCACCACCAGATTTTAGCATTCAAAAATATATTTCCACTTCTCCCAAAAACAGAATACCAACACTTTGAAAATGTACACAAATTCAAGCACATCACACGCGTCAAACATTACCTCCGTTTATGGTGATGGGATGTTGTGGTGGTGGTGGAGGCCGGGCGGCGGGGGGTTGTGGTGGTGGTGGAGGCTGGGCGGCGGGGTTTGTGGTGGATGTGGAGGCTGGGCGAAATTAGGGTTAGAGAGAGGGAGAGGCGATGTAGAGAGAGAAGGGGGTTTGATGGAGATGAAATAATGGAGGGAGAGAGAGAGAGATCCAGTTAAAATAATGGGGGAGAGAGAGGGGGGTTTTTTATTTTATTATTAAGAGTAAGGATATAATGGTATTGCATCTTTTAATTTGTATCTAGATGAAATAAGGGTTTATGTTTGTACTTATTCGATATGTCTCAAGAAAACTTGTATCTAGTTGATATTTTCTCTTTAATATTTCTTGTGGATCCTTTATGTGTTTAATTCGTTAATTATCAAGGGCGAATGAAAATAATTTGATATCTAATGTTTACTTTGTTAGGGTTAGAGAGAGGGAGAGGCGATGTACAGAGAGAAGGAGGTTTGATGGAGATGAAATAATGGAGGGAGAGAGAGAGAGAGATCCAGTTGAAATAATGGGGGAGAGAGAGGGGGGTTTTTTATTTTATTATTAAGAGTAAGGATATAATGGTATTGCATCTTTTAATTTGTATCTAGATGAAATAAGGGTTTATGTTTGTACTTATTCGATATGTCTCAAAAAAACTTGTATCTAGTTGATATTTTCTCTTTAATATTTCTTGTGGATCCTTTATGTGTTTAATTCGTTAATTATCAAGGGCGAATGAAAATAATTTGATATCTAATGTTTACTTTGTTTTTTCTGAGGAAAACACTGGTGATTCTTGCATTAGAGAAAACATCCATGTTCGAAAAAAATATGCGATAAGATGAATTTTGCTTTGAAAGAGATGATAGGAGATCAGTTCGACAGGTGAATGGACTTAGTCGATTTTTAGCTTAGCAACTCGAGGGAGGTATCTTTGCCCCTTTTTCTTTAATTGAAGTGAAAGTTGGAGAATTGCTTGAAAAATAATTGATGAACTATATTGATTTTAATTATAAAAAAAGGGATACGTATACAAAATGTGAATTGGCGTGCAATCTCTTTATTGGGTAAATAATGTCATTTATGGAATTGTCATTCTAATTAAATATTGGAAAAGAGTTTGTTGATGATGATGAGTTTGAATATGGAGGAATAGTCCATCTTTTACAGATTAAGAATGCATGAAGGTGATAGCATGAATCAGAATCATCTCATGGTTAATGTAATTGAACTTGTAAGTGACATGTGGTGAATCAGTTCATATGCGAATATTTTCCTCAGTTTTTCCTTGATGATGAAAACTTGGAACTCGAAAGAATTAAGAATAAGTTATTTGTTTTGAAATGTCATAGCGGTGTAATTTTGTTGACTCGGAGGTGCATATGTATATTATTGGCATTTGACACAGATGCATTCACTTGATCTATGTGCTTATTGGATAATAAATGTGTATTATGACTAGCTTAAATTGATTTTGGTGTTGATCGTGAGATAGTCCAGATGTGAGTAGTGGGCTGGTAAAGCCTTGATTGATCAGATCACATCCTGTAAGTCTTAGGTCGCCCTAAGCACGGATTGAAAAATGGATTCGGGTTTTATCCGGGTCGTCAGATCGCTATCAGATCTGGGGATTTCAAGAAGATCAGATCTAAAAGAACCTAATTTGGTCCTGGATCCGATGGATTTGGATTCGAATAGAGATGTGCCGGACCTAATGGAACCTGGTCCGGTGCTTAGACGTCCAGTAAGGCTTAGATCACTCTAAGCACGGATTTATAAATGGAGTCGGGTTTTAACTGGGTCGTCAGATCGCTACCAGATCTAGGGATTTCAGGGGGTCGGATCTAAATGAACTTGTCTGGTCCCGGATCCGATGGAACTGGATCCGAATAGAGATGTGCCAGACCTAATGGAACCTGGTCCGGTGCTTAGACGTCCAGTAAGTCTTAGATCACTCTAAGCACGAATTGATAAATGGAGCCGGGTTTTAACCGGGTCGTCAGATCGCTACCAGATCTAGGAATTTCAGTGGTCAGATCTAAAGGAACTTGATCTGGTCCAGTATCCGATGGAACTGGATCCGAATATAGATGTGCCGGACCTAATGGAACCTGGTCTGGTGCTTGGACCTCCAGTAAGTCTTAGGTCATCCTAAGCACATAGTGATTTGAGATTGTTGGACCTGCAGTAAGTCTTAGGTCATCCTAAGCATGGAGTGATGTGAAATTGTTGACCTCCAGTAAGTCTTAGGTCATCGTAAGCACGGAGAAATCATCCACGATCACTAAAGTGTATTTGCGTCCGCTGAAACTAAGTGGTGTAACTGGTCCAAACAGATCCATGTGGAGCAATTGCAATACTCTGTTGGATGGTGGTGAAGGAATCCCTTTGAATGAAGCATTGGCTTGCTTTCCCTTCTGACATTCGACACATGTCTGATCCTTAGAGAAAACTTCATTCGGGAGCCCTTCAACCAAGGACATCCTTGCTATCTTGTTAAGAGTTTTAAAGTTCAGATGATTCATTCTCTTGTGCCAGAGCCAACTGCTACTTTTGGAACTCCTAACAATCAAGCATGCATTTCTTGGACAACTGTTCCAATCTGCAGTGTAGATCATTCCTTTTCTGGAGCAAGTTAGCAAAATTTGTTGAGTAGCTCGATTCTTGATAGTGTATTGATCAGTTGAGAACTCAACACTGAATCCGTTGTTGCAGAATTGTGAAACCGATAACAGGTTGTGCTTTAAACCATCGACATACGAGACTCCAGTAACCTTTACATCATCATTCACTAAGGTTCTGAATCCTCTGGTAAAACCAAAGTTATCGTCACCAAAGAGTACACGTGGGCCTTCTTGTTCTATGTATGAACTGAGGAGATGCTTGTTGCCAGTCATATGCCTTGAGCATCCACTATTGATGTACCAGATAGTTGCTTGTACACCTCCTTTATTGGTCAAACCCACACGAACCTGCAATCAGATCAGACTTTAGGTACCCCAGTAGGATTGGGTCCTGAGGGGTTAGTGTTACCTTTCGGGATCCAAACAAACAGGGCACTTCTATGGTAATCATCAAGATCAGAAGGCCTGATTTATCTCCCATAAATATTTACATAATCATACATCTCTTCATGTGCATTCTGATCATTATGGTTACAAGTGTGAGCCTTGGATGAATCAGAAGACTTGAGATTTTTCTTGTTAGTTTGTATTTTTTAATCTAGTGGGGCTCAGGTGCAGCTGTCCTAAATTTCTGGTTAAAGGGATAGGTACATTTGCTACCATCAAAAGATTCATATCTTCTTTGCATAGATGGTTTAGTCAGTTTACCTTTAGCATGCTGGTTAGGCAGCTTAACCTGATTAGATTTCAGCTTGGACTGTCCTTTTGAGAAGGTCCAGGCTGATTCCTAATTTGTTGATTAGGTTGAGGTCTCTTCAGAAGAACAGGGTTCTTCTGTTGATTCCTCTGCTGCTGCTTAATTAGTTTGGGTCCATTTCTGTTACCTTTCTGATTATGCTTTGGCCTTACCTGATCAACTGGTTTCTTTCCCTTATCAGATGCAGATTTAGCATGATGTGCATCTTTACCAGAAACCTTCTTTGATTCACCTTTTGATGATGAACCAATTGGGACATGTGAGGGTCCAGAAGGGCCTTCAAACCCAATACCCTTCTTATCAGTTGGCTTGCGATAATAGTTGTTCAGATTTTGAACAGTCTTAGATGAGTTTGTGAAAACTTCTACTTTCTTTCGTAAACTGTCCTCACTGATTTTTAGACTCTCATACAGTCAGAAGAGTTCATCAAACTTAGCTTGTAGGACTTTGAGATTATCAGCTTGTTGTAGGTTGAGAGCCTGCTGTTCTTTGATCAGTTTACCTTGATCAGAAGTACTGACTTTCAGAAACTCCAGTTCTATGGTCATCTTCTGAACAGTCTCAACTTATCTCAGTTCAGCAGCTCTACTTACCTCTTTATCCTTGACAAGCTGAATATTCTCATCCCTTAGCTTATCGTTCTCAGCTTCCACTATTGTATAAGTGTCTACTGCATTAGAGAGATCATCAAGCAATTGCTCATTATAGAGTTGCAGGTCGATCTCTCCAGCAGGTGTGCTCAGCACAACAGGTGTGGAAACAGAGAACACAGAAGGTTTAGAGATTACCTCAGTTTGATCAGCTTCTTTGGCCATGAGATAAATATCGTTATCAGATGAGAATACCAGATCGTCGAAATCATCAGTTTTTGTCATCAGGCAGAAGTCCTCGACAGATGAGTATCCAGAGTCATCTGATGGCAGGTAGGAGTCATCGATACCTAATGTATCAGCAACCATGACTTTTCTGTCTCTGTACCTTTGCTCTCATCTATTCCGCTTATCTTCTCTTTCTTTGGGAGTCAGGTCAGGGCAATCTGCGTTGTATTCTACCAGGTGAGTCTCTTCTCCTGTATGATCTGTCAGGAGACTTACCTGCTTGCCTATAATCAGAATCTCTTTGATCTAATCTTTCCTCTTGTCGGTTATCAATACGGCCATCTTTCTTATCATCCCTGCGATCATCTCTTCGATAATTCCTTCTGTCATCAGAACAATTTCTTTCTTGTGATCTGTCAGTTGATCTCCTATCTCTTCCTCTGCTTTGTCTGTAGTCATGATAGAATTTCCGATACTTGCCTAGTTGAGCATTGGATCATTCAAGCTTTCTGGACAACAAAGCAATCTGTTCAGTTTGACTTATGATATTTCCTATTGGTTCAGTAGACCTCGAACTGCTGCTAGCTGCCTTGAATGCAACTGCTTTTGATGTGGCAGGTGTAGCTTCAGTAGGTGACTCGTCTTCTTCTTCTTGACCTCTTTCAATCAGGTAGAATTCATGAGCTTATAAACTCAGAAACAGGTTGCTTGGCTTCATCTTCGCAATATCTTGGCAATCTTTTATCACAATTACTTTCATGTCCCATTTCTTGGTCAGGGACCTCAAGATCTTGTAGTTGATGTCTTTATCAGAATTTCTCAGTCCTAGTTCACGAAGCTTATTGACAGACATGGTGATTGTTGGGAAATTTATAGTTTTTATGGAAGTTCCAAAATAGTTGTAATAGGACCAGTCGAACCTGTTAGTCGACTGATGATTTGATAGGAAACCAGCTGAAAATGTTACACAACTGATGAATTAGACTAGGTCACAGTTTGAGGGGGAACTCAAAATGCATAAGTTAGGTCAAGATCAACAGCGAAGATCAGTAGAAGGAATCAGAAGAAATGATCTTAAGACACAGCATACCAGAAGACCTATTCTCTAAGACATCAATAGAGTTGATTGGTTGAAGCTAAGACAACCATATCAGAAGACTCAAGGCGACTGATCAGTAAAGTATTGAACAGTTCAAGCTTAGTCAGAAAAAGTGATAAGCATATCTACTTATCCAAGGCATATGATGTAAATCAGACGAGAAGAATGTCAACATTGTTGGCTTTACAAGACGCCGAATAAGTGTCCTTGTTAGCCAATAAGGGATCGACACGTATGTACGAATCTGACGTTGCAGGATATGGCGTATCAGGGCAAACGGCTACAAAGGACAAATATGCATGAAAACGACATGGCCTTTCCGAGCACGTCAAATCAAGCCTGCAAACTACCAAAAAATAGTCTGAAATTCAAATTGCTCTCCAATGGCTATTTGAATTCATGATCATTAAATATGGGATCATCCTTCATAGTGAAGACACGGAAATTATCATCAAGCTCAAGCTATAGCAATTTCCGCACGAAGAACACTCAATTGAAGCTTATTTTCTAAGTGTTCATCCCATAGTTCTTAGCATAGAAATCTTATCTTCTAGCTTTAGGCTACACAAATACTAGGACAGATTTCCAGTTGGAACGACAACAAATCTTATACCCAAACTCAAAAGTTAGGTTAAGTTTGTTTTGCAAGATTTCATACTAGGTTTTCTAGTTTCTGATTTCTGGGATCGGTTGAGTGAGAACTCCTTAAACATCTGTTGGTTGTACTGTGTTGGACTAACACATTAAACTAAGTCCAAGTTGATTAAGTTGGTGCCCCTGCTGATAGGGAAGAGTGGACGTAGGACTGGTTGTCCGATCCACTATAAAAATCTTGTGTGTTTATCTGATTTACTTGCTTTACACTATAGCACACTACCTGATTTGATATTGCATACATATTCTGAGTCTGGATCAGTTTTGTATCAAGCAACTGATCTGATCAGCTTGACACTTTGTCATCTGATTGAAAATAGATAAGCAGAAATCTGAGTCTACAAAACTGGTTTTTCACACGGGTTAAAACTTAGCTTCTGCACATAAGTTAAACTGATAGACACCAAACTGATCCGCCCTCAGGTGATCAGTAAGTTGGATATCAGTCCAAACTGATCCACACGCACTCTGATCAGGCATACTTGCTCTCGCACCTGATCTTGCACAAAAAGTTTTAAGAAGTCTATTCACCCCTCCCCTCTAGACTTCTGCCCTCACGAAAATCCATTCGGGACCTACAGTGATTCTTCTATCAAGCTGATTTATAGTTTCATTTGGTAGCATCTTGAGTATCTCAAACTTCACCAGTTCAGCTTCCAGTCTGCTGTCCTTAATCAGATCGTTTCCTTCACATATCTCAGCAAGAGTATCCCACATCTGCTTAGCAGTCTTAAGATACTTGATCTTCTCACGTATTTTGTCTTATCCACCTTCTTCATGATGATATGCCTGGCTATTGTATCCAGATTAGACAGTTTCCTTTCTTCAGCATCCATCAGTGAAGGACTCTTTCTGATTCTAGCTCAAGTTGGATGTGCTGGATCACCTCCTTCAGCTGGGTTGTTGTGATAGATGATGATGGGTCCTTGTTCAAGAACATCCATCATTTTGTTGCTTATCACACCCAGATGGTTGCTCATGAGTATGGTCCAGTCAGCATACTCATCAATGGAAAACTTAGGCAGATCATGATACATCCCAGATGTGTTATTCATGCTGAATATGTGAGTTTAAAACCAGATGAGTTTTAAAAACAGGTTTTTTAAAGATCTGTTCAAGTGACCACAATGGTTCTTCCTCAATAACCGATGAGACTCAAAGCCAGTGGTCCGTAGAACCACTGCTCTGATACCACTTGTAGGTCCTGTTGGGGAATTAATTGTCCGGATCTATTCGGGATGAATATTTAAATACAAATTTAATTCTAACAATTATTACTAGCATGAATTAATCCTATATTAATTCAAATAATAATTCAACAACAAATCATGCATACAAATTCGTCACATAAATCCTACGCATGTGGAATTGCTAGGAGTTACGTGAACTAACCTCTCAGAGTGACAATCATTGAGAAGATGGATATCCCGTTCAACACGAACAAACCCAAAGAGCCTTCTCAAGTATTCCCTCGTCCTTGTTCAACAATCCGGTGGAATGATGCTCCTGAACAATTAACAAAAGGAAAAATAAAATTATGTTGCACCACCTTTGTGGATTTCTAATTTTTCCAACATATGGAATTGCATTGGGGATGAAACATTCATCCCCTATTTATAGAGTGGGTGTTGGTCAAAATTTTATGTGTGAATAAGATGAGAAAATCTTTTTCTTGATCTCCAAGAAATCTTGAATATATCTCATATATTCTTTTCTCCATATTTAAAATATTTCACAAAAAATCTCACCTTCTCTTGTTATGGAATTTTCGAAAAATAAGGGACCAAGATCTTCAAGATTGGGATCTTCTTGAATTTATGAGATATTCTTGTATTCCAAGAATACATATCTTCCATAATATATTTTCAAGAAAATCTTTTCTTCCTTATTCTTTCATTATTTTCAAAAATTACAAAATAAATAGCCAAGTGGGAGTTTTCTTGAATTTAATGAGATAAACTTGTATTCCAAGAATACTTATCCTCATTCCATAACAAAATTTAAAGAAAATCTTTCTCCCTATTTATTTATTTATTTTCAAAAAATTAGGGAAAAATAGGCAACAATATTTTATTTAATTTTAAACACCTTTTTCAGTTATTATACTTTATCTTTGGGCTACTTGAGGGGCCTTTAAGAGAATTAAGATTAGACCTTCTAATGGACCTTGAATTTCCAATACTGAGCCACAATATTATTCAAGCCCATAAATATTAATTAATCCCACTACATAATTAATATTGCACTATCCATCTTAACCCATATTACAGTTAATATGACTTCCGATTATTATTTCCCGTGTTTAAGATTATCCAGTCCATTAATTAATTTAAGCCACTAAAATAGCTTCACATTAATTAATATATTTTTCCTTGGTTCAAGAACGGCTCAACATTATTATCCATACCGGAAACTAATTCCACTTGTAAGATTTAGTATGATAAAACTTCTGAGCCACCCAAGGGGACAAATCAAACAAGACGCACTTGCACACCGATTCTCCATGTTAAATCTTAGCAATCGTCACTTAACTAATAATATTGCCCAAGATACAAGGTATTGAATCACATTGATTCTCTACCCATCGTAAGTCAAAGCAATAGTTATTAATTCCACACGATCCTATTTAAGGGACGGGGATTAAGAAATAACTAACCACTGAGGTCTAATTCTTCTATGTTCAGTACTGAAGAATTTATCCTCCTGTAGGTCCTCTTCAGTGCATCATAATGTACTAGTGCAATCTCTTGGTCAAGACAAGCCAATCTGAGCCTTACACTTCAACCTTTCACGATGGATCGTTCATTTTCATCTAGGTTGTGAATTATGTACTTTTAGTTACAAGGGACTGTTAATTTAATCTTCTGTGATCTGGTATCACTAAATTAACTACAATGTAACACGTACTATTTATTGAACAGTTATGCAGTAAATATATGTAACATTCAATGATATTTAAAGTAACAGTGATAAATAATTTATTTAAGCAAATAAGATAGAAATTCAGTCTGGTTATACAAAGTAAAAACATACTTTTCAGTATGACCCCAATAGGTCCCGAACGGGTTTTAGTGAGGCAGAAGTCTAGATGGGAGGGGTGAATAGACTTCTGAAACTTTTTCGTGAGATCAGGTGTGAAAGCAAGTTTCCTGATCAGAGTGCGAGTGAATCAGTATGGACTGATATCCAACTTACTGATCGCTTGAGTGCAGATCAGTTCGGTGTCTATCAGCTTAACTGATTGTGCGGAAGATAAGATTAATCCGTGTGAAAAACCAGTTTTTCAAATCAGATCCTAAGTTTTCTGAAATAGAACAGATGACGAAGTGCCAAATTGATCATATCAGCTGCTTGATGCAAAACTGATCCATACTTAGAATATGCATGCAAGTTTGAATATCAGCTGTGTGTATAAGTGTAAAACAGATAAAACACACAAGATTTGTAGTGGTTCAGACAACTTGTCCTACGTCCACTCTTCCCTATCAGTAGGGGCACCAACTAAACCAACTGGACTTAGAGTAATGTGTTAGTCCAACACAATACCACAGATGTTTCAAGAGTTCTCACTCAACAAATCCCAGAAATCAAGACTAGAAACCCTAGCTTGAGATCTTGCTAAACAAACTTAACATAACACTTGGTTTGGGTATAAGATTTAAGTTGTTGCAACTGGAATTCTATCCTATCTTCTGAGTAGCCTAAAGCTAAAGGATAAGAATTCTTGCTAAGAACTATGGGATGAACACTTAGAAATATTCTTGAGTTCTTGGTGTTCTTCGTGCGAAAATAGCTTGTGTTTGAGCTTTGAATTATTTCCGTACCCTTACTCTGAAGGTTTGATCCCATATTTATAGACCTTGTAATCAAAGAGCCATTGGAGAGCAATTTAAATTTCAGGCTATTTTTGGTAGCTTGCAGGCGTGATTTGATGTGCTCAGGCAGCCCAAGCCGTCTTCGTGTATATTTGTCCTTTCTAGTCGTTTGTCATGATACGCCATATCCTGCATCGTCAGTTTCCATACATTCGTGTCGAGTTCTTAGTGGCTAGCAAGTACACTGATTCGGTGCATTGCAAAATCAGCTAAGTTGACATTCTTCTTGTCTAATTCCCTTCTTATGTTTTGGATACGTGGGCAGGCTTATCACGTTTCTAACTTATCTTGATTTACTGATCAGTATTTTACTGATTAGGCTACTTTGAGTCTTCTGATATAGTTGTCTTAGCTTCAACTTTATCGACTCTTCTGATATCCTAGATAGAAAAGGTCTTCTTGATGTAGTGCGTGTGTTCTTCTGATCTTTAGATATTCTGATTTTTGACATCTTCTGATCTAGACTTCTGATGGCATCTTCTGATCTTGTCTTCTGATCTTCGGCATCAATCTATACATATTGAGTTCCCCCTCAATATGTGACCTAATTTATTTCGTTAGTTGTCTAACATGTTCAGCTGGTTTCCTAACTCATCATCAGTTTGACTAACAGGTTCGACTGGACCTATTACAACTGTTTTGGAACTTCCATCAAAACTATAAATTTCCCAACATCAACAATTATAATTTTACAAAGATGAAAAGGGGGGAAAATAAAAAATGGAAAGTAGTAAAATTAAAGTAGATGTAAAAGAGGGAATAAAATTAAAAATAAAAAGAAGTAAAAAAAAATTAGAATATGCTTCAATTGGCATGAATATTATTTTTTAAAATTTAAATATTTTATTATAAACAAAGATGAAAAAGGGAAAAAATGTAAAGTAGTAAAAATAAAATAGATGTAAAAGGGGGAATAAAAATTAAAAATAGAAAGAAGTAAAATTTTAAAAATAAGGAATGAACCTACAACTTTGAGCTAATTGGCCAAAGTCACAGCCACCAAGCCACAAGAATTTTAATAACAAACTTGATTTTTTTTTTCCACATATTGGGTGTTGTCGTAACAGCCAACAAAAGAGTTACCTGGCTGATGCTAAATATGCTTTCTATTTTAAAGTATTTTTCATGTAAAAATTTTTACGTAAGACCAACTCAAATAAAATAGAAGTAAAAGGGGGAATAAAAATTAAAAATAGAAAGAAGTAAAATTTAAAAAATAAATAAAAATAACATACTTTAGAAAGGATTGTACCTGCAACTTTGAGCTAATTGGTTTAAGCCACAACCACTAAGCCACGAGAATTTTAATGACAAACTTGAATTGTTTTTCCACATATTGAGTGCTGTCATGACAGGCAACAAACAAGTTAACGTTACCCGGATGATGCTAAATATGCTTTCTATTTTAAAGTATTTTTACCAGTAAATTTTCACATAAGACTTACTCATCTTAATAAATAAATAAATATGATATAAATAATCATAGCATATATCTCAAGTGTAACATGTATCTTAATATCCATAAATATTCATTCTCCAATACCTATATCGAAATATTCTATCCAGCGCATAATAACTATAAAATCAATAATTTAATCTTTTAATTAAGAGAAATTTAGGTGAGAATGAATATTTATTCGAGAATTATACAAATCTATTACTATTTTTTTTTATATATGCGTTAATATATATTTATAAATAAAAATAAAAGATATGATTTAATGAGATATATTAAATATTTAACTTAAATAACTTTTGATGAGAGTGCATGATTTTGAAATGAAATGATCTAATTGAATTGGGCTTTGCGTAGACTAACGTGGTTTCGCCACAAAAAGCTAAATCCGGTTTACCATATTAAAAAATAATTAATATTAAAAATTATTATTATTAAATCAAATTAAATTAAATAATTAATATTAAAACTAAAAATAGATATAAGATATAACTAGGTCATATATACAGCGATATCCTACTATCAAATTAAATCAGGTAAAGTCTTTAATTCTACTCCCATTCAACATTCCGTTTCTTGCAGACGTACTAAGAGAAGCAGAGAGGGTGGGGACGAAATATCAGAGAAAAGAAGAAGAATTCTACACTATCATCATCAGCTTCTTGTTGATCAACATGGAAAGATTACCGCTACTTGGAGAAAACTCATCAAGAAGAGGAATTCTGGAAAAGTGTTAAATCACATTCAAGATTCTGTTTCTTGCAATTCAAAGATGAAGGAGAAGGGCGTCAAAGAGAATGATGGTCAAGAATACGAGATGAGTTTGAGGAATTGGAAGTCTAACAAAATTTATGCTTTGGTTGGACATTGGAAAGATGTTTGTCGTCATGACACGTTGAAAGTAGGGCAGCAAGTCCAGGTGTGGTGCTTCCGGAAGAATTTCCACTTATGTTTTGCCCTCCTTTGAGGCTGCTTTTTTTATGTATTTTATAGCCTAGCTAGTTTAGCTGATGATTCTTTTAATTTCAGTTTTAGGGTCATTCCTTATTGCTTCTAAATACGTACAAGCTGGTTTGTACTTGGATCATGAATGATATATTGATCTTAATTTTTCAAGTGGCAATAAATTGTGTTTTTATCTTGTTACTATTTATTTTTGTAAAATTATATTTTGTCCAACTTAGACATTCAAAATTCAATGTTTTGTTAGTGTTTTCAAGTGCGACTGGCAATAGTATAATTGGAAAAAGGTTTTTCAAGTCAATGTCTAGCTCTGCTGGTGTCACTTACATGTGAGCTCCAGCAGACTGTACTTGATGATGGGCAGATTCTTAATGTGATCGACACCCCAGGTAATTTAAATTTCAGCTTTTTGATCTATTTCTTAGTTGTTTTGAAGGAATTTTGAGGAGAGAGTATGTTGTTGGTGAAGCAGCTGAGTATGCATAAATGAGACATTTGGTGGGCATATAAACATTTCATTATCTACTTTTGACTTATGTCTGCTTCCTTTTATTTGTGTTGTGGTATGCATGCCACATTTAGTGCTAATACTAGTTAATGATGTCTGTTAATATTTATCTACTTGTTCAACATTGTTTTGCTTTTATACGGAAAAATAAATTTTCTGTTTTGGATAAATTAGGCTCACCAGAATTTGGGGAAGACATTGCTTACTCTGATGTTGACTATATATTTTTGATGGCTTTTCAGAATTAGGATGTTTTTCATTGATAAACACCAGAATAGACAGATTTGGATGTTGTCTCCAGTGAGGCGTTGATTTCTCAATTCTTGTGTCACATATTTTCCTCTTGTGTTTGGGTCTGTTTCTGTTTTCTATGGAATTCGATCATGATCCCTCCTATAGTGATTGTAATGCTTAATCTCTGATACGATCCTTTATGAAGATTATAGAAACTTATGCAGATTATATGATTTTTGGGTAAATTCAGAAATGACAATACTTTTGTTTTCACTGACAGAATTTATTGATTGCTGTCTCTGGATATCAACAATGAAGAAACAATTGATGGATACTCAAGTCAATAAAAAAAAATTGGAATCATTTTATTTCATTTAGAATCACTTAGGGGCATCCTGTACGCTGCTATACAGATTGACTGTACATCGAAATATAATTAATCTTACTAAATATTCTATTACAGTGTTAGGAGTGCTCTCGGTTCAAAGTACTCGTCTGCTCCCTGAAAAAAATCAAAACTTTTGCAAAAACATATGCTCTAAAATCGTTAGAAAAAACCTTAAATCAAATATTCAAGTTTTTAAGTTTCGTTTCCTTTATTATTCTATTTAAAAATGGGACGGTGTGTTACACGCGTACTACGCGGGATTAAATAATTCTTATATTATTAATTATAAATTAAGTATTTAAAATATTTAATTAATTTGATTAATTCAATTACAAACAAATTTTTTATATTTTAATATTGTATGTGCATATTTTCATTCATTTCTTATTCTAAATTACTTCCTCCTATTAAAATTAGATATCATACTCATTACAGTCTCGTATATTATTTACATTATACATGTCGTTTTGACATTTTCAACCCCTAATGATTACTTTTCATGGTCAATTAAATTTTTTATTTTCCTACAAATATGTTGAGCGAATAATTTTTTCAACGAATAATAATTATTGTTAAAAATATTTAATTATCATAAATTAAGGTTAATGTTGGCATAAGAAAATGACCATAAAAATTATTTATCAGGGGTATATATGAGATAATTATGGGAGAAAATATCAGAACGGCGTTTGTTATATAAATTCTAAAAGATTAAAAAGATATTAAAAAAGAATGGAAGAGAGTAATTTAGAATATGAAATGAATGAAGATATACACATATAATATTATAAGTAAAAATTCATCTATAATCAATAAGAGATAATTCACAATTAATAGATTAGGAATAAATGAAAAGTAAAGATCAAAATTAAATAGTGAATGACTGAGATGAGAAGGTGTTTAGTAATAGTGTGTGAAGGTAAGAAATGGAAATGGAATCAATTTTGGTGTTTAATAGAGAGGTATGATTCCTCTGTAGCATTTTGATTCCTTAATACTCCCTCCGTCCCGGAAGACTTTGCGCCAATTTTTCGGTGTAGAGATTAAGAAAAGTTGTTTTATGGGGGGTAGTTAGTGTGTGGGGGGGGTGTATTGTAATTTGTAAGGGTAATAAGTGTCTATTTTTTGTGTGCAAAGTCTTATGGGACAGACAAAAAAAAAGTGTGTTAAGTTTTCTTTTTTTTAGTACCAAGGAATCCCTCATTCTTTAGTATTTTGGGTGGAATGCCTTTCATTCCATACCCCCAATTAAAAAAAAAAATTAATATTATTTTATTTATTTCTCTTAAAAATATATATTAATTAATAATTTTTAGTTCTAGATAACAAACAACCATGTAATGTTTTTCTCTAAAAAAATAAGAAAATTAATAAAATAAAATTGATTTCATTCCTAAAATATTTTGACAAATCACAACAAAATCAATAACTATGATAGTTATTCTTAATATCAACCAAACAATATAACTATAACGAGCATATACCCTTTGTATTCCTCACCACTATCATTCCAATTCCAACTTCCATTCCTCGAGACGAACCAAGAAACTTATAATATTACCATAAATAACTTTTCACATAAATTCAATTATTTGAAATAAAGTCACTATATGAATTGAAGATGGTTCACCTTTAGTACATAAGAGATTTGTATTTAAATTATTATTAAATTAAATAATTAATAAGTAGTATTAAAGATTAAAGATAAAGATATAAGATAACTAGGACATATATACATCGATATCCTACTATACTATCACAAAATTAATTGATCACGAATCAGTTATGTTTCTAGTGGAAAAAACGATAATAATAGTAACGAAGATACCCTAAATTCTTAAAAATCAAGCTGTCGGAGTTGGATGTAACAAATTGTGAGAAGAAAAATCTCTTAATTAAAATTAAAATTAATTAATGTACAAAGTCGGCCCGAAGAATGACCCTGATTCTTAAACCCTCATATTCTCCTCCAATTAAATCTAACTGGCGATCTTCTCCAACGGCTCTCAAAGATTTTCTTGAAATCAGATTTTATTTCCTTATTATTTCATACACACATTCATTCTTCACTCCTCTTTCCTTACTTAAAACACCACTCTTTTAACACTTTCCATAAAATTAGACACTTGCGAAACAAAAGAGAATGTGTTCCACCAGTGCCGCCAATCGACGGTGGGAGTCGTTGCTTGATTTAGCGGTGATGCTCAATCAAGAAGAGGTAGATTTGGCTGAATTGGCCAAACAAATTCAAAGCCACAAGTCTCAAAAAACAGGGCATAGTGTTCTTGATCCAAGAATTGCTGCACTTCACCTGCGAAGTCGATCCTCCTTGAGCCTATAATGGAGGGGGCATCTGTATAGGAGGTCTGAATATCCTCTTTCTCCTAGTGCTCAGGATACAAGATGGGGGATCACCACCGTCTTGACCACTCATCTGCACTAAATATTATATTTATTAATTAATTAAATTACAATACAACTATATAATTAATTAAACATTATGACATTTCAGTAGAATCTCAGCTGTATTGATTCAAACTCGTCTCATAATCAACTAACAGTCTAGCACTTCTAACCACTTTAACACATATTACGTAATCATAATACATCTAAAATAATTCTAAAACATATTTCACTAGATAATTGATTAACTAAATAAATTTCGGCAGAATCTCAACTAAAATAGGTCAAACCCATCTCCTAGTCAACCAACAATCTAACAATTTTAACACATATTACGTAATCATAATATATCTAAAAGAATTATTAAACATATTTCACTATAAAATTAATTAATTAAATAAATTTCTTCAGAATCTCAACTAAAATTGGTCTAATTCATCTCCTAGTCAAACAACAATCTAACAAATTTAACATCTAACATCAATTAATCAACGTCTATTATAATTAATTAAGTCAGTCAATTTAAATTAACATAATATATCTAACAAATTCTTAAACCTAAACATATCATCAATATGTCAAAACAAATGAAAATTAACATCAAATTATGATTATACACGTACAAATATGCAAATTATATATATATATATATATATATATATATATATATAACGATAATAATATACACATATATATATATACACAAAACGAAAAATAAACAGTAGAAAATTGAAAAACTTACCGTCAAACTGAAGAACACAAAGACTTGAAGTCTTTGGCGTGCATGGAATGCTCTACTCCTTTATTTTATGGCGGGACGAAAACGAGAAAATCAAACAAATCATTAGACATCAAATTATCTTCCTTTGATCATAATCATTAGGCACATCTAAATCTCATTCTATCAAACTCAGAGTCTAAACCATAAATTTAATGCCTTGCTTTTCAGATTACATTTCACAGCGTAGCGATTAATTAAGAAATGACTCATTACACATCTAACGCACAGTCATTTCACGTCACACTCTCGCAACATATTATTTAAGAAGTGACCTCAAATGCAAACCTCAATTCATTTTCATAGGAGATCAACTAAGAAATACCCACAACGACAAATCTCAAAATATTTTCACAGAAGATCAACTAAAAAATACCCACAAATATGAATCTCAAAATATTTTCACAACATTTTCACGGAGGTCAACTAAGAAATACCCAGAGCTGAAAATCCTAACACATATTCATAACATTTACACCGGAGTTCACCCAAGAAATAATCACAAATACAAATCTCAAAACATTTTCACGGAATTTTCACAGGAGTCCGCTAACAAATAATCACAGCTGAAATTCTCAACACATTTTCACATCAGATCACAACTTCTCGACATATCAGTTAGGAGTTGGCCCCAGATACCAAAATTACCACATTCTCAAATTCTACATTCTAACTTTCGCAACATACACCATACACGAACATAAAAGAAGAAAAGTCTCACATCTTAACTTGAATTATGCTCAAGGAAAGCCCATTTTCACATTTACAACACCCAAATAAATAAAGAACATCATGTAGCAGCAAGAACAACTCACATCTTCCTAGAATTCCAACTAAAGAGCATCTCCACACCATATTTAGTGTAACTCACATGCTTAATCTCAAAACTTTAGAATCTAAACATGAGATGAAATAAAAATTATGGAAATCCTCACGTCTTCATCTCAGATTTCCCACAGACAGCACCAATTGATGTAGAACAAGTGAATCCACATTAACAAATATTAAATAGAGTTGAGAGAATTATACCCATGTGTAGGTCCCGAACGGGTTTTGTGAGGGCAGAAGTCTAGAGGGGAGGGGTGAATAGACTTTTGAAAACTTTTTGTGCAGATCAGGTGTGAGGGCAGTTAGCCTGATCAGAGTGCGAGTGAATCGGTTTAATGATAACCAACTTACTAATCGCCGGAAAAGCGATCGATTCGGTAACTATCGGTTTAAGCGATGTGTCGGAAAAGCTTAAGTTTTACCCGTGAAAAACCAGGTTTTTATAAATCGATTCCAAAGTTAGTCTTTTAACCACTTGATCAAGTGTCAAGCTTGATCGATCGATCGAAGCTTGGTGCTAATGATCTCAACTTAGAATATGTATGCGCTTTTAAAGGTTGTGTGCAATTGTGTAGACAGGTTAATCAAAGCGGTAAAGGCACACAAGATTTATAGTGGTTCGGACAAACCAAATCCCTACGCCCACTCTTCCCTATCACAAGGGGCACCAACTTAACCAACTGGACTTAGTTTTATGTGTTAGTCCAACACAGTACACCGACAGATATTTAAGGAGTTCTCACTCAACCGATCCCACAAATCAGAACTAGAAACCCTAGTCTGAAATCTTGCTAAACAACTTAACCTAACTTTGGGTTTTGGATAAGATTGTTTTGGTTCCAACTATGAAATCTTTTCTAGTGTTTAAGGTAGCCTATCAGCTAGATGAAAAGATTTCTATGCTAAGAACTTATGGGATGAACACTTAATAAAATAATCTTCTTGATCGTGTTCTTCGTATGAAATCGATAATTGCTTGAGCTTCTTGATTGTTCGGTGTTTAGTGTCTTCACTCTGATGTGATCCCATATTTATAGACCTTGAAATCAAAGAGTCGTTGGAGAGCAATTTGAATTTCGTGCTATATTAGGTAGGTTTGCGGGATTGATGTGGCGTCTTGAACTACGGCATGGCCGAAAAGCGTGAACTTGTATTTTATAGCCGTTAGAAAGAGAGCGAAGATCAAATCCCTTAATTGTCGGGTCCCGATCATACGTGTCTTGTTCTTATTGGTTAACGAGACGACTTTTTAGTGTTGTTCTTCCAACTAAGGTTGACATTCTTCTTGTTTGGATCATAGGCGTATGATTTGGTGAAACATCGGTTTTCACTGGTGAGTGACTTGATCGATCGAATCGATCGATCTACTGATGGAGTCTTCGTGCCGGTTGACTTAGCTTCAACTAGCGGACTTCGGTGATGTAGGTCTTCGTCCGATCTTCCGAAGTCATCCCCGGAACTTCAAGTATTCTCGAGTTTGAGCTTTATGACTTCAAATGAGATATCCGACTAGATCGGATCGATCCGATCTTCTCGCTCTTCTCTAGCATTCGCCCTATCGGATATCACCGCTTCTTTGGATCTTCAGATCGACTTATTCATATTGAGGTTCCCCTCAATATGTGACCTATCTATTACATCGGTTGTTCTATACAAAGAATTATCAACCGGTATTCCATAAATCCAGGTAATATAAACATCGATCACCTAATGTGTCCGACCGGTCCTATTACATGTGTTTTTGGAACTTTTATCAAAACTATAAATTTCCCAACAATTTCCCTTTTGATAAAAACCAAAACACCGAGAAACCAAACACAGTTGATAAATATAGAAAGAAAGAAAGAGCACATAACCGTAAGACAATGAGATTTTGTCTTAGGATCGAAAAAATGAACTTTTCTCATTAGATATGTTGATTACAAGTTACATCGAAAAAGTTTGAATTTAAAAGCGGTGATCCCGAGAAGTCTTCGATTCTTCACTCTTTTAGGCTTGTATCCTTCCGCATCTCTTTTGATCTTGAGGTACGTTGAAAAATCTGATATAGTTTCCATTTGACATCATTGGTCCGCCGAGGATCGGTTATATGCGTTTTGCTCGGGATGTCAAAATAGAATCTCTGAAATGCCATCATCAAATGAGCCATCCGCCTTCTTCGAGTAATCCAACAGATCATACTCTTGGCGAGATATTTTTACATTGATAAGTTTGGCCTCATTTTCCGGATACTTCAAAAAATCTGGATATTTATTTTCTAACCAACGAGGAATTCATCATCCGGAGATTCTTCTCGTGGAACAAGATCAAGAACAAAAAAGCGTCCCGAAGACATTCACTTCGATCTTATTCCATTCCTCAAACCTCTTAGCATGTGCGGCCGCTTTTGAATGATCTCATCAACTCTTCTTTGGCAAATGAGGTTCCGTACGGATTTTCCAAATTTTTCCTTTCTTCGCTCTCGATCCGAATCTTTTCTTGATTTTACGCCTCTGTCAATTTTTTACGCCTTCTTTCTTCTTAACTTTTTTGGGCCTCTTGAAAGAACTTTGCTCTTTGGGCCGATTTCTCGGCCGTTCCTTATCGGCTCAGATGTCTGCTATTTGTCTTCTTGTGACTATTTTAGTCCGAGTGGTAGCATACAGTTGTGATGTCCCAAAGACCCTTGGAATTTTTTCTTGCCTTTGACTTTTCCATCTTTTTCAGAGACTTCGTTAGCAAAGAGATCCGGATGGTCTAGTCTTTGTCCATAGGCTTCAAGCAACCGCGAATTAGGTCTTGTTGTTCTAATCATGTCGATTGGTTTCTCACTCCGTCCTTTCCCCCTTTTGGTTTGATCAAAAAGAGGCGTGAGGTGGGAAGTTAGGGATCCAAAATCGATCGATATTGCCCTGCTGAGATCTCGCAACAAATAAACACGGAACTTGAGCGGTTAGATGTTGAACCTTCGAGATCGGCTTCGATCTTGGACAGATTCCATGGCGAAGAGAGAGTGTAAAAAATCAGTTTGTCAAGTTTCTCTTCACACCGATTCGAGCTTTTCGGTGAGCATCGAAAAAAAAACTTGTTGTTGATCCACCAATCGACTTGTCATCAACGGATTTTATAAGTTCGGCAGACCACGGTGGTCACAGTTTGGGAGAACCGATCTTTGATTCTTTGCAATCTGGGAAATAGCCAATTCCTTTGATGATTATTTCTTTGAGGCGATCTGCCTCGATCGCCTATCACTCCCTCAACTTCTTCTTTTCGAGATCTTTGAGACATGATCGATCTCCCGAAGTTGATCGTGGTGATGTGAGATGTAGGAATGGTATTCGTCACATGATCTGTTTCGATTGTTTGTGCCTCCAAAGGGTTGGTCATGAACTGCGGCACCGTTCCACTATCATCGGCTCTGTATCCTTCATTGAAGATCTGCTTGAGAGCTTCTTGGCGATCTCCTGTTCGCCTTGTTCGATCAACCCAACTTTACGTGGATTAGAGCTTTGATAGATTCAAGAGTTATCACTCACCGGTGATCCTACTTTAGCGATTTCCTCATATCGAAATCAAAATCTGAAACTCATCAAGACCACCCATCTGCTCAATAATCATTATAAAATCTGAGAAGCTTTTTTAATCCGAGATCTCTCGGTGAGGATCTCCATAACTTCTTCTCTAATAGCGGGATGGGCGACCGATTACGGATACATCTCATCAATTTCTCGTTCGATTTGCATTCGACCATTTTCCCTGTGATGGTCTTTGATGATCTAGACTCGAGAATTGTCTTTCCGTTTCGGGTTGATGAGATGTGGAGGGTTCCGTGGTGCTTGAGTAGGTGGAAGTTGTCCGATTGGCTCGACTGCGCAGAGGTTCTCATTGTGGAGGCGAGTGCGCTGGTTCCACAACAGTAAGCTTTCGTTCACGAACCGATGTAGTTTCGTGTTCATGGGCAGGTGGGAGTGAAGGAGAAACATGCTTTCGGCACCATTAGTACGAGTGGTGAATCAGCCTCAATTGGAGGAGAAGGAGATCGTTAAATCTCGTGGCTTCTTCCTCGAATGAACTGGGCGAGCTCTCGGCTTGAGAAGCCCGCACATCGATTTTTTCACGATTTTTGTGGTGCAACAGATCAATCGGGCGCTCTTTCTTCATCGACTCATCTTCTAGCATCGAGTCATGGAGGCTTGCTTTCGCCTTCTTGACCTCTTCTCCCGGCCTTCACGGTTTTCTTTTCTTCTTAGGGGGGCATCTGGTGTAAACGGTTGCTTCCTTGCTTTTTCCCCTTCTTCGCCTTCTTTGGGGGGTTGGTCGATATCATCGTCCGGTGGCCCAAATATGGCTAAAGTAGTGGAGAGGAATGCCTTGTAGGACTTCATCCATTCATTCCCCATTTGGCATTTGGCATTTTGTCTTGTAGGATAAGCGCAACCTTATTGAGATTGCTTTGATCCTCTTCTTGATAGACTTTGCCTCCACTCATCAACTCCAAATTTATCATGTTCTTGGAGTAGAATGGCCTTTAAGAACCCATGCCAATTGATGTTCTTGGCTTCATCAATTATTGCGCCATCTTTGTCTGTTTTACGGATGTAAGAGCATCTGGGCTGAATGAAATACCCATAATTGTTTTTGACAATATGTCAAACAACAATCGGTATTTCCTCTTGAGCATTAACCCGACAAAGCCTGACGTATGATGTTTGTCGGCCTCTCCGATGAGCTCGTTTACGATCGGCTCATCTTGATTCTCCCCTCAGAGTGAGCGGCGAGATTCGGCCTTTTGGTAGGTCAAATAGACGAGTTATATCCTCATTCGTCGGTCGATCTCTTCTCCGTTATTTCGCCGAAAGTAGTTCTTCTCCGAGCATCTCAGATCCACCCTTAAATTCCTTATGAATTCGAGGGCTTCATACTGCATCACTGGATTGCAGTGAGCAGCACAATATTTCTCAAGTCCTGCTTTCTTCAGAATTTCCTCTACTTCATTGATTCCGGATCCTTTGTAACCCCAAATTGTACGAACTTGTCCTCGACAATCCTTAATGTCAGTTCCGCATAATTGCACATTATTTTACCCATACCGTGAGTGATCATCTACAGATAAGATAGATTCGGTTAAAATTGTGCATAAATACTAAGAATATCACATATGCGGAAACCAAGAAACAATAAAACATAATACAGGATATCATCGATTGACAAAATCTTTAAGAAACAAAGGTTTTAAGAGAATGATTCATCAAATAATCAGAAATTACCAGATTCTGTTTTTCGGGAAGATAATTTTGAAACTTAAGAAAAACACTTTGAATCGCAGAGAAGTAATCTGGAGAGTTTTCAAAAAATAAATCGCAAGTTTGTGAATTGGAAAACTCTGGTAGGGTTTTTGATGAACCTTATAAAGATGAGGAGGGAAAAAGACAAGATTTGGAAGATCAACCGTTTGAAAAGATTAGACGATCCAGATTAAGCGGTTTTGATCGAATGGTTGGGAAAAGCACGTACGAAGACCTTTTGGATTTAAAAGCTCATTTTGTAGCAATTAATACAGGTACCTCCGCATTAAATGATTTGAGGGGAATACGTCACACAGGTAATGCGTACAGTATGGCAAATAAAAACAAATAAGATCCGATAAATAAGCAAATAACAAGGGAAAAGAAAGGCGTATCTGGTTGACTGATATAGTAATCAGTCAATACCACTTGAAGTTGATTCCACTTGTTGATCTTAGTTTTCTGCCTAAACCTTATAATTTCCCAACTGTTCTTTTCAACTGATCTGTTTCATTTTGTGTCTGATTTCCCTTCTGATCCTCCTCGATCAGTTGAAGTTCCCCCTTCAACCGATATTTCGCTTTTCTCATAGATCGATATATCCGATTTATTGAGGTTTCAAGTTCAACCGATCTTCCTTATCCGATCGGGCCAGATGTAATCGATTTTGGTTGACCTAATCGATTCTTCTCGATCACGCCAATTCTTGGGATAAGTGTTACCGCCAAAACTTAGTCTAGAATAGTAGTCTCTATTCCCTAAGTTGGCGCGATTTGACATCTTAATTATCGCCCCAGATATCTCGATATGTCAATCCGCCGAAATTTATCCAATTACCAACGGCGTGATTTCTACATGTCTTTGTCCTTGTGATGCAAATTTCTCTAAAAGGCTTTTTGAAATCAAATTTGCATTTGCACCCTTGCTTGGCCTCTATAAATTGGACCAATGTTTTACACAACACAACACATTCACCATACTTATCTTCTTTGTAAAGTCATGCATTCTGGTGAACCCTTATTTCCGGTGAAACTTCCGGTAAACACCTTTGCCCTTTTTTCAATGATTTCAGCTTCTCAAATCAACCCTGTGAGTCCCTTATCACTGTTTTCGTCGTCATCAAAGATTTCACATACAATTGTTTCCAAGCTTCTCTACCACCACGGCGGCGGATCTGCTGTCGCAACTGAGAAGACACTTCTCCTAACCGTATGCACCTTGTGTGTCTATCGTGATGACGTAACCAGCATCAACAGACTCAGTCTGATATAAAACATGAGTTTGATCTACGGTCTTGATCAGACAACAGCTGATCTTCGTATATCAACTCAATTTTTGCATGTAGCACATGTGCCCATAAGGTCTTTGAACCAAATTCTTGGCACGTGTGCTCCATTTAACAGCTGGAGAGTCCATTGACTTCAGGTCTAAGGGCTCCTGACTTATAAATCCTATCAAGGCCTCTCTCGCTCCATTGGTTTTAGCTTCAGCGAGAGGCTTTAGGATTATTTTAAAGCCTTTCTCACCCTTGTTAAGTGGGGGAAAATGAGAGCATCAGATTTAAAATCTCTCTCTCCCCTGCTCTTCTTGGGTTAGGATGAGGGTTTAGGGTTATAGGTTTAGGGTTTTCGGTTATGACTTATGTACTGACCTCCGGGTCCTTTGTACTTGTAACTTGTAATGTAATCTGACCTTCGGGTCTTTATCAATGAAAGGTTCTATTATTCCATTATTGTGTAAATTCTCTGCTTTCTTATGCGATTGTAGGCTTTAATATGTGAATCTTGCTTGTTGAATATCAGCTAAATCGACTTCCAAGGATGTAAAATAACCCAACTGATTTAATCAGATATTCCTTTTAAATTGAGCATTTCCTTAAATCTGATCAGTTCCTTTAATCTGATAACTTGTAAATCTGATCGATTTCTCATATCAGTTCCTTGACTGATCTTCTGATCAGTTGAGATACCAAACTCAACTGATTCCTTTCAACCTGGTTAGTCTCTTAACCAGCTGGTTCTGGAGAACAATCCATCAAGCATTTTAGGTGCTTTTTCTCCAAGATTCAGAAGCCCTAGCTCATTGCACAATTCTCTGAATCTGATCTCAGCTAGTGGGTTGGTTAGAATATCAGCTTTCTGTAAATCAGTGTGAATCTTTTCCATTATGATATTTTTCTTTTCAACATGATCTCTTATAAAATGGTGTCTGACATCCACATGCTTGCATCTTGTATGTAGAACAGGATTCTGAGTGATTGCAATAAGACTATTCTCGTCACGTAATATAGGTACATTCTTAGCTACAATGTTATAATCCCTCAGCTGCTGACTAAGCCAGAGCAGTTGGGAGCAACAGCTTCCTGCAGCCATATATTCTGCTTCAGTAGTAGATGTCGCAACTGATGTCTGCTTCTTTGAAAACCACGAGATCAGTTTACTTCCTAAAAACTGACATGTTCCTGAGGTTGACTTCCTGTCAATCTTGCAACCTCCATAATCGTAATCGAGAATACCCACTAAGCTTTAGATTATCATCTCGATGGGTAAAATAAACCAAGGTTTACTGTCCCCTTCAGATACTTAAGAATCCGCTTAGCTGCTTCTAGGTGGCTTTGCATTGGATTTGCTTGAAATCTGGCACATACACCTACTGCAAAGGTGATATCTGGTCTGCTGGCAGTTAGGTATAGTAGAGATCCAATGAGAGCCCTATATTCTTTCTGATTTGTTTTCTGACCATCCTCATCTGGATCCATCTTGAATCCAGTCATCATAGGAATTTTGGCTTCCTTGCAATTTTGAACTCCAAACTTGGCCAATAAATTCCTAGTGTACTTTTTTTGGCGATGAATATCCCTTCGCACTTTGCTTTACCCGAAGACCAGAAAGTAATTCATCTCATCCCATCATGGACATCTCGAATTTCTCTTGCATCGGTTCTTTCAATCTTTCACATAGACTCTTGTTAGGAGATCCAAAGATGATGTCGCCCACGTGATCCGAACCATCGAATATCTTCTCCATCTTCTATTCTCAATAAGGTTCACCAATTGCCTTTAGTGAACCCACCGTCGATCAAGAACTCGAGAGAGTGTATCATACCAAGCTCGAGGAGCTTGTTTGAACCATAAAGAGCTTTTCTTAAACGGTACACTTGGTTGCTCTTTTCAAGCACGGAGGTTGTTCGACATAAACTTCCTCTGCTAGTACCCCTGTTTAAAAATGCACTCTTTACGTCCATCCGATACCACGATGAACCCTCTGTGGGAAGCATATGCGAAAAACAACCGAATGGCTTTGAAGGCGAGCGATCGGTGCAAAGGTCTCATCATAATCAATTCCTTCCGATTGTGAATACCCCTTAGCAACAAGTCTTGCCTTATTTCCGTGATGACATTTTTCTCATCTCTCTTGTTCTTGAAAACCCACTTCGTGCCAATTACATCTTGATGATTTGTCCGCATCTACCGTTCCCAAACTTGATTTACCGAATCTGTTCCACTCCTCCTCCGCATGGCTAGAATCCACTTAAGGTCTTGTAGAGCTTCCTCTATTGTTGTTGGTTCCTTCATAGACAAATAACAAAGAATACATGGCACTTTCACCAATCGATGTCTAGTTTTAACTTTATCGATGGGTCTCCGATTATCGATCGGTTGGATGACCGGGTTATCCGTCCTCCTTTCGATTTAAATCGGTTTGGAGAACATCATCCATTTCGATAAAGGTTCATTAGTAGCGACCGAGAGTGGTGCGTGAATTATGATCCACTTGATAAGAACATGTCTCGGTGATGTTGGACTCATCATGTCTTGATGTCGTTAGCGGGGAACTTCAGTGTTCCCCCGAACCGGATGGTTCGATTGATCTTATCTCGGTATGCCGAACTTCTTCATCGACAGGTTTTTAGTACCTTAGGATCTGAATGATCCGGTGAATCACCTAGATCTGGAATGTATACCGTTACTACGGTTTACGATTCTTTTTCCTTGATCGTTAGGCCGATCCATTTTCCGAGCATCGGTCTTGGTTGATCAGTGCGCCTTGTTCGGAGGCGATTTCTCTTGTTCGGAAGATGCTTCATCAAAGACTACATGGGGTGTTTCTTCCACAAGTAGGGTTTGTCTGTTGTAAAACCCCGAAAGCCTTGCTAGATGAGGAATATCCTAAGAATATACCCTCATCCGACTTGGCCTCAAAAGTCTTCAACCCGACTCTTCCTATTGTTATGTATGAAACACTTACACCCAAAAAACATGGAAGTAAGAGACACGAGGTTTTCTCGCCTTCCACGGTTCATAGGGTGTTTTGTAGTGAGCCTTAGTCTTAATTTAAGACATCTGCGCTACGAGTATGGCATGCAATGTTGATTGCTTCGCTTAAAACGGCTTGGTATTGCATGTTCAACTAACATCGTGCGAAAGAACTTCTTTGAGAGTTCTGTTCCTCCGCTTCGCTACTCCATTTTGTTGTGGCGCCCTTGCGGATATATTTCATGTCAGATACCAAACTTAGAGCAAAAATCAAGAATAAAAGAGTTCGTAAATTTCGCACCTTTATCTCGATCCGATTTTTACTACAATCGACACCCTTCTCATTTTGTAATCTTTTTAGTAGCTCGGGTATCTTCGTTGTCGCCTCATTCTTCTTATGTAAGAATATAACCTGTAAACTTGGAATAATCATCCACGATTACGAGTATATTTTTGTCCGTTGAGATCGATCGTAATCGGTCCAAATAGATCCATATGAAGCAAATGCCAGATTTTCATCGATGCCGGTCCGGAATTCCTTGAATGAAGCTTTGACTGTTTTTCCTTCCGACATGCAAAGACATGTCCGATCCTTTTGAAAATACTTCATTCGGAAGTCCTTCCACTAGTGACATCCTTGTATCTTATTAAGAGTTTTAAAGTTCAGATGGCTCATTCTTTTGTGAAAGAGCCAACTGCTACTTTTGGAACTCTTGACAATCAGGCATGCATTTCTTGGGCAACTATTTCAATCACCAGTGTAGATCGTCCCTTTCTTGAACCCGTTAGCAAAATCTGTTGAGTGGCTCGATTCTTGATAGTGCATTGGTCAGTCGAGAACTCAACACTGAATCCGTTGTCGCAGAATTGTGAAACCGATAATAGGTTGTGCTTCGGACCTTCGACATACGAGACTCCAAGCATTTGTACATCATCATTCTCTAAGGTTCCGAATCCTTTGGTATAACCAAAGTTATCATCACCGAAGAGTACACGCGGGCCTTTTCTGTTCTATGTAAGAGCTGAGGAGATGTTTGCTTCGAGTCATGTGCCTTGAGCATCCACTATCGATGTACCAGATAGTTGCTTGCACACCTCCTTTGTTGGCCAGACCCACGCGATCCGCAGCCCAAATCAGGCTTTAGGTACCCCTTTTGGATTGGGTCCTGAGGGGTTAGGATTAGTTTTGGGGATCCATACAAACAGAGCACTTCTATTGTGATCAGTTAGATCAGAAGTCCTGATTTGTCTCCCATACCTATCAACATAATCATACGTCTCTTTATATGCTTTCTGATTAGTATGATTATTAGTGTGAACCTTGGATGACTTAGAAGACTTGGGATTTATCTTTTTCGTTTGTCTTTTTTTTCATCCAATGTGGTTCAAAAAGCAATGACCTAGATTTACGATTATAGGGGTAGGTACGATTGCTACCATCAAAAGATTCATATCTTTTCGGCATAGGTGGTTTTTGCAGTTTACCTGAAGCATGCTTATTAGGCAGCTGACCTTGATTGGGTCTCAGATTGGACTTCCCTTTTATAGGTTGTCTTTTCGATTCCCCGATCTGTTGATTAGGTTGAGGTTTCTTCTTGAACCGGGTTCTTCTCGTTGATTCCTACGATGCTTTTACCAGTTGGGGTCCATTTCATTTCCCCATACGGTTGCACCGCCTTACCCGCTTCAACCGTCTTTTTTCCCTTATTAGATACATGTTTGGCTTTTGGTGTATCTTTGTCGAAAACTCGTCTCGATTACACCTTTTTTAGATGAATCGATCGGGGCTTTTGAGGATGTGGAAGGGTTCTCATACCCAAGTCCTTTCTTGTTAATCGTTGTTCAAAAATAGGTGTTCATGTCTTGAACGGTTTTAGATGATTTTGTAAAAACCTCTATTTTCTTTACGCAGATTATCCTCGATGATTTTAGACTTTCATGCTTTAATAGCTCATCGAATTTTGCTTGCAGGATTTTGAAGTCATCGACTTCTTTGTTTGTTAATTGCCGGTGATCTTTGATCTGCTTCTCCCGATCGAGGCTTTAACTTCCGAATTTTAAATTCCTCGGTTGCCTTCGGCGGTTTGAAATTGACGAAGTTCGGAGGCTTTCTTGAGATCATTCTCTTTAGCAAGTCGATCATTTCGGTCCTCAACATGTCATTTTCAAATTTCCACTATAGCATAAGTGTTCATCGCATTGGAGAGATCCTCAAGCAATTGCTCGAGTAGAGCTGCAGGTCAATCTCCCCAAAGAAAAAGCTAATGATAGCAGTGTAAAGCGAACAAAGCGGGTTTGAGTCCTCCTCGGCCATCGAGCGGATCTCATCATCATCCAAGAGAATATCATATCTTCATTTCCATAGAAGTCAATAAAGATCGCCGATCGAGATGTAAATCTTCTACGAGAGGAGTATCCGGAATCCACAGAGGGCGGAATCTAATCGTCAATTCTGACGGTCGACAACCATGGCTTTTCTATCCTGTTACCGTTGCTCTCTTACGTTCCTCTTTTCTTCCCTTTCTCTTGGCGCCAGTCCAGGTAATCTACCAGAGTGACTGGCTTCTCCTGATTGAAACACGCTCCTTGATCCACGGAACATTTTCTTCCGGTGAATCACTCAAAATGTATGATCTATCGGTGATTTTCCTTTCGATAGTAATCTGAGCTTCTTCATGCGATTGGTTATCTCTTCTCTCATCATTTAGATTATCTCTTTTCCTTTCATCTCTGTGATCTCTCCGATCATCGAGATCGATTCTTCTGGAGATCGTTGTCGATCTCCTATCTCTTCCTCGGCTATGTTGATAATCTTTATAGAATCTTCGATCTTGACCCGGTTAGTATTTGATTTCTCTAGTTTCTGGTAAGCGAAAGCGATCTGTTACGCTGACTTATGATGTTTCCAATGGGTTCATTGGTCTTCAATCTCTTCTTTGGTTGCCTTAAAAAGCAAGCGATTTGGAAGTTGAGGCTTCAAATGCACCTCATCTTCATCTGCTTGTCCTCTCTCAATTAAATCGAACTCGTGAGCTTTAAGGCTCAAGAACAAGCTACTTGGCTTCATTTTTTAAATGTCTTGGCAATCCTTGATTATCGTGACCTTCATGTCCCATTTCACGGTGAGAGACCTTAAAATTTTGTAGTTGATATCTTTATCGGACATCTCTCTACCAAGTTCTCGAAGCTTGTTTATTGACATTGTAATCCTTCCATCGAGTTCGTTGATGGTTTTGGGTTGAAGCGAGATCTTGATTTTTTGAACTTTACCGGTTCGCTGCTGCAGACGGCTGTCTTTTATCTAGTCATTTCCCTCGATATTTTTTTAGAGTATCCCACATTGCTTTTCAGATTTGAGATACTTAACCTTTTCCTTGGTGACCTTATCCATTGTTTTCATGATAATATGCCTTGCGATAGTATCTAGAGTATCACGATTTCCTTTCCTCTTGCATCCATCAAGGCCGGGCTTTTTTTCGCACAAGACTTCCCGGCAAAGTCCGGATCTCCTCAAACCGCAGGGTTGTCGTAATATATGATGATGGGTCCTCTTTTCGATGACTTCCATCATTCTCGCCACTAATCGAACCTAGATGGTTGGACATATATATGGCCCAATCTGCATACTCATCGATTGAGAACTTCGGCAGATCATGATACATACCGAGGTGTTATCCATCTTTGAGTGTTTTTGGAAAATGAATGAGTTTTAAGAAGGTTTTTCAAGATCGGTTCGGTCAACCACAAAGATTCTTCCTCAAGAATCGATGATACACAAAGTCGATTGGTGCAGAGAGAACCAACCGCCTCGATACCACTTGTAGGTCCCGAACGGGTTTTGTGAGGGCGTAAGTCTAGAGGGAGGGTGAAAAGACTTCGAAAACTTTTTGTCAGATCGGTGTGAGGGCGATTAGATTTGATCGTCTTGAGTGAATCGGTTTGGATAAACCAACTTACTAATCGCCCGTAAAAGCGGTTCGGAACTATCGGTTTAACGATGTGTCGCGAAGCTTAAGTTTTACCCGTGAAAAACTAGTTTTTATAAATCGATTCCAAAGTTAGTCTTTTAACCAAATATTTGAAGTGTCAAGCTTGATCGATCGATCGAAGCTTGGTGCTAGGCGATCTCAACTTAGAATATGTATCGTTTTAAAGGTTGTGTGCAATTGTGTAGACAGCTTAATCAAAGCGGTAAAGGCACACAAGATTTATAGTGGTTCGGACAAACCGATCCCTACGTCCCACTCTTCCCTATCACAAGGGGCACCAACTTAACCAACTGGACTTAGTTTTATGTGTTAGTCCAACACAAAGACAATCGACAGATATTTAAGGAGTTCTCACTCAACCGATCCCGTAAATCGGATCTAGAAACCCTAGTCGAAATCTTGCTAAACAACTTAACCTAACTTTGGGTTTTGGATAAGATTGTTTTGGTTCCAACTATGAAATCTTTTCTAGTGTTTAAGGTAGCCTATCAGCTAGATGAAAAGATTTCTATGCTAAGAACTTATGGGATGAACACTTAATAAAATAATCTTCTTGATCGTGTTCTTCGTGCGGAAATCTGATAATTGCTTGAGCTTCTTGATTGTTCAAAGCCCGTGTCTTCACTCAAGTGTGATCCCATATTTATAGACCTTGAAATCAAAGAGCCGTTGGAGAGCAATTTGAATTTCAGGCTATATTAGGTAGGTTTGCAGGATTGATGTGACGTGCTTCAGGAACGGCATGGCCGAAAGCGTGAACTTGTATTTTATAGCCTTTAGAAAGAGAGCAGCATCAAATCCCTTAATTGTCGGCTCCGATCATACGTGTCTTGTTCTTATTGGTTAACAGACGCACTTTTCAGTGTTGTTCTTCCAACTAAGGTTGACATTCTTCTTGTTTGGATCATAGACGTATGATTTGGTGAAACATCAGTTTTCACCTGGTGAGCTGACTTGATCAGTCAGAACTGATCAGTCTACCTGATGGAGTCTTCTGGTGCCGGTTGACTTAGCTTCAACTAGCAGACTCGGCTGATGTAGGTCTTCTGGTCTGATCTTCTGGAAGTCATCTGAACTTCAAGTATTCTGAGTTTGAGCTTTATGACTTCAGCTGAGATATCTGACTAGATCAGATCGATCTGATCTTCTGTTCTTCTCTAGCATTCTGGCCTGTCGGATATCAGCTGTTCTTTGGATCTTCAGATCTGACTTATTCATATTGAGGTTCCCCCTCAATATGTGACCTATCTATTACATCAGTTGTTCTATACAGTAATTATCAACTGGTATTCTATAAACGGTAATATAAACATCAGTCAGCTAACAGGTCTGACTGGTCCTATTACATGTGTTTTTGGAACTTTTATCAAAACTATAAATTTCCCAACACCATGAGCAATCCTTCAAGAATTCTTGGAATCAATTATAGAAATCACGTCTGATCAGATACGAACACCACCGACCACGTGCCAATCATTTGTAGAAAAATCGGGCCGGGAGGAGTTCCGACTTCGGTCCTCCGACGCTCAAGTCAGTTGAGTATATGAGAGAAAAATATTTCAATCAATAGAGTATAGCAAAAGATAAATCATACCTTAACTCAATGAGAAAGATATTATTTATACACTTTCATGTTAAGGGCAAAAGCGTCTTTTTACTTACTAGGGTTGGCTTACTATTTATGGGCATGTCGTAAGGCAGCGCATACATATTTCATAGTGAGCTTCTCTAATTCTTTCGGCTCTGACGTAATAACTATTATTTCCTCTAACATGAACGTATCAGCTCTGACAATAAATTACCATGAACTTACCAGCACTGGCAATAAATCATCTTAGCTCCAACAGTTTCATAATTGCACTACAAAATATTCCTCTGAATAATGACAGGACCTGACATAATCTCCTCTCCTTTTGAAATCGCTCTCCTCTAACATTAACTGCTACGCTGGCATCAGATCTGAAACTCGTCTAGACCTCATCCGATAATATCAATAAATAAACAAGTATTATTCTACTAAATAGGACCTAACTAATAATCAGTTCTGAGTTAATCCCCTATAATTCAACCAAATATGAAAATGTTATATATGTTCCCTATAAAAAATGGACGCCTGGTCAAAAGACCTCCAGATCTAAATCCTCATTGACGTGATCTATTATCCATAATATAATATTCATTTATTTATCCCAGGTAGGTCAGTTCTGACTTAGTCCCTACCAGAATCAAAAGTCTCACAATTGTGATGTCGTTGATTTTCTAAAGGCCATAAATTCAAATGTTGTCAAAGAAACATGTCATGTATAAACAGATCAAGACACATGATTAAGTTGCATTTAAGATTCGAAACATTGTGGATGAAAAATGTAACAAATTTTTTTATAAATAACTAATAAAATATTTAAAAACATTTAACAGGAATGACAAATTCAAAAAAATGTTCACATACTCTAGTACGAAACTAATCAACAAATGAAAAAAATCCAATCCAAACAACGACAAAAATTGTGTAAAGTAGACCCTACCTCATACCTAATGGCAGAGGCGGACTCAGTGTGGTGACATGGGGGTACTGCCGTACCCTAATTTCATTTTTTTAAAGTATAAATTTCATGGGTTTTCTACATGTCTCAAATGACTGGGTTTGAGATAACAATTAAAGTGATGGATAAAGTCATAGTTTCTGCCATTTCTGGTTGGGGGAGGTTTTCAGCTCTATTAGAGCTTGCCCCTCTTTTCAACACTATTTGGATCAATTTATATATTGATTCATTTGATTTGTTCGGTGTTGAATTCTTCTAAAGTAAATATAATTTTATTCTTTTATTTGAAATTTTGAAAAAAAAACTCTACACAATATCATGTATGCCCTCCGAATTTCAATTTTTTTTTTTTTGATGTTCCACAAAAAATTTCAGACACCAAAAAAAAAGAAAGTTTCTTACTAAACTTTATCCTCACAATATTCATATATTTATCCTAAATGTCATTACTTTTGGAGATCACGTATACACTAAATTCATTTAATTCATTTATTCATTTACTTTATATTTATAAATTTACTAAATTACCCCTCAACACTCTATCCATTACATATTTTTCTTAATATGTCGTTAAAAAAAGTTGGGAAAAATTTTTTTTGGGATGGAGCGAGTATTTGCATATTTATGTGATTGTATGCATGTAGCTGCGGCGTTACACTCCTGTTGCTGTTGTCCGCCGTGCCCGATTTCTCCGGCCACAAGAAACCGAAGCTGATCTGCGTAAAGAATCGAGGTCCAAACAGAGCCTCCGAGGAGGGCGAAGCCTGTGGCAGTCACCATTTCCTAGCTGAGCGGGTTGGCTCCACCAAAGCAATTTACGGATGATTTGCTCTTTCACACTGCTCTTGGATTTCAGGTGTTAAGTTTCTTACTCTGTGATTTACGCTTTACTACTTGTGAATTGATTTAATTAATTAAACATATGATAACATGAGTAATGAAAATGAAATAATCTGAAGAGGAACAGTGCGACTTGTTTTTAGCATTTGGAGAGGTTAATATTTAAGTATCATAATGTGGTTGTTAAGTCTGAGGTATGTGATACGTTAGTCGTTCTTATGACTTGAAGGAATGGAAATTTATTTTTTCTGGTGATGGATTTGAATATATGATAACATATATGAATATTTATGTCTCTGTTCGGTGTATATTATCATATGCACAGCATCTGCTCGATGAAATGCTTAATTGAATTGTGGTTTATTGTTTATACTTTTCCGTGTGAAATTGCTTATTCATTGAATTAGAACATGGATAATTGAACCTGTTGAGCAAATACTAAGATATATTTCCATATGCTTTAGAGTGGCGATTGATGAATTAATTTTCTGGAGTAAAAGTGAGATGTTGGCTATTCTTATAACGTGGAATCATGTTGGTGTTGTATATTAATTCTGAATGCTTCTTTGATTTTTCTTAGGAAGAATATTGATGGTGGAGGTAATTTTCAATAACAATTGATCAAATGAGTCTTTTGCTTTAGATTAGACAAAGGTGTCATAATTTTGTATTTTATACAATTATGTAGTACGTGGGGCTTCTTTAGAGAAAACATGTGCAAACCGACATTTGCTTCTTATGAGTCATTAAGTATTGGCGTTTCTGTTAAAAAAGACCTATATGTTTATCAATGTGGGTGATGATTTGAGATTAATTTGGAGATAAAAGTTGTCTGGTATGTTCTAATTGCGATTTGTTCCTTGGCTATGTGGCTTTTGTAACTATAATTGTTAATTGAGTTAGGTTTGACTATCCGCATGATATTGATGCTGTAAAACCTGCTTTTCGTTTGGATCTCCAATGGTGATATAATTTGACTTGAAATTAATGACAAATTTATTTGGGAAAGTAGAAAGTAATTATATAAGACTTCGATCTGTTGCATATCCACGAAAATAGTAGTTATTGATTGCTCTTTGAAGGCTCTGAGTTGATTTTCGGGGATTTTAGAACTTAATTGTTTATTTGAATATTCGGTCTCTCCATCTGCATATACAAAACTTAAATGCGTACGCCTTTTTTATTGAATATTGAAGTAGAATTTTGGTCTTAAAATGGAGTTGATATGTTTAGTTGATGTATTCTATGCCTGAAAATTAAGTAGGCATTGAGGAAGGCCCTGAGATGCCCTGAATATTATTTAATGCGCTTTGGTATGTGCTTAAATGAATGTGGAAGTGATTTTTGTGTGTATACAGGTGTACGGGAATGAGAATTCTTTTGGCTAGAAGTGAATTTGACGATATGTCATTGAAGAGAAAAGACATGCAGTGAATAGGATTTAGTTCTTGATGTACGTGATTGATATAGATTAGCTTTCTCAATTAGTAACTTGAGCTGAAATATTTATTAAAGAAGGGATAAATTGAGCCATGAGACATTGAAGTGAGTTTTCTTGATCATATGATGTTTTGAGAATGACAAGGACCATGAAGTCACAAATGTGGAAATGAATGTGGGTTTAATATGTATGTATTGCCTGAATAGAATATGAATTATGAATGGTGTTTAGGCTTGTTTGTCAATTCGTGTTGCTTCTCGAATTTTTTCTGATTAGTTGTTAAACTATGATGTGATTTTTAGGGGAGTAATTATGTGAGATTGATACCCCATTTGTGGATATAGGTCCAGAGTTGAATTGTGCTTCTGGATCACGTGCTAAAAGTAAAATGGTGCTGCTTGAAAATTTGGTTCAACGATTGGAACATTAAGTTTATGATTCATGTGCAGAGTTTAATATTTTTTGTGGATCCTTTATGTGTTTAATTCGTTAATTATCACAGGCGAATGAAAATAATATGATATCTAATGTTTACTTTGTTTTTTCTGAGGAAAACACTGGTGATTCTTGCATTGGAGAAAACATCAATGTTCGAGAAAAATATGCGAAAAGATGAATTTTGCTTTGAAAGAGATGATAGAAGATCAGTTCGACAGGTGAATGGACTTAGTCGATTTTTGGCTTAGCAACTTGAGGGAGGTATCTTTGCCCCTTTTTCTTTTATTGAAGTGAAAGTTGGAGAATTGCTTGTAAAATAATTGATGAACTATATTGATTTTAATTATAAAAAAAGGGATACGTATGCAAAATGTGAATTGGCGTGCAACCTCTTTATTGGGTAAATAATGTCATTTATGGAATTGTAAATCTAATTAAATATTGGAAAATAGTTTGTTGATGATGATGAGTTTGAACATGGAGGAATAGTCCATCTTTTACAGATTAAGAATGTATGAAGGTGGTAGCATGAATCAGAACCATCTTATGGTTAATGTAATTGAATGTGTAAGTGACATGTGGTGAATCAGTTCATATGTTTCCTCAGTTTTTCCTTGATGGTGAAAACTTGGAACTCGAAAGAATTAAGAATAAGTTATTTGTTTTGAAATGTCATAGCGGTCTAATTTTGTTGACTCAGGAGTGCATTTGTATATTATTGGCATTTGGCACATATGCACTCACTTGATCTATGTGCTTATTGGATAATAAATGTGTATTATGTCTCGCTTAAATTGATTTTGATGTTGATCGTGAGATAGTCCAGATGTGAGTAGTGAGCTGGTAAAGCCTTGATTGATCAGATCACATCCTGTAAGTCTTAGGTCGCCCTAAGCATGGATCGAAAAATGGATTTGGGTTTTAACCGGGTCGTCAGATCGCTATCAGATCTGGGGATTTCATGTTGGGAAATTCGGGGTGCCCGTATCTATTTGAGGTATATTTAAATATATATTTAAAATAATCAATTAATTACTAGCATGAATCAATCATAAATTAATTCAACATAATAATTAAATAAACAACAACAACATGCGTACACGTAATTCACGTAAATCCTAAGCATGCGGAATCTAGGAGTTACGAAATTACATACCTCTTGAAGTGACAATCGTTGAGACGATGGATCAACCCAAAGAGTCTTCTCAAATATGTCCCACGTCCACGAACGTAATCCGGTGGAAGGATTCTCACGAACGGTTTTAATAAAGGAGAAAATAAAAAATTATTGCACCACCTTTGTGGATTTCTAATTTTTTCAACACATGGAATTATGTTGGGGATGAAAAATTCATCCTCTATTTATAATAATGGGGTGGCCGATTTTTTGTGCCTAAACGATAAGTATGGGAAATTTCTTTGTATCTTCTCAAGATACAATCTTGAATATATCTCATATATTCTATTTTTTTATATAAATCACAAAAAATATTTTCTTCCCTTATTACTATGATTTTCGAAAAAATCAATGCACAAGAAGGCAATATTTTATTTCTTGAATTTATGGGATAATCTTGCATTGCAAGAATATTTATCTTTTTCCATAAAAATATTTTCAAGAAAATCAAGAAAATCTTTCCTCTTTCTTATCCCATAATTTTCGAAAAAATTGAGGAAAAATAGGCAATAATATTTTCTTCTTTTTTTCATTAATTGGACTTATATTGGGATATTTGAGGGGCCTTTAGGAGAATTAAGATTGGACCTGGGCTATAAAACTTTAATGTTAAGCCAAAATATTATTCAACCCCATTAATATTAATTTACTCCACTATAAAATTAATATTGAACAATCCTCTTAATCCATATTACGACAATATGGCTCCTTGTTATTATTTCTCGTGTTTAGGATTATTTAGTCCATTAATTAATTAAGCCACTGAAAAGTTTTATATTAATTAATATCTTTTGTCCTTGGAGTAAAGATAACTCAACATTATTATCCGTACCGGAAATAAATTTCTACTTGCAAGATTTGATATGATAAAACTTCTGAGTCCACCAAGGGGACAAATCACACAAGACTCCCTTGCACATGTTGCTCTGTATTAAATCTTAGCAATTGCCATATAATTAATAGTATTGCCCAAAATGCAATGTATAGAATCGTTGTCTGACTCTAAACCCAATACAGATCAAAGCAATAAATATTAATTACATGCAATTCTATTTAAATGACAGAGGTTAAGAAATCTATAACAACTGGGGTCTAATTCTTCATCCCTTAAGTCAGTAAGGAAGAATTTATCCTCTCTATAGGTCCTCTTCAGCACATCATAATGTGCTAGTGCAATCTCTTGGTCAAGACAAGTCAATCTGAGCTTTGCACTTCAACCTCTACCAATGGAGTGTTCAATTCCATCTAGGTTGTGAAGTTATACTTTTATTTACAAGGAACTGTTAATGTGATCTTCTGTGATCGGATATCGCCACATTAACTACAGTGTAATGCAGTACTAATATTTGAACGGTTTACAATAAATAATTAACATTCATTTATATTTAAAGTAATAGTGATGAAATATTTATATTCAGTAAATAAGAGTTACATTAGTTCGTTATTACGTAAAAGCATACTTTCACGTATAACCCCAACATTTCAGGGAGGTCAGATCTAAAGGAACCTAATCTGGTTGTGTATCCGATGGAACTGGATCCGAATAGAGATGTGCCGGACCTAATGTAACTTGGTCCGGTGCTTAGACGTCCAGTAAGTTTTAGAACACTCTAAGCACGGATTGATAAATGGAGTCGGGTTTTAACCGGGTCGTCATATCGCTACCAGATCTAGGGATTTCAAGGGGTCAGATCTAAAGGAACCTGTCTGGTCTCAGATCCGATGGAACTGGATCCGAATAGAGATGTGTCGGACCTAATGGAACCTGGTCTAGTTCTTAGACGTCCAGTAAGTCTTAGATCACTCTAAGCACTGATTGATAAATGGAGCCGGGTTTTAACCGGGTCGTCAGATAGCTACCAGATCTGGGGATTTCAGTGGTCAGATCTAAAGGAACTTGATCTGGTCCCAGATCCGAATAGAGATGTGCCGGACCTAATGGAACCTGGTCTGGTGCTTGGACCTCCAGTAAGTCTTAGGTCATCCTAAGCACAGAGTGATTTGAGATTGTTGGACCTCCATTAAGTCTTAGGTCATCCTAAGCATGGAGTGATGTGAAATTGTGGACCTCCAGTAAGTCTTAGGTCATCCTAAGCACGAAGTGATTTGAAATTATTGGACCTCCAGTAAGTCTTAGGTCATCCTATATTGGACCTCCAATAAATCTTAGGCCATCCTAAGCACGGAGTGATTGGAAATTTGTGGACCTCCAGTAAGTCTGAGATCATCTTAAGCACGGAGTGATGTGAAATTGTGGACCTCCAGTAAGTCTTAGGTCATCCTAAGCACGGAGTGATGTGAACACTACAAAATATAGTTGATTTAACGAGGGTAATTAAAGAGGGGATAGAAACCCTCTTTAATTCACGAGCGTTTTAAAGAGGGATTTGATTCACGAGTGTTTTAACGAGTGTTTAAAATTGACGAAGGTTATAACTCTCGCCAAATGTCGACGAGCTTTTAGCGAGGGTTTATAACCCTCGCCGAGACAGACACACTTTTAGCAAGGGTTTAAAACCCTCGCCAATTTCAAAAAACCCTCGCCCACTGACTCGGTCAACAGCACTCTGCAAGGTGCCAGATAAGTATTTCATTTAACGAGGGTTATAAACCCTTGGCAAATTTTCTTTTCCTGAACCCTCAACTCTTCGAAGCATTCAATTAACCAAAATAAGAAATGCAATTTCTCAGCCCTATAAATAAATACCTCCAATTCCTCTTTCACAAACCAGATACCAATACCAAATAGCAGCAAAAAAATCCCTAAATCATCAACTTCTCACAAGTTCATAAATCAAATTTCACCAAATCTGGTGATTAGACAATGTCATTGATTCTGCGAGTTTTCGACCCGTTATCCTTCGATCTGCGCAAGAATCGGTTCAGCGATCCGCAACTCAAAGATCTCCGGCGGTGGCAAAGGCGGCATTTTATTGCCGCACAAATCGACTGGAAGGAGACGACGAAGGCGCACGTGTTCAAGGCGGACGTCCTATAGATCAGAGGCGAACGCAGTCGCGAGAAGGAGGAGAAGATCGACACGTGGCACCGCGTTGAGAGGAGCTCCGGCAAGTTCCACCGCCGATTCCGCCTACCGTAGAACGCGAAGCTGGATCAGATTTAGGCGACTATGGAGAACGGCGTGCTCACTGTTGTTGTTCTTAAGGAGGGAGTGAAGAAACATGAGGTGAAGGCAATTAAGGATGAAGAATTTCGGTTTGATTTTGTGTGGTTTGTAATTTTGTTACTGTGTGTGTATGATGTGTGTTGAATTTGGGCGTGGATCTATAAATTTGTAATTATAATAAGAGAAGTGGAATGGAGTGAGTTGTTTAAAGATTAATTATTGACGTTTGAAGATTAATTATTAACGTTTGTAATTTCTTTTTTTTTTAAATAAATATACAAATGGAATGGAATGGAGTGAATTTGGGAATGGACTTAACGAGGGCTTTTGTGAGGGGCTGTGCGGTGAACTTTGGCGAGGGATTTCTGCCCTCTGTAATTCTGACACATGTCAGCCCTCGGTAAATCCCTCGCGTTTTGTCGAGGGTTTTTTTTTCCCTCATTAAACCGTTCCCGACACTCATTTTAAAGAGGGATTATTTCCCTCGTTAAAACCCTCTCTAAAGAGGAATCCCTCTTTAAAACCCTCTTTAAATGACCCTTATTTTGTAGTGGAAATTGATAGACCTCCAGTAAATCTTAGGTCATCCTAAGCACGTAGTGATTGGAAATTGTGGATCTCCAGTAAGTCATAGGTCATCTTAAGCACAAAGTGATGTGAAATTGATAGATCTCCAGTAAGTCTTAAGTCATTCTAAGCACGGAGTGATGAGAAATCTTAAAAACCTTCAAAAGTTGATTATTTTGAAGTATCTTAAAAACTGCAGGGGAGAGAGCTAGTATGCGTTGCATCACAAGAGTTGATTTTCTGGATTTCTTTATTTCACTTCTAGTTCAGAAGTGAATTGCAAAGGAGGGAGTATGCATTGCATCAACTCCCAGGAGTTTATTTTCTAGATTTCTTTATTTCACTTCTAGTTTAGAAGTGAATTGCAGAGGAGGGAGTATGCGTTGCATCAACTCCCAAGAGTTGATTTTCTGGATTTTTTATATTTGTTCACTTATATTCAAAAGTGAACTGTAGAGGAGGGAGTATGTGTTGCATCAACTCCCAATAGTTGATTTTCTGGATTTCTTTATTTCACTTCTAGTTCAGAAGTGAACTGCATAGGAGGGAGTATGTGTTGCATCAACTCTCAAGAGTTGATTATTTGGAATTCTTTTATTTATTTCTAGATCTTGAGGTGAAATGCAGAGGAGGTAATACGTTTCAACATTAACTCCGAAAAGTTGAGTATTTTTCAGAACTGAATTATTTCTATACTTAGAAAATTTTGAAGAATTGGTGATTTTAGAATTGGGAAGTGGAGTATTTTTCAAAACCGAAATTTTCTATACTTAGAAAAAAATAGGGAATTGAAGAATTGAGTATTTTTCAACCCAAATTGAAGAACGTATCCGAAAGCACACTATTGTCATCTTTCAATTCGAAATTGAATTTCACGAATTTCAATACGATATGAACTTTGAAAGAAATAGATTCATAAGTCTCAGTACGAACTGACCTAAAATTGAGAAACATATATGATGGCTTGAAAAATGCTTTTCTTAGAACGAAATTAATGAGTTTCAATTTGACATGAGTCCTCCATATATACTCTAATCTTGAAGTTAAGTTTTGGTTTGATTGTTGGGGTTTTTCCTGAAATGAATGTCATTGTTTAAGAGATATAGTACAATATGAGGTGACTTTTGATTTTCTCTGAATTCTGAAATCCAATTTAACTGACTTCTCAAGTCAGAACGCATTTTAGTAAACAATGATTTCGTTCAATTCTGGTCGTATTGATTCTCCTTTGTTGGATCTACTTCAGATCTGGAATAGATGTATTATATGAGCATAACATGCATTAATTCAGAACTAAAATCAGACAACCTGATTTGACATTGGATTTTAGGTGAACTTGCTAGAAATCATGATTTATAAGCGGTAAATGGGTTATCTTGACATTCTTGATATAGTTAACAATATGATTGCTTGATGCATATGTTTATTTGAATTGAGTAAATTGGTTTATTTATGATGTTTGATTGACTTGATTGGATGATAAGAAATTAATGAAGACACATTTGTAACTACTCTGAATAATTATTATCAAATCACTCAGACTAGGGGGAGTAGTTGTTGAGGAGTGGTCCATCATCCTTAGAAATAAGGTCCTCAATTTATATTAGATAATTAGTCTTTATGGGTCCAAGCCCATAATGAAAATATTACTAAAAGTCCAAGCCCGTTGGCAAGGCACAATGACCAATTTTGCCCTAAATGATAGTATTACCCTCGAGTATGAAAAATATATATAGATCTTCGTTCATAAGGTAAAGATAAGAACTCTTTTACTCGTCTTCTCTACCTTTCAACTAATACTTTTCTTCTATAATGCTGATACTTTATACTATGAAATGAGATCGGAACTGACATGAGCGTCGGAGTCCCGCGTCGGGGCCTACCCCTCGTGTCTTTTGCAGGTCCGACGGATCGAGTTCAAGCCCGACTCAGCGGAGAAGATGAAGTTTTGTTGATGGATATTTTAGTCCGCATCAATATAAAAACAATGTTTATGTATAATACTTTTTAAATAATCTTTTGATCGTACCCCCAATCTCATAATCCTGGGTCCGCTACTGCCTAATGGCTAGGATTAACATCGAGAAGCATATTGTTGCTGCTAGGCAGACAAAACATATACCGTTCCTAGCCATTGACAATGCATTTTTTTTTGTTTGTTGTCTTGATGATCTCATTCCTAGCAGCTGAAGTTGCATCAGAAATGAGATTATAATTAGCAGATTCGCGTTCTCCTTCAACTCTAATAAAAGCAGCCCTTCGCTCCTGCTCAGCCTTCATCGTGAAAAATTTAGACCGCTCTACCTCCTGCCGAGCCACTTGAATGAATGTTAAAAGTATAATAATTAAGGTCATCGCAAGCATACGATCACAAAAATCCCATCAATCCCCTGGTAAACCAATACTTACAGTACAATTTAATATGTTTCAATCGTTTGAGCATATTCACACAGAAATCTCAAAAAAGAAAAAAGTATACAACTTGAATCCACGTAAGATATATCCATTCAACAAATTAATTACGAATAAAGGATAATATATCATCAATCACAAATCTCACCGGTTAACCTCCAGAATTCTGGAGGCGGACTCAAACCTTCATTATCAGAAAAATTGAGAAATGCAGGATATCTCCCTCATTAAAAACTGAGTATCACCAAGGTATATCCTGACAACATATCCCTATATCATCCACCCTAACTTGAATCGATGAAGACATAAAATTCTCAACTCCCTGTAAATTTAGAAGCCTTCAGGAACAGTTCAATAATTCATTCAAAAAAAAGAAAAGAAAAGAAAGATCAAGCCCATTTGATATCATGCCCAAGCACGACCCGAAGTCAATTCAAATCCAAAACCATTAGGATTAAATGCCAGCATACAGCAGAAATCTGCAAATATGAACATCAAATTCCAAAACCCATTTGCAATTCCGGTGAGACGACATTAAACCAGAATCTATTTTTACACTAAAAAGATCAAATTCGATTATAAATTTTCGATAATAATGAATGACCAAAAATGACTAAATGAACCTATTTGATTCAGATATGTATAGTATATGACTGCGACGTAGGCGGGGCGGTGTCAATTATGCGTTTTGTCAGCGGCGTATGTTCTATCACTGGTCGCGCGAACAACGACGACTCTGTTACGACTGTGGTGCCCGAAATTTTGGCAGCAGAGATGGGATATTTTTTCTAATATTTTTTCTATGTGAGATGTAGAGAAAGAAAGGTGAGATAGTGATACGTTTCTACGTTACTTACAAAAGAAGGCTAAGTGCATCGTGCACTCATAGTGCATTTTAGAACTGTGCAACTTGCTATACTGAAAGATACAACTTATTTATACTCAAACATGCAACTATTTTTTCATATTACTAGTTGCACGGTTCAGTGTAAACAAGTTGCAATCTTTCAATATAATAAGTTGCACGGTTCTAAAATGCACTATGAGTGCATGGTGCACCTGGATGTACATGAGAGCCACTAAAAAAAGAACCGATATACTCCCTCCGTTCCATTTGAGCCTTCACACTTTGACCGGCACACATATTAAGAAAAAGTGTCTTTTTGTGTGTTTTGTTGACTTTTCAAAGAGAATGGAGGGTGGAGATTGTGGGGTGGAGATTGTAAGATTATTTTCCATATTTTGAGTGTGCAACTTCAAATGGGACGGATTGAAATGAAAAGTGTGCAACTTCAAATGGGACAGAGGGAGTGATTTTTAATTAAGTAAAGTAAGAGATAGAGAGTTGGATTTACGTTAAGATCAAAATTTGGGGTTATCTCCTGTTTAAAATATACTAAAATTGTAAAGCTATTTTATTTAAGATATACTATATGATTTTCTTGATTTAATATAAATTTTATATTACTTATATATTGTTTTGTTATTGATTTGAAATATATAATTAATTGCAAATAAACTACCAATACTGAGAGTAACTAGTAATTGAACCCGTGCATATCGTTGCATAATTAACTTAATGGTCATATTAATATAGATTTCGAAAAACTCTATAATGATAACATGTAAAAAATATTTGTAACAACTCCAAATTTTTATATAAACTCAACATAAAGTATCAAAAGAAATGAATATCAGAGAGAAGCGACTTAATTAGCTCAAATAGGTAGAGCACCATTACCTATGCATGGGTTGGAGTCACCATTTGCCCGATCAAAAAAGGTCTTAAACAACATATAAAATCTAAAAATAAGTTATTCACACTAGTATTTCACCCGAGCGATGCTCGGTCTTATTTACTATCTAATAAATTATAAATTTATAAAAGTCCAATCTGATTTGAGAAGTATGACTCAAATATCAAGTGAAGGTTTGTCTCACACGTATGAGATAGTTTCCCAAAAAAATCTCTTTTAATAGTACAATTTTATACATAATTTTTATTTATTTATATATATTAATATTAGATTCTCAATTCAATATATATAAGATATGGTTTAGTGTGTTGAAATTTTAATTATATATTATGTTTTTTTAAAATTATATGTAATATTTGTCAACATTAATAGTATTGTTAGCTTGTAAACTAAGATATTTATGATATAATAAATCAACATATATATATATATATAATATTGTTTCAAAAAAAATTTAAGTAATTAAATTGAATATTTGAAGAAGAAAAGAAGATTGAAGTTTAATTAAAAAAAGTATTTATCTTAAATCTACATAAATAAAATTCATCTAAAAATTTATTATTTAATGGAATAAATATCAAAATACTCATTACATTAGTCAAATAATATTGTATCATAAAAACAAAAATTATAAAATTAATAAAATTAAAAAAAGATGCATTATTTTAAAATTATTAAGCTGATTAGAAAATTTTACATTATTTTTTTAATTAATAATTTATCATATCGATGTTATAAAATTAGAATGTATTTATTTAATTTTACACAAAACAACTAAATAACACAATTAAAATAATTAATTCAAAACATATTGAAATTAAATAGTGATTTAGTTAATTAAACATCAAACTCCAAACTATTTGATTACATAAACATCAATTTACCTATCACTCGCAAGGTTGCATCAAACTTTGTGCTTGGGTTTAAATTGACTCATAGTACTTCCATATATAAAGGGAAGTTATCATAAAAAACTCCACTTCGGAGAGGGAAGCATGGATTCCACATTGAGGTGAGCATTGATTTCTAGAGGGCTCTGAGAAGAAACAATCGACATTGAGCATTAATTGAGTTGTAACCAAAAGACCCAGTACGACAGTACATAAAAAAAATATATCACCCCTGATTTAGCATATCTAACCAAAATAAAAACTGAACAATTCTCAACTAATTCCCAAAATTGTGCCGGAAACAAACAAACCATTTATTATAGGAAAATTATCCAACAGAAATATGCACAGAAGAATTACATTTTTAAAATTGAAAATCGCCAAAACAATTTCGGTGAACTGAAATGAAATCGCCCCCCAATTTTAAGTGAACCAATATGAGAACCAAACATGGCGAAGATAACTCATCCGTTCAGATTTCATAGTCGGCCCAGATAGCTCTTTGAAGAAGTTAATACAACTTGCTAAGAACAAAAGATATCAATATGTAATTGTATCAGATAAGACAATATACATTACGAAATTTATTGGTAAAGTTATTTAATATTTATTGGCCAACAAAGAATAGACTGGAAAAAAGGAAGTTCACTTTGAGGCAAATAAAACGTAGACGGAATCTATAATAACATAAACATAAATGGAGTATATTGAACTTGTACCTGTTTTTTCAAGTACATAGCCCAAATCTGCGAAATTTTAAGATGACGGCAAGTTAGTCGAAGTGAAAACAAAATTTTTGCTGCACGCGTCTGATGTATTGAGATTACGGTGAATTTAGTGTTTCCATTAGAGATATATTGTATGTTTAGCTGCCAGCATAATAAAAAATCATGTTGATGACTACTTGCTAGAACAATAGAAACAATATAAAAAAAATTAAGGCATTAAGCAGTAACAAAATTACCTGGTAACATAATCGTTAGATTTATGTAAAGAAGAAACAATATGTAATGTGTTTTTGCCACAAATTAAAGGAGAAAAGCGAATTGAAATTGATGATGAGTGGGGTGCCAGAAAAATAGGCATACAGTTATTTGTAAAGAATGGAGAGGGTAGAGAAAATGTGAAATGAGCGGGAACAGATTTTTTTACAGACTATCTTATTTTTATATAAGTATAAATTTAATATTTGTGATTTTGTTTAAAAGTGTCTTAACCAATTTATAAGATCTTAAAATAAGTTATTCACACCTTATAAGCTCAAAAAAAAAAAGTGATGATATCTCAACTTATTTTCTAGCCACACTCAACCCCATCCATCCCTCCATCCTTCCACACCCATACCCCCACCCATCCAACACCCTCACCTACCCCCACCTCAAAATAAAAAATTTAAATATAATTAATTTATTATTAAAATTTAAATAAAAAAATTATTTTAAATTATCAACTAACTTATAAATTTAATTAGTCAAACACTTTAACAACTTATAAACTACTAAAAAAAATTACATCTTAACAACTCTTAAAATAATTTATAAGATATTAATGTTTATGAGATCTTTAAAATAGACTTAGTCAATCCATTCTATTACTATTACTCCCTCCGTCCCTTTGTAACTTTCTCCTTTCTTTTGGGTGTTTTCATTAAGAAATAATAATAAAATAATAAAAATGAAGGGTAGGTTTTGTTGGTCCCGGTGCAAACGAGTCTTACACGTGTATGGGGGGGGGAATACACGTGTTCAGTGATATTTTAAACTTTTCTTTACTGAGATCAGAGGGTCAGGATGTCCTGAGAATTTTGCCCTGATAAGCACAAAACGCCCTGAGTCAAAGTCTCATCGAGATGTGATGATCCCGAAACCGCTTTAAGCTTCAGATTAGCCCAACTGATCCTGAGTTTTATCAGAGATCCTGAGAAGCTTGAATTAGATAATTATCTTACTGAATACTCAGTAGAGTTAATTCAGTTTGGTAACTATCTGTTCTAGCTAATCAAGAGTGCGGAATGGTTGGCCCTAAGTTTATACTCGTTTTAACTTGCTGAAAATCTTCTTCCTTTAATAAATCAGTGGTTAAGGCTGTGATCAATTTGATGTAAGTTCCGTGGATTGATTCCAACTGAATATCAGTAAAGTATGCTTTCAGTGAAAATATGCAACAGATAGAATGCAAGCATAAAGCAAACAACACAGAAATTATAGTGGTTCAGAGACTCAAGCTCCTACATCCACTCTCTCTGATCTTCAGAGAAATTCCTTAACTCACTTCTCCTAAAGTTTTCAGGTTGACTCACTGCAGCTTACTAACTTTTCTACCTTGAGTTTTCTGTCTGACTCACTGCAGCTTACTAACTCAACACACACAAGCTTTCTGACTGTCTAAAATAATTTACTCGCTTCTTCTCCAGAGTTTTCTGGCTGACTAACCTGTAGCTTACTCACTCTTTACAACTCTAACTCACCAACAAATCACACACACTCAAACTACCTTATCAAAGGGTTTGGGTTTGGGTTGGTTTCAAACTAGGGTGAGATATCCTTATAATAAGAACAAATGCAAAGGCTAGGATATCTCTACTACGCTTTGGATATATCTATCAAATATAGGCTTAGTGAAATGAGCTCTCTTCAATGTGAAACACTTGGAAAATTCTAGGGTTTTCAAGTGCTTCAATTTGCAAGAATACGAATGAGCTCTTGAGTTGCTGTAATTTCCCGTAACCTTGCAATGGTGTAGGTTACTGGTATTTATAGGCAACTTTACCAATGGTCACTCTTGAAAAAACTATCCGTTGGAAGAGATAGTATCAAGTGTTTCCTCTTCTGGTTATTGATGAACGACTATTTTTAGGGTTTGAGCACTCCCTTGTATGTTTTAGGTAATATGCAACTATGTAGCCAATCACCAATTTTTGCAGTCTGGAACATAGTACTACTGACCTATTCAGTGTCCTGTCACTTTCAGTGTCAGTAAAGTACAGTGTTGTTTTCCTCTGATTAGTCCTTGTCTTCAGTGAATGTAGACAAACAAAACGACTCTTTTAGGTCAATCTCTCTGAATGAGACAACCTTAAACAACACTTAGTTTTAGTTCCTTTTGTCTGCACTTGAATATTTTGGGCAACACTTAATTTCTGTAAATGTGCATCTTCCTCAGTTTTGTATGTACTCTGAACATTCAGGTTTATCTGAGTTCTTTAGTAACTTACTGAGTCTTCAGTAACTTCTGAGTCTTCAGTATCTTTAGAGTCTTCAATGTCTTCTGAGTCTTCAGTATCTTCTGAGTCTTCAGTATCTAAAAAACATTCCCTTAACTATATCTGCTAACTATACATGGTGCAGATAACTCCTGAACTATTCTATACTGAAACCTGACTCAGACTATCAAGATTATCCTGAACATGTCATACTCAGGGGTTTTGGGATCTAATCAAAACTCTTTATTAAATTCATCTCCCAACAGTTTTGGGTACTGGGAGAGAGGAAATAGTATGTTGAGTAATGAGTATAGTAGTGAGTGACATTTTTTTTTTAATATTGCATGAAAAGTAGAGATAAAAATTATGGGTAGTAAAATTACTTTTTCATTTATTAAAGTGGAAACTTATTGTGGGACGGATAAAAAAGGAAAGTGAAAAACTTATAGTGGGACGGATGGCGTAATATTTATTCCAAATCCTGACAAAAAAAAAGAAAAACTATTCCAAAGATCTTTTCCCAAATTACACAATATATAATTTTTTAAATACGGAAGAAAATTAATGCAAGATTTTTTGAAAAAATCAATAGATTTGATAATAATTTTATTTGGAATATATAAATTGAGCTGATCTCACATGAACCAGGTCTATGTTATGAACTTAGATTACTTGACCCATTTCATGTTGGAATTTAGAGGCACGTAATACATGCGCAACGAAAATTAAAGTTCACCAACAACGAACAATTAATTGCATAATTAAATACGAGTAAACATAAACATAATTCTTATAGCAATTAGTACACGGATTCCTCAACTATGGTATCCACGTAACAGTCGTTTACTAACTAGCACAGATCTGCCAGCGTTGAATCCCCGAGCTGAATTTGCTAGGAAAATTCTAACTTAGAGATTTTATGGAGAAAATATGAACTCACGTATTATGATTTCCCAAGAGCTCATATATATAGGAGAGACCCAACTTAAATCTTAATTTAACCTTTATTAGGAAAAAATCCCTAATAAAATAAATCTCTCAGATTTATTTCCCACATATAAATCTCTACGGATTTAAATTCCATATATGAAAAATCTCTACGATTTATTTTCATATATATTAAATCCTACAATAATATTCCAAATATTATTATTGGGAATTCTTATTTAATTAAATCCAATTTAATTTAATATTAATAATAATTAATTCCAAATTAATCTATTATTAATTATTTCTCCATAAATTAAATATTAAATCTAATTTAATATTTAATCAACGAACTATAATTAGTAAACAACCATTACTTGTTGTGTGACCCATAGGCCCTCATATATCGAGCGATTAGTCAAACTAATAGTCTTAATTGAACCCTAGACAATAAATCAGACATTCTCAATATATGAGGTACGTTACGAGGAAATGTGCAACTACCTGTAATTGAAACATTGCCTATTACGATTTCCTCCTTTCATTCACGAATATTCGATTAAGCCTTGAATATGATGAAGTGTCTATTCAAATAAATTAATCAATTTATCTCTAATCACTAATTGATCACTTATGTCACACTTGGCCACAAAGTCCAAGTTGACGTGCATTGACCAATGACTTTGATCCAATTATGATGAGAAGATGAGTATTCTTTCTAAATCCACTTTGAGGAATGAATCCTTTTCTTGACTCAACTACCACGCACATGTACTTCGTGATGAACCCAATCCAAGCCATATTTACCCATGGTTAGGGTGAAAGCGTCGGTCATGGTCAAAGTTCATCATCCCACACATGTCGTGCGTATTGATCTCAAGTCAAAGGAGTATCGCATCGCTCCCACTAACCGAGACACCCGTAGACACATATAGTGGAACTACATCAAACGGTTTCTCGGATGGGTATACCAATACCCTCTAAGGTATTTGTGCATCCATCATGAGATACCTAGTATCTCGTAATAAGTGAGATTTCACTACACTCTCTAAGAATATGATGCAGATCGCACACCAATCTCCATTGCATCATCAATATCCCATTCTTGATGATCCTCGATTGGGGCTTATTTGAGAATCGTGCTTAGGTCATCTGAGTTCTCACTCACTCAACGACAACAATGACTCAAGGGAACACAGATAAGAACAAATGCAAACAATCAAACATAATATTCTAATAAGTGCAATGCCATATATTTAATATTAAATAAACAATAATATTAAATCAATACTGAATATTATCTGAGCATTATGTCCGTATAATGGATTGTCTCTAGGACACTAACACTAACAATCTCCCACTTGAACTAGAGTCAATCACCTACATGTCTAACCCCTAGACCATCAAAATGCCTAGTGTGTACATGAACACTCAAAGCCTTGGTGAAAGGACCAGCCAGGTTATCCTCCATGGGGACACGTTCTAACTTTATCTCTCCTCTAGCGATTATCTCTCTTATCAAGTGATAACGCCTCGGCACATGCTTGTTTCTGTTATTGGATCTCGGTTCCATAGCTTGCGCAACTGCACCAGTATTGTCACAATACAACTTTATTAGACTGCTGGCACTCGGAACTACCCCTAGTTCACTTAAGAGCTGTTTTATCCAGATAGCTTCTTTGGCAGCTTCTGCCACAGCAGTGTACTCAGCTTCGGTTGTTGAGTCTGCGGTAGTATCTTGTTTGGAACTATTCCAACTAACCGTCCCACCATTGAGAATGAAAACATAGCCCGACTGTGACTTGTAATCATCACAGTCGGATTGGAAACTTGCATCAGCATAGCCAGTTGCAACTAGCTCCGACTGTCCTCCGTAGACCAAGAAGCAATCTTTGGTACGTCTAAGGTACTTAAGAATGTTCTTGACAGCTATCCAGTGAGGTTCTGATTAGAGTCATAATTGCATAAAAATGTGCTTTTATTTGATTATAATTATATAATTTTGATGTGAATTTGATCTCATTTGCCATTAAAAGTGTTGTTAATCCCATTTGTTTGAGTATGTAATGAAGTGTGTAGGAAACATGGAAAAGTGAGCAAAAGTTGATGAAAAACTGTTCTGATATACAAGGATACTGAACAAGAGAATTCAACCATTAGAAGCACGTCGAAAATAGGATCGCTATGAAAAAATAATCGAGTCAATCGGAGTTTGTGAGCTCAAGTTATGAACGAAATAAAATTGGTGCGCAGCGGACTAGAGGCACTCGCGAAATAAATTCCGGGCCCAAAGCTCGCGGCCCAATACAGTAAAATAGCAGGCCCAATTGAAAAAGAACTGAATAATTGTTCAGCCCATTTACTCAGAAGATACCGTGAGCAACAAGAGAGAGCAGATCTCAATATATTTTATTCTCATGTTTAGAAGATTTCAGCAGATCTTTGCGAGGAGATTTTTTTGATTCATATAGGATTCTTCACACCTGTATATATGTAAGCCCTCCGGTCTCTAAAGGACACACCTCACACCTCACACGTCAACACATCACAGTTTAGAACCCTAGGATTTAATTTCTGCAAGGATTATTTATTCTTATGTTTTTGTTCTTGAATTCTTGAAGACCATTTAAGGTTACATCTTTTTAATTTCAGTAATTTTATTTTAATTATGTCTTTCATCTATTACACACTTTTGATTTCTCAAGCCATGGAGTAGTCTTATTTGTGTTTGGGTATTTTGAATCATGGAGGATTAAACAATGGTTTTAATTAGATTTCTTCTATATTGATTCAAGGTTGATTAGATTAGATTGATGGGTTTTATATGTCTTTGTGTTTAATTATTCTTTTAGTTTATAAATTGATGCATGTGTATTATATATGAGAGTTGCGTATGCATGTTGATTTTATGAATTTGAGTCTCAATTATTCACTTGTGTAAATTATGATTTTATTGCAACGAGAGTTGGATAAATTCATTAGAACCCCCATCAGTCTACATAATTATTTGAATGGTAGTTTAAGTAACTTGTGAAGGGACATAGGGAGTCTAGATCTTATTACCCAGGTGGGAACACCTTCGATAAGGCTATATTACCCGAGTGGAAACATAAATATTCATCCTCAAAATCTTATGTGCTTTTTGGAGTTAATTATTTATAATTAATCAACGCGTTCACTTAAGCCTTATCCAGGACAAGTCTATATAATTTTGTGATTGCCCTTATCAATCAACTGAGATGAAATTTAGAAGAGTTTAATTAAACCAACGTTGCGTCTTGTATGAGGATAAATACCCGAACACTCCTTTCTCATATTTGATAATTTTAAATTGATTATTTGCTTTAGTAATTTAGTTGCTTTTAATTTAATTAAACTGGTAGTATAATAAACAAACTATTTTATTGATTTTTCACTATAATTGCGTAAAATTATAGAATTAGGGATATACCTTGTTACTAGTCCTTTGAGTTCGATATTTAACCGGGCACATATCTTACTACAATCGATCCTCTTACACTTGAGAGGTGGTATTAAAGAAAACACGTGTCAAGTTTTTGGCGCCGTTGCCGGGGACTAGTTTAACTTAATAGGTGTAACTTAGTTTTCGTCTAACGTGATTACTAGTGAATCTTATTTTTATTTAATAAGTTTATTCTCTTTCTTGGTTACATTTGACTCTTGATTTTCTTTCTAGGAGTGTATGATCACAAGATCAAAAGGAGTTGTAACGATTCCAATTGATTTAGAGATTGAAGCTACTGCAAGGAGGAGAAATCGAGATCGGAACCGTAAAGAACAAGGGAGAGAGATGGCAAATAATAACAACGAAAGGCGAGAATAAAGAAAATAAAACTATTCGAGATTACTTTGAACCACCACTTCAGAAACACTATGATGGGATTGCAAGACCTGCAATTGCAGCAAACAACTTTGAACTTCGCCCAGCCCTCATCCAGATGCTTCAAAACAGATAGTTTAGTGGTGGAGTATTAGAGGATCCAAATCAGCATATTGCTTAATTCCTTGAGTATGCAGACACTACAAAGATAAATGGAGTTTCCGAGGATGCAATTAAGTTGAGACTTTTTCCTTTCACTTTGAGGGATAAAGCAAAGGCGTGGCTAAACTCAATACCAAGTGGAAGTGTGACAACTTGGGATGACTTAAGTAAGAAATTTCTACTCAAATTCTATCCTACTTCCAAGACACTGCAAGCTAAGAACCGGATTGCACAATTCCGTTAAATTGAGAGTGAGAGCATCTATGAGGCTTGGGAGAGATTTCGGGAGCTTTTAAGGAAATGTCTGCAACACGGATTTGCGGATGAACAAGTGGTGTGTGTCTTCTACTACGGTCTTAATGCAAGAAATATGTAGCATGTTGATGCCTCGGCTGGAGGATCATTGATGGGAAAGTCAGCAGAGCAAGCCATTGAGATCATAGAAGATATAGCTAATAACACATATAATTGGCCAACGGAGAGAAATAGCGTACTTCGAGTAGCTCAAGTGGAAGGAGAGACAATTCAATCGTTGAGTGAATCTATGAAAGCCCTAATCACAAAAGTTGACTCGTTAGCCGAAAACAAGAAGGAGACAAAGGGGTAGTGGAAATTCAGAGGGGTTTCAAGTGATGTAGCAAGTCGAGGAAGTTAACTACATGGGTAGACCACCTTATCAACAAGGGAACGTCCAAGGGAATCAAAACTTCCATAACCAAGCACCCTACCAAAACTCAAATCATTACCAAAACAATCCACAACCACAATTTCAAAACCGTACAACACAAACTTCAGAAAACATGATAACTTCTCCTATGCCAATCCAAAAGCAGCCATCACTCTACCTCCGGGAGTTGATCCGGGTGCACGAGCTGTTGGAGAATTAATTGCCCGGATTTATCGGGATGAATATTTAATTACAAATTTAATTCTAACAATTATTACTAGCATGAATTAATCCTATATTAATTCAAATAATAATTCAACAACAAATCATGCATATAAACAGTTCACGTAAATCCTACGCATGCGGAATTACTACAGGTTTACGTAAACTAACCTCTCGGAGTGACAACCATTGAGAAGATGGATTCCATTCACACGAACACATCAAAAGACCTTCTCAAGTATTCCCTTATCCTTGTTCAACAATCCGGTGGTAGGAACTCGCGAACAATTTTACAAAAGCAAAAAATTAAAATTATGTTGCACCACCTTTGTGGATTTCTAATTTTTCCAACACATGGAATTGCACTTGGGGATGAAAAAATCATCCCCTATTTATAATAAGGGGGTTGGATGATTTTTAGTGTAGGAATAAGGATGGGAAAATCTTTTTCTTGATCTCCAAGAAACCTTGAATATATCTCATATATTCTTTTCTCCATATTTAAAATATTCCATAAAAATTCCACCTCCTTATACTTATGGATTTTCGAAAAATATGAGGAGTAGGAATCCAAGATTTGGATTTTCTTGAATTTATGAGATATTCTTGTATTCCAATAATACATATCTTCCATAATATCTTTTCAAGAAAGTCAAGAAACTCTTTCCTCTCCTTATTTTTCTTGATTTTCGAAAATATGCTTAATAAATAACCAAGTGGGAGATTTCTTGAATTTAATGAGATAATCTTGTATTCCAAGAATACTTATCTACATTCCATAACAAAATTCAAAGAAAATCTTTCTCCCTCTTTTATTTATTATTTTCGAAATTTTTTAGGAAAAATAGGCAACCATAATTTTTATATTTTAAACACTTTTTTCAGTTATTGGACATTATGTTTGGGCTACTTGAGGGGCCTTTAGGATAATTAAGATTGGACCTTCTAATGGACTTTGAATATCTAATATTGAGCCACAATATTATTCAAGCCCATAAATATTAATTAATCCCACTACATAATTAATATTGCACTATCCATCTTAACCCATATTACTGTTAATATGGCTCCCGGTTATTATTTCTCGTGTTTAAGATTATCTAGCCCATTAATTAATTCAAGCCACTGAAATAACTTTCCATTAATTAATATCTTTTGTCCTTGGTCAAGGAACGGTTCAACATCATTATCCATACCGGAAACTAATTCCACTTGCAAGATTTGGTATGATAAATCTTTTGAACCTCCCAAGGGGGCAAATCGAACAAGCATACTTGCACATGATTCTTCGTATTAAATCTTAGCAATCGCATGTGACCAATAATATTGCCCAATATATAAAGTATTGAATCTCATTGATTCTCTACCCGTCATAAGTCAAAGCAATAGTTACTAACCACACACGATCCTATTTAAGGGATGAAGATTAAGAAATAACGAACCACTGAGGTCTAATTCTTCCTAATTCAGTGCTGAAGAATTTATCCTCATGTAGGTCCTATTCAGTGCATCAGCCATGCACTAGTGTAATCTCTTGGTTAAGACAAACCAATATGAGCCTTACACTTCAACCTTTCACGATGGATTTGTTCATTTGCATCTAGGTCGTGAACAACGTACTTTTAGTTACAAGGGACTGTTAATTTAATCTTCTGTGATCTGGTATCACTAAATTAACTACAATGTAACACGTACTGTTTATTGAACAATTATGCAGTAAATATATGGAACATTCAATGATATTTAAAGCATCAGTGATAAATAATTTATTTCAGTAAATAAGACAGAAATTCAGTTTGGTTATACAAAGTAAAAGCATACTTTCCAGTATAACCCCAACACGAGCACCCAACAATGAAGGAAGAGCAAGCTTGGAAGATACTCTAGCAGCATTTATAAACCAAAGCACACAAGTGAATGCAAATACAAGTGCGCAAATAGGTGAACTCAAGGTGCAAGTGTCTACTCTAACAAATCAAATAAAGAACATGGAATTTCAAATGGGGCAAATCGCTTCTTCTATCGGAGTTCATACCAAAGGAAAATTTCCTTCTACAACGGAAGTTAATCCTAAAGAGCATTGCAAGGCAATTGAACTACGAAGTGGTACCAAATACGAGGGACCTAGCATGCCGGTGGAGGATGGTGAGGATGGAAAGGAAATAGCCGAAACGGAGAAGGAAGAAGAAGTTGATATGACTATAACACCAAAAGAAGCTCGAGAGGAGAAAGAGGAAAGGAAAGAAGAGAGAGTACCCAAGTGGAAGAAAACCAAGGAAGCAAGACATGACATAGAGAAAGTAGAGAGAGATGGATGGGGGTCCCTAAAACACCTATACCACTACCTTTTCCACAAAAGTTTTTGAAGAAGAAGCTTGATGAGAAATTCGCGAAGTTCTTAGACATATTCAAGAAAGTCCATGTGAATGTTCCTTTCCTTGAGGCACTCGAGGAGATGCCCGTTTATGCAAAATTCTTGAAGGAGTTAATCTCAAAGAAAAGGAAGGTGGAAGAGATAGAGATGGTTAGCCTCACAATGGAATGTAGTGCCTTGCTACAAAGAAGCCTTCCTCCGAAGGTCAAAGATCCAGGGAGTTTGACACTTGTATGTGAGTTAAGTAATAAAGAGAAGAGGAATGCTTTGTGCGATTTGGGGGCGAGCATCTGTTGGGGAACTAATTGTCTGGATCTATTCGGGATGAATATTTAAATACAAATTTAATTCTAACATTTATTACTAGCATGAATTAATCCTATATTAATTAAAGTAATAACAAATCATGCATATAAACAATTCACGTAAAACCTAGGCATGCGGAATTACTACGAGTTTACGTGAACTTACCTCTTGGAATGGCGATGGTCTTGTTGATGAAAACACACCAAAAAACCTTTCCAAGTATTCCCTAGTCCTTGCTCGACAATCCGGTGGAAGGACACTCGCGAACAATTAACTAAAAGGAAAAATAAAATTTGTTGCACCACTTTTGTGGATTTACTAATTTTTTCAGCACATGGAATTGCACTTGGGAATGAAAGAATCATCTCCTATTTATAGATGGGTGGTGGTCGAAATTTTTGAGGAAAAACCAATGTGGGAAAATATTTTCTTGATCTCCAAGAAATCTTGAATATATCTCCTATATTCTTTTTCCCATAATTAAAATATTCCACAAAAATCCCACCTCATCTTGTTATGGCCAAATTTTTGAAAAATCCAAGAGACAAGATTCCAAGATTTAGATCTTCTTGAATTTATGAGATATTCTTGTATTTCAAGAAATACATATCTTCCATAATATCTTTTCAAGAAAATCAAGAAAATCTTTCTTTCTCTTATATTTCAAAAAATTCGAAATTCACATATGAATAACCAAGTGGAAGATTTCTTGAATTTAATGAGATAATCTTGTATTTCAAGAATACATATCTTCATTCCATAACAAAATTCAAAGAAAATCTTTCTCCCCTTTTATTCATAATTTTCGAAAAATATGAGGAAATTAGCAACAAATATTTATTTTATTTTTAAACACCTTTTCTAGTTATTGGACTTTATGTTTGGCTACTTGGAGGGCCTTTAGGGGAATTAAGATTGGACCTTCCAATGGATCTTGAATTATCAATATTGAGCCACAATATTATTCAAGCCCATAAAATATTAATTAATCCCACTACATAATTAATATTGCACTATCCATCTTAACCCATATTATAGTCAATATGGCTCCCGGTTATTATTTCCCGTGTTTAAGATTATCTAGCCCATTAATTAATTCAAGCCACTGAAATAGCTTTCCATTAATTAATATCTTTTTGTCCTTGGTAAAGGAACGGTTCAACATTATTACTCATACCGGAAACTAGTTCCACTTGCAAGATTTGGTATGATAATACTTATGAACCTCCCAAGGGGGCAAATCGAACAAGCGTACTTGCACACGATTCTTCGTATTAAATCTTAGCTACACATGTGACCAATAATATTGCCCAAGATATAAAGTATTGAATCTCGTTGATTCTCTACCCGTAATAAGTCAAAGCAATACTTACTAACCACACGTGATCCTATTTAAGGGACGAAGATTAAGAAATAACGAACCACTGAGGTCTAATTCTTCCTAGTTCAGCTATGAAGAATTTGTCCTCCTGTAGGTCCTCTTCAGTGCACTAGACATGCACTAGTGTAATCTCTTTGGTCAAGACAAGCCAATCTGAGTGTTACACTTCAACCTTTCACGATGGATTGTTAATTTCCATCTAGGTCGTGAATGGTGTACTTTTGGTTACAAGGAACTGTTAATTTAATCTTCTGTGATCTGGTATCACTAAATTAACTACAATGTAACACGTACTATTTATTGAACAGTTATGCAGTAAATATATGTAACATTCGATGATATTCACAACATCGGTGATAAACAATTTAATTCAGTAAATAAGTCTGAAATTCAGTTTTATTATACAAAGTAAAAAGCATACTTTCCAGTATAATCCCAACAATCTCCCACTTATACTCAAAGTCTGCTTTTAAGTATACTACAGCATGTCTCGTGTAGATCCGTGACATATAATGTCACCTACACGAACCTAATAATGTCTCCCACTTATACTCAAAGCAGATTGGCAACGGTCTTGACACCTATCCCTTCCACATGTCTCTCGAATGTATTCTGAGGTAGACCCTTTGTGAATGGAACAGTTAGGTTGTCTCCTGACGCGATCTTTGCCACCTCTATATCTCCTCTCTTAACGATATCTCGTATAAGATGGTATTTCCTTTCAATGTGTTTGTTGGCCTTGTGGGCTCTTGGTTCCCTTGAATTTGCAACTGCTCCGGTATTGTCACAATAAACAGTGATTCTGCTGGGCAAATTCGGAACTACATCCAAGTCCACTAGGAAGTTCTTGAGCCAAACCGCTTCTTTCGCTGCCTCGCAAGCAGCTACATATTCGGCTTCCATGGTAGAATCCGCGACGCATTTCTGCTTGACGCTTCTCCATGTCATGGCTCCCCCCCCCATGCAAAACACACTACCGGAGGTAGATTTTCTGGAATCTAAGTCTGATTGGAAATCCTAGTCCGTGTAGCCTATGGGGATTAGATTATCCGACTGATAAACCAACATTCTATCCCGAGTTCTTTTCAGATACTTCAGAATATTTGTAACTGCCGTCCAATGTTCTTTCCCCGGGTTACTTTGATATCTTGCCACCATGCCAACGGCAAAACAGATATCCGATCTCGTGCACAGCATTGCATACATAAGACTTCCGACAGCCGAAGCATAAGGAATGTCTTTCATGTCATCTATCTCCCTTTGTGTCTTAGGGCACATTTCCTTGGATAGATGGATTCCATGTCTGAAAGGTACGAAGCCTTTCTTGGAATCCTGCATGCTGAATCGTTTCAAGACAGTGTTTATGTATGAAGCTTGCGACAAGCCTATCATCCTTTTCTTGCGATCTAAAGTGATCTTGATCCCAAGGATGTGCCTGGCTTCCCCTAAGTCCTTCATATCAATCTATTTTGAAAGCCATGCCCTTAATTCTGATAACACCTTTACATCGTTCCCGATGAGCAGAATGTCATCTACGTATAGTACTAAGAATACCAATGCAATTCCGACACGCTTTTTGTACACACAACTTTCGAACTTGTTTTGATCAAACCCATAAGACTTTATTACATGATCAAAACATTGGTTCCAAGCTCTGGATGCCTGTTTGAGTCCGTAAATGGACTTCATGAGCTTACAAACTAGGTGTTCTTGGCCCTTTTCAATGAAGCCTTGGGGTTGTTGCATATAGATTTCCTCATCAAGACTTCCGTTAAGGAAAGCTGTCTTGACATCCATTTGCCAGATTTCAAAATCGAGATGTGCAGCAATCGACAAGAGAATCCGGATGGACTTGAGCATCGCTACAGGTGAAAAGGTTTCCTCATAGTCGATCCCTTCTTTCTGAGTATAACCTTTCGCCACAAGCCTTGCCTTGAAGGTTTCCACCTTCCCGTCCGATCCCCTCTTTCTCTTGTATACCCACTTGCAACCAATAGGTTTGACCCCATTAAGTGGTTCGACTAGCTCCCACACTCTGTTATGATCCATAGACCCCATTTCTGCTTTCATTGCCTTTTGCCAAGAAACTGCATCCTTGTCTTGGATTGCCTCATCATATGTCCATGGGTCTGATTCGTCTTGACCGGGAATCAAGTCCGAGGACTCTCCTATCCCCATGAATCTCTCGGGCTGTTTCACAACCCTCCCACTACGACGAGGTTCCGGTTGTGTAAGTGTGTCGTTTGGTATGTCATCTTGTACAGTTGGCAATGAGGTTAGCCTCCTTAGCTCACTTAAGGTAATCTCACTTCTGGGTCTTCTTTCGTTCATATAGTCTTCTTCCAAAAATCTAAAGTGGGTGCTTATTACCACCTTTTGATCTTCGGGACCATAGAACTTACACCCTTTTGTTCCCTCGGGGTATCCTATAAACAGCCTTAATTCTGATGGAGGATCCAATTTCCCGGCTTCCTTGTCCAACACGTAGGCCGGACACCCCCAAATTCTCCTGTGTCTCAAACTGGGCTTGCGCCCGGTCCATAATTCTTTAGGAGTTTTGGGAACCAATTTGGATGGCACCAAGTTCAGAATGTAAGCCGTTGTTTCCAAGGCATGACCCCAGAACGACTTGGGAAGATCCGCATAACTCATCATTGATCTAACCATTTCCAAAAGAGTTCTGTTTCTTCGCTCTGCAACCCTGTTTTGTTGAGGGGTTCCAGGTGCAGTTAGCTGGGATGCAACCCCTTCATCTGACAAGTAGTTCAAAAACTCATCGCTGAGGTACTCGCCTCCACGATCGGATCGTAGAGACTTGATACGTTTTTCCCTATGATTCTCTGCTTGAGCCTTAAATTCTTTGAATTTCTCAAAGGTCTCAGAATTATGCTTCATAAGGAAAATATAACCGTACCTCGAGTAATCATCAATAAAAGTGATGAAATACTCGTAACCTCCTCTTGATTTGGTTGACATTGGACCACATACATCTGTGTGAACGATTTCTAACACTTCTTTGGCTCTATTCCCCTTGGCTCCGAATGCCCTCTTGGTTATTTTACCCTCCAAACATGATTCGCAGGTTGGAATTGGTTCAACTTGGAGAGTCTCCAGTGAACCGTCTTCTACCAACCTTTGGATCCTCTTTGGATTAATATGTCCCAATCTTAGATGCCATAGAAGTGTTTCGTTCACGTCTGATGAACGTTTTCTTTTGTTGGAAACAATTGATGTGTTATAGGATGCATTTCGTGAGTGGTGTTCACAGTTAATTGTATAGAGATTACTTGACAACGTTCCATGACAGATAAATTTATCATAAAGAGAAATGGTAACAACTTTATCAAAAGTAACCGAATATCCATCAAGGTAAAGTTTAGAAACTGAAATTAAGTTCTTTCTAAAATTCGGAACGTAAAGTACATCTCTTAAAATTAAAACTCTGTCTTCAAAGGACAGGTGCACTTCTCCTACTGCTTCAGCTGCCACTCTCGTAGCATCGCCTAGTGTGATGAGGATCTCACTCCCACTAAGTTGTCGGGTCCGCTTGAACCCCTGTAAAGTGAAACAAACATGATCAGTGGATCCCGTATCCACCACCCATAAATGGGAGGCATACGCCGCTAAGCAAGTTTCAACAACTAGTGCGTGAGAATTACCTTTTTTTCCATTCCTTTTGTGTTTGGAACAGTCTAACCTCCAATGTCCCTTTTCACCTCAGTTAAAACATTTTCCCTTTGGTGCTTTCTTGACACCCATACATCTAGCTGTCTTTGTCTTACTTTTCTTAGTGATGAGTTTGCTTTGGTTCTGACCACTTTCCTTTTCTTGAGTCTTGCCATCCATTGGCCTAGACCTTGAGAAAAGACTTTTGGTCACCAATGCTTCGTCTTTCTTTCCTAAATGCTTCTCTATTTTCTCCAAGGCTTCTTGTAGAATGTCCATAGTAAACATGTGATCACTCATCACAAAACTATAGTAAAATCCATCGAAGCACCTTGGTAGAGTTAGCAAAAGAAATTCGATTTGAGCCTCATCACAATACTTAGTACCGAGATAAGCCAGTTTTTTAAAATGGTGTTTTATTCTGAGAACATGCTCCCTTACGGGTGTTCCCTCAGCCATTTTTAGCCTTGCCACGTCGTCGTTTTTAAACTGATTGATCATGCGGTCTTTTGTTAAAAACATTTCTTCAAGACTTTGCATAATTTCTGCAGCAGATTCAATACCTTCATGAATGTGTCTCAAATCATCAGACAATGAAGTCAAGATTACACGTTCATAGGTTCATTGGCCTGCTCCCAAATATTATACAAGTGTCTTTCCGCATCAGTTGATCCATCAGTAGGCAAACGGGGCTTGGGTACATCAAGAACCCAATGGTGCTCTTGTGCAGGTAGGACAAAACTCATATTTCGTTTCCAAACAACATAGTTGTCACCAGTTAATTGATGTTCTTTGAGTGTATATAACAGTGGATTAAAAGGTTACGACATGATGAACTGAAATAAATAATAATATGCATAAGCACAAATATATCACAAGGTTCGATCACATGTTTCATATTAAAATCTCAAAAAAATATGAACATGCATCAGCCAACATCTCAAAACAATTTAAATAAGCCACGTGGGGTGGGTCATTATTTAAACACATTCAAGCAGGTTACAAACAAGAACAGTTACAAACCTTTAATAGCTAGATTAATAGTTGGCTCCCACTTGACCAATATAAAATTGACAGGGACTTCGGGGAAGTATATGCATATCAATTTTATACCTAAGTAATAACCATGATTAAATACAGAATTATTATTTTGCTTTTGAACGAGCCTCGTGTGGGGGGTCATCGCCGCCACTAGTAATAATCCACAATCATCCATTTGGAATTTATTCATGTGAAAGCTATCTTTTGATCGTCCCCGGGGGGAATTTCTCCAAAAGAATTCACAAATAAATAAATCATGGAGGTCAAAATTAATTCAATTTTATTATTCATAAAATTTTCAATTAATTGTTTAAGCATACTTAGTAATTTTCGAAAGCGAGATTTTTCAAAATATTTTCTCATGCATTGCAAATTTAAACACAATTTAAATAAGCATAAAATAATGCATAACATCAAAACAAAAAAATTAAACATATTGGGCAAATATATCCAATTGTCATGGTTAATTTTTGTCATGTCTTGATCTTGAGAAATCGCCTTCATAGCCGCCATCGCTCGTTAAATCTCGAAAAGCTCCCACTTGACCGTCTTGAAAAAAAATGCCTTGTCAAGCCACGTCATCGACCAGCTCGCGGGTCGGAGTGTCCGCCTAGCACTCCCCTGGCCGTGTCAAGTGACGTCCGTCGTCTTGCAAAAAAAGCGCCCGGCGCCGTTGCCAGACGCCCGCTTCGGCGGACAAACCGGCGATTCTCGTAAGCACCGCGCATGCGATGCGAAGATGCGCGCGCCCGCCCATCTTGCCGATCTACGCCCGATGCCTCCCGCCGTGTCCGCCCATCGCCCGCCCCGCGGCGTCGCTCGCGTCGCTGCGCCGACCTCGATCCGCCTTGTCGGCGGTGGCCTCACCCCACGCCCGCGCGTGCCCACTTTGCGTCCGTCATCGCCACGCGTGCCTCCTTTTGGCACATTTCACGCGGCGCGCCGCTTCGCCCGATTCGGATCCGTCTTTTAATTCTTCGTCTCCGCCTCCGTTTTCGATCCGGTTACAATTTATTTTACAAAAATAAATAAACCTAGATCTAGACTAGTCTATTACATTGATCAAATCAAACAAATTCTAATCTACTCATGGATTTTCTCACGAGGCAAAAACGAATTGAATCGAATCAATTAAAAACAACAATTTATATGCATGCATAAATAAACACATTAAATTCCATGACAATTGGATACCTGCAAAAAAGATCTAGCAATTCTACTATCCAATTTCAAATTTAATGAAAGCGAATTAAATTACAATTTAAAGATCAGAGCCCGAAACCGAGGCTCTGATACCAATTGTTGGGGAACTAATTGCCTGGATCTATTCGGGATGAATATTTAAATACAAATTTAATTTTAACAATTATTACTAGCATGAATTAATCCTATATTAATTCAAATAATAACAAATCATGCATATAAACAATTCACGTAAAACCTACGCATGCGGAATTACTACGAGTTTACGTGAACTTACCTCTTAGAATGGAGATGGCCTTGTTGATGAAAACACACCAAAAAACCTTCCCAAGTATTCCCTAGTCCTTGCTCGACAATCCGGTGGAAGGACACTCGCGAACAATTAACTAAAAGGAAAAATAAAATTTGTTGCACCACTTTTGTGGATTTACTAATTTTTTCAGCACATGGAATTGCACTTGGGAATGAAAGAATCATCCCCTATTTATAGATGGGTGGTGGTCGAAATTTTTGAGGAAAAACCAATGTGGTAAAATCTTTTCTTGATCTCCAAGAAATCTTGAATATATCTCCTATATTCTTTTTCCCATAATTAAAATATTCCACAAAAATCCCACCTCATCTTGTTATGGCCAAATTTTCGAAAAATTCAAGAGACAAGATTCCAAGATTTGGATTTTCTTGAATTTATGAGACATTCTTGTATTTCAAGAAATACATATCTTCCATAATATCTTTTCAAGAAAATCAAGAAAATCTTTCTTTCTCTTATATTTCAAAAAATTCAAAATTCACATATGAATAACCAAGTGGGAGATTTCTTGAATTTAATGAGATAATCTTGTATTTCAAGAATACATATCTTCATTCCATAACAAAATTCAAAGAAAATCTTTCTCCCCTTTTATTCATAATTTTTGAAAAATATGAGGAAATTAGCAACAAATATTTATTTTATTTTTAAACACCTTTTCCAGTTATTGGACTTTATGTTGGGCTACTTGGAGGGCCTTTAGGAGAATTAAGATTGGATCTTCCAATGGATCTTGAATTATCAATATTGAGCCACAATATTATTCAAGCCCATAAAATATTAATTAATTCCACTACATAATTAATATTGCACTATCCATCTTAACCCATATTATAGTCACTATGGCTCCCGGTTATTATTTCCCGTGTTTAAGATTATCTAGTCCATTAATTAATTCAAGCCACTGAAATAGCTTTCCATTAATTAATATCTTTTTATCCTTGGTAAAGGAACGGTTCAACATTATTACTCATACCGGAAACTAGTTCCACTTGCAAGATTTGGTATGATAAAACTTATGAACCTCCCAAGGGGGCAAATCGAACAAGCGTACTTGCACACGATTCTTCGTATTAAATCTTAGCTACACATGTGACCAATAATATTGCCCAAGATATAAAGTATTGAATCTCGTTGATTCTCTACCCGTAATAAGTCAAAGCAATACTTACTAACCACACGTGATCCTATTTAAGGGACGAAGATTAAGAAATAACAAACCACTGAGGTCTAATTCTTCCTAGTTCAGTTCTGAAGAATTTGTCGTCCTTTAGGTCCTCTTCAGTGCACTAGACATGCACTAGTGTAATCTCTTTGTTCAAGACAAGCCAATCTGAGCGTTACACTTCAACCTTTCACGATGGATTGTTCATTTCCATCTAGGTCGTGAATGGTGTACTTTTGGTTACAAGGAACTGTTAATTTAATCTTCTGTGATCTGGTATCACTAAATTAACTACAATGTAACACGTACTATTTATTGAACAGTTATGCAGTAAATATATGTAACATTCGATGATATTCACAACATCAGTGATAAACAATTTAATTCAGTAAATAAGTCCGAAATTCAGTTTGATTATACAAAGTAAAAAGTATACTTTCCAGTATAATCCCAACAACATCAATTTAATGCCTTTGTCTATTTTCAATCGATTGAACGTGGGAAAATTAAGCCAACCGCGATGACACTTCAACTAGCGGATCGTTCTTTTACTTACCTTAAGGGGATTGGTGAAGATGTTCTTGTTAAAATTGATAAGTTTGTTTTTCCCGCAGATTTTGTAGTGTTGGACATGGAGGAGGATTCAAAGGTGCCATTAATTTTGGGAAGACCGTTTTTAGCTACGGCCAAAGCGGTAGTGGACATGAGCATGGGAAAGTTGACTCTCAAGCTCAACAATGAGGAGCTTATTTTCGATGCCTTTGGTGCTATGAAACACCCATCAGATGATCATGAGTGCAAAGCTATAGAGATCGAAGAGCTTTGTGTGCAAGAAACACTTGAAGACTTTCTTGATCCTTACTATCCTCATGTATTTGATAATCCCTTATTTAATAATGATATTGATGATTCTTCTTTTTCTTATGATGATTATAGGCACCCCACGAAGTATACAAAATTTGAAGAAGCCAAAGAAGTATGGAGAAGGAGCAAGTTCCCAATATTACCTTTGAGAGAGCCCGTTGAAGGAGTGGAGAAACCGGAAGAAAGAAAAGAAAAGTTGAAACAACTACCGGAGCATCTTAAGTATGTGTATCTTGAAGAGAATGAAAAATATCCGGTAATTGTATCTTCTTCTTTGTGTGATAATGAGCTATATAAATTACTTGGGGTGCTTCGTAAGCATAAGTCAGCAATAGGTTGGTCAATTGAAGATTTAAAAGGCATTAATCCATCTATTTGCATGCATAGGATTAGGTTGGAAAAAGATAAGAAACCTATAGTTCAAAGTCAAAGAAGGGTGAATCCACTAATGCAAGAGGTAATTAGAAAAGAAGTAATTAAATTCTTAGATTCGGGAATGATATTTCCTATTTTTGATAGCCCTTGGGTATCACCATTGCATGTTGTTTCTAATAAGGGGGGTATGACGGTAATAAAGGGGGAAAATAATGAATTAATTGCTACTAGAGTTGCCACCGGTTGGCGTGTTTGTGTAGATTACCTTGAATTAAACAAAGCCACTTGTAAAGATCACTTTCCCCTTCCCTTTATGGATCAAATGTTAGATAGGTTGAGTGGTTTTTCTTATTATTGTTTCTTGGACGGATACTCTGGTTATAATCAAATTGTTATTGCACCAGAGGATCAAGAAAAGACAATATTTAGTTGTTCTTATGGTACTTTCGCATGGAGGTGAATGCCCTTTGGGCTTTGCAATGCTCCAACAACCTTCCAACGTTGCATGATGTCCATTTTTCATGGACTCATTGAGAACGTGATGGAATTCTTTATGGACGATTTCTCCATGTTTGGAGAATCGTTCGATTCTTGTCTACGTAATCTTGATGTTGTTTTGCAGCGATGTGAAGACACTAACTTAGTCTTGAAATGGGAGAAGTGTCATTTTATGGTACAAGATGGTATAGTGTTGGGTCATCACGTCTCGTCAAAAGGGTTACAAGTTGACCGGGCGAAAGTAATAGCTATTGAGAAGCTACCACCACCCTCGAGTGAGAAGGCTATACGTTCGTTCCTTGGGCATGCGGGATTGTACCGCAGATTTATTAAGGATTTTTCAAAACTCTCAAAACCTCTTTCTCATTTATTAGAAAAAGATGTGCCTTTTGAATTTACTAATGAGTGTTTAACTTCTTTCATAGCACTCAAGGAGGCCTTGATTTCTTCTCCTATCTTGGGGAGCCCGGATTGGAACGAGCCCTTTGTTCTCATGTGTGATGCTAGTGACTATGCCATGGGGGTCGTTCTTGGGAAAATTAAATAGAAGAAATTTCGGGCAATCTATTATGCATCAAAGACGTTCAATCCAGCTCAAGCAAATTACACTACTACGGAGAAGCAACTTTTGGCGGTTGTATATGCATTTGACAAGTTTCGGCCTTATCTAGTAGGAGGAAGAATGATTGTCTACACGGATCATGCAACAATTCGATACTTAATGAGCAAGAAGGATGCCAAGCCTAGGTTGATACGTTGGGTTTTGCTTTTACAAGAGTTCGACATTGAGATCCGAGATAAAGAGGGTAGTGAGAATGTGATTGCAGATCACTTATCTAGGCTTGAGCGGGGGGATGAAGTTGAGGATTTAGAAGAAGTAAGGGAATATTTTCCAGACGAAAAACTTTTGAAGATTGAGGAGTTGGAAGAAAGTGGAAGATTACCGGTTTTTGGAGTTAATGGGCGAATTCCATGGTATGCAGATTTTGCTAACTATTTGGCAAGTGGTAAGTTGCCCGATGAGTTGACTTCTTATGCTAAGAAGAAGTTTCTACGAGATGCTAAGCACTACTTGTGGGATGACCCTATTTTGCTTAAGCGAGGATTAGATTCAATCATTAGGAGGTGTGTTCCACAAGAAGAGTGGGAGGATATTTTAACGCATTGTCATTCTTTGCCTTGTGGTGGACATTTTGGAACATCAAAAACGGCGATGAAGGTCCTTCAATCCGGGTTTTATTGGCCGACTATTTTTAAGGATGGTCAAGAATTTGTACAATGATGTGATCGTTATCAACGAACGGGAACTATTACCAAGAGAGATGAGATGCCTCTCACAACTTTCATGGAGGTTGAATTATTTGATGTATCGGGAGTAGACTATGTCTCCAAGTGGGTGGAAGCAACCCCAACAAAAACTAGTGATGCCAAGATCGTGATGCACTTTCTCAAGAAAAATATTTTCACACGTTTTGGTGTTCCAAGGGCATTAATTAGTGATGGGGGTAGTCATTTTGTGAACAAGGTTATGGAGAACTTACTTGGTAAGTACGGAGTTAAGCACAAGGTGGCCACAACATATCATCCACAAACGAATTGTTTAGCGGAGGTGTCTAATCGTCAAATCAAACAAATCTTGGAGAAGACGGTAAATGCAAATAGAAAAGATTGGGCAATTCGTTTGGATGACGCATTATGGGCTTATAGAACAGCTTATAAAACCCCATTGAACATGTCCCCGTATCAACTTGTTTTTGGAAAGGCTTGTCATCTCCCAGTTGAGCTAGAGCACAAGCATATTGGGCGATTCGTCGCCTAAACTTTGATAGCACAAAAGCAAAAGAGCAACGAATTCTTCAACTTCAAGAGTTGGAAGAATTCGGGAATACGCATATGAAAGTTCTCGAATTTTTAAGGAGAAAACGAAGAGGTGGCACGGCCAAAGAATAAGGATGAAAAGATTTCATGTTGGTGATCAAGTCCTACTCTTCAATTCAAAATTGAAGATCTTTCCCGGAAAAGTCAAGATGGAGTGGACCCTTTGAAATTAGCAAAGTATTTCCAAGTGAATACTTGGAACTAAAGAACAAAAAAGGCGACCACTTCAAGGTTAATGGTCATCGTATCAAGCACTACTTCTCACCTTCTCAAAAAGGAGTTGTTAGCGTGGATATCCTCAAGGATATTTGAGAAATATGCTCCATCCGGCTAGAAGACGTTAAACTTAGCGCTAGATGGGAGGCAACCCATTTCGTTTGTTGCTTTATTTTTATTTTTCTCTTTTGTTATAGTCTGTTTTTAACTTTTTGATTTGTTTTCTTTTTAGATAATTGAGGGTATTAAAGGATGCATGGAGATGAGAAGGGGGGAGTTAAATGGTGCAAATTTCCTTAGTGCACTATCCTCTTTTCAAACTTAGAGTTCCTTAGTAACGTCTAAGTTTGGGGGAGGGAGTGGATATTTTACACGTATATTTGCACCTCATTATATATTTGCATACTAACCCTTGTAGGAGCGAGGAAATGTGAATGGTGGATGAGCTTGAAGACAAGTTGGTGCAAAAGTGAGGTAACCTTATTGTTAATCGCACACTTAGAAGTTACTTAGTAACAACTAAGTTTGGGGGTTAGTATTTATTTTCTCTATACGATATTTTGCACCGGCGCACTCACTTGGTCTTTATTTCTATTATATGAGATTTGGATGAAAGTTTGATTATGAGTGCTTGATGGTTTGCATGTTTATTGTCTTGCTTGTTTTGGTTCGAGGCATGTGATAATGAGTCAAGATTGTGAGTTATGAGTATGTGAAACTTGGACTTGATTGAATTTATGAATGAAGTTGGTTTTTGTGTTGAGATAATTGGTTGTTGAGTAGGGATGAATAAGAGCATGATAAGATAGAAACCATGATCAAAATAAACTTGTGAGCTTTTTAACTTTAACCGAATTTAATCATAAATTGGTTTATTTATTTGATTGTGTGGTCGTTTATAAATATTGTGCTCTAGAACTTGCCTTGAGTTTACTCTATGCCACTACTTGTGTTGAGTGCTAAAGATGATCTTAGGCCGTATTTTGATTATGAGTCACTTTAGCCTAAAAAAATCCTACCAAATGATATTTTTCATTGTTAGCCACTTTGAGCCTTAAAGCCTTATATTTCTTGGTTAGCCCAATAATTAACTTTTCCAACTCTTAAGCCTTAATTGTCCTACTATTAGTGGAAAATTTGGATTTGAATCTTTATTTTGTGGAAAAAAGTTGGTGAGATTTACTTTGCGATTGAGATTGTAGGGAAAAAAAAAAGAGCTCAAAAGAGTGCAATTGCACCAAAAGAAAAAAATGGAAAAAAAATTTATATATAGTGGCATGAAAAAAAAATAGTCACAAGAGTGGAAGTATGAAGAAGGATTACTATGGTTTGTATGAAAAGTTGGGAGTTACGGTTTTTGAGTTGCAACCGCGCACTTGCAATGTTTTCTTGAGAAGATTTTTAGATGTGTCTATACATCTTTATCTCTCACTCTCCACTTATGAAAAAAATAAAATATTTGTTCTCCACTATAGTTGAGTCATTATTCCCATATATTTCCCACCTTGTCCAAAGAGTCAAACGCCACAACCAAATGATAAAGTCCTTTTTGATTTGGCTACGAGACACATGATTGAGGTAAGAGATTCAAACTCTTGGCAAGCCTATGGTAGTGCATGTTTGTAAATTGATACATGAGAGTATACACGTCCCATACACTTATGAGAGTAGAGTTATACACATCCGTGAAGATCATGGTTGATTGATTATTTTTTGTGCTTATGATTTCCTATCTTATTGATTAATTATTGAAGCACTAATCAGCGGAACTCATGTTTATGATAGAAGAAGTGTTGCATGCGATTAACTTACTTCTACGACAAAATTTCTATGCAATCATTCCCTTGTTTTATTTTCTTTTGTTGTTTGGGGACAAACAATGCTTTAAGTTTGGGGGAGTGATTAGGCTCATAATTGCATAAAAATCGTGATTTTATTTGATTATAATTATATAATTTTGATGTGAATTTGATCTCATTTGCCATTAAAAGTGTTGTTAATCCCATTTGTTTGAGTATGTAATGAAGTGTGTAGGAAACATGGAAAAGTGAGCAAAAGTTGATGAAAAACTGTTCTGATATACAAGGATACTGAACAAGAGAATTCAACCATTAGAAGCACGTCGAAAAGAGGATCGCTATGAAAAATAATCGAGTCAATCGGAGTTTGTGAGCTCAAGTTATGAACGAAATAAAATTGGTGCGCAGCGGACTAGAGGCACTCGCGAAATAAATTCCGGGCCCAAAGCTCGCGGCCCAATACAGTAAAATAGCAGGCCCAATTGAAAAAGAACTGAATAATTGTTCAGCCCATTTACTCAGAAGATACCGTGAGCAACAAGAGAGAGCAGATCTCAATATATTTTATTCTCATGTTTAGAAGATTTCAGCAGATCTTTGCGAGGAGATTTTTTTGATTCATATAGGATTCTTCACACCTGTATATATGTAAGCCCTCCGGTCTCTAAAGGACACACCTCACACCTCACACGTCAACACATCACAGTTTAGAACCCTAGGATTTAATTTCTGCAAGGATTATTTATTCTTATGTTTTTGTTCTTGAATTCTTGAAGACCATTTAAGGTTACATCTTTTTAATTTCAGTAATTTTATTTTAATTATGTCTTTCATCTATTACACACTTTTGATTTCTCAAGCCATGGAGTAGTCTTATTTGTGTTTGGGTATTTTGAATCATGGAGGATTAAACAATGGTTTTAATTAGATTTCTTCTATATTGATTCAAGGTTGATTAGATTAGATTGATGGGTTTTATATGTCTTTGTGTTTAATTATTCTTTTAGTTTATAAATTGATGCATGTGTATTATATATGAGAGTTGCGTATGCATGTTGATTTTATGAATTTGAGTCTCAATTATTCACTTGTGTAAATTATGATTTTATTGCAACGAGAGTTGGATAAATTCATTAGAACCCCCATCAGTCTACATAATTATTTGAATGGTAGTTTAAGTAACTTGTGAAGGGACATAGGAAGTCTAGATCTTATTACCCATGTGGGAACACCTTCGATAAGGCTATATTACCCGAGTGGAAACATAAATATTCATCCTCAAAATTTTATGTGCTTTTTTGAGTTAATTATTTATAATTAATCAACGCGTTCACTTAAGCCTTATCCAGGACAAGTCTATGTAATTTTGTGATTGCCCTTATCAATCAACTGAGATGAAATTTAGAAGAGTTTAATTAAACCAACGTTGCGTCTTGTATGAGGATAAATACCCGAACACTCCTTTCTCATATTTGATAATTTTAAATTGATTATTTGCTTTAGTAATTTAGTTGCTTTTAATTTTATTAAACTGGTAGTATAATAAACAAACTCTTTTATTGATTTTTCACTATAATTGCGTAAAATTATAGAATTAGGGATATACCTTGTTACTAGTCCTTTGAGTTCGATATTTAACCGGGCACATATCTTACTACAATCGATCCTCTTACACTTGAGAGGTGGTATTAAAGAAAACACGTGTCAGGTTCACCCGGATTCTACTGGTATCTACCAGTGGTGCTAACAGCGAAGGCCACATCTGGCCTTGTGCAAGTCATGGCGTACATGATGGAGCTAATTGCAGATGCATATGGTATATCCTTCATGCGCCGGATATCAGCTTCCGTAGAAGGACAATCCTTCTTAGACAGCTTTATCCCATGACATGCTGGTAGAGAACCTCTCTTAGAGTTCTCCATCTCAAATCGCTTTAACACCTTATCTACGTAGGTTGACTGTGACAGCCTCAACATCCTTTTGGATCTATCCCTATGGATCTTGATCCCTAAGATATAGCAGGCCTCACCAAGATCCTTCATCATGAAGGTCCTTGATAGCCAATCTTTAACCGACTGCATAAGAGGAATGTTGTTTCCCATAATCAGTATGTCATCGACATACACAACTATGAAAATAATATTTCTCCCACTGCGTTTACGATAAACCCATGGATCTTCCGAATTTCTGATTAAGGCAAACGATTTGACAGCTTCATCAAACCGGATATTCCAACTTCTAGAAGCTTGCTTCAGTCCATAAATGGACCGTTTTAGCTTGCACACAAGATTAGACTTTGGCTTAGACACAAAACCTTCTGGTTGAGTCATAAACACCTCCTTATCAATGTTGCCATTGAGGAAGGTTGTTTTGATATCCATTTGCCAAATTTCATAATCTAGATGTGCTGCTACCGCAAGTAAAATTTGAATGAACTTGATTTTGGCAACAGGTGAGAAAGTCTCATCATAGTCAATGCCTTCGCGTTGACTATAGCCTTTTTCCACCAACCTTGCCTTGTAGGTTTATACCTTGTCATTTGCATCAGTCTTGCGTTTGTAGACCCATTTGCAACCTATGGGTTTGACCCCTTTCAGCAACTCAACCAAGTCCCAGACTTGATTGGTGTACATCGAGTCCATCTCGGATTTCATGGCTTCATGCCACTTCTCTAAGTCAACATCTAATGTTGCTTCAGTGTAAGTTCTGGGATCGTCTTTATCCGGAATCTCCACGTCATCATCTTCCTTGATTAGTGGTGATTTTGCTTGAGATTTTGTGCTACTATTGCTCACTCTTGACCTAATTTCATGCTTTTATTGAACTAATTCACTTAAGTGTGCCTAAATGTTGGGATATTTTAGTTTTGATGAATTATGCCAAAACATTATCAACTTGTGTTATTGAAGCTAATCTACAGATAACAAGTTGAGGGGGAACGAGAGAACAAGTTGAGGGGGAACTCACGAAATCAGATGAAGATGATCGAGATCAGACGAGGCTGCAGATGAGACTGATCGAGATCAGATGAGTAAGATGAGTTCCGGAGTTAACTGATAAGTTGTGCAAAATCAGAAGATAAGAAAAGCTAAGCCAGCTGATCAGAAGAATCAGAAGGTCAAATGATCGATGACTGCAATGACTGATCGAAGACAAGATCGATGATCGATGACCCGATCGTAAGACCGATCGATGACCAGATGACCAGATCGGAAGAGGAGGTTGCGATCGAAGAGGAGCGAATGAGACCGACGAGATCGACGCGGATCGAGATCGATATGAAGATGAAAGCAGATGATCAAGATCGGACGCATTGAGATCGACGTAGCTAAACCGATATGCTAAACCTAATGTAGTGACCGATGCTATCCGGAGATATTGATCCCGAAGAAGTGTTGATCGATCGATCCGAGCTGATCACGATCGTGCAAAGAAGAAATCGATAGCTCGAAATCAAAGTGACTGAAGGTCGATGTCCAATTCAGAGAATCGAACTCGACCACTGAGTGTCAAGATGCCCGATCGTATAAGGTCCGTGAAGAGAAGTCACCAAGGCTCGATAGACCTAAAGGCTCGAGATAGATCAAGACACCGAGACTCAGAGAATCCTCGATGATTCCAAGGCGAGAATCTGAGGAATATAGCCAGTTAGAATCAAACGTGGACCAATGAGAGGAAGACAACCACTGGAAAAGCTGCAAGAAGCTACAGAATAGTATGGATTTGAATGTGACTCCATCCAACGGTAACATTCAAATCCACACTATAAATACAAGTTCTTCCTTCATTATCAAGTGTGGAGAAGATGCAAAAGATGCTACAGAGCCAAGAGCCTTATAGTCAAGCATTCCCACCATAGAACACAAGTCTATAGATATACAAATATATTCAAAGAGTGTTCTAGAACCCAATCTAAGCAACCCACGATGTATCCTAAGCTTAGAGAGATTTTCCCAACCTTAGCATTGAGGCTAAACAAATGTAAGGGAAAATCTCAACCTAGTTGGAAACCAAACAAACCTTACCCAAATCAGTTTGATAGGTTAAGTTTGTAGGTGAGTGTGAACTCGTTAAACATCTAGCAATCCCGGAAGGGAGGGTAGGCAATCCCGAGTGAGGGTGATAAGTCCCGATTGGAGTGTGAACTCAGTAAACATCTGTAGGCAATCCCGTGGAGGGTGATAAGTCCTGTTTGAGTGAGAGCTCGTTAAATATCTAGAGGCGAGCCCGAGAGGGTGATAAGTCCAGTTGGAAGGAATTTCCCTAGGAACAGGGAGAGTGGGTGTAGGAGCTTGAGTCTCCGAACCACTATACTTTGTTGTGTTCTTTACTGCTTTACGTTCTTATATTGTCATATGCATTCGATTATAAGCAAAACACCACACATGAGCTTAAAACGTAAAAATCTGTAATCAATCTGCCCTCACCCCTATTTTATATGCATCGCTTTTAAAATGTTTTGCTTCCGCAAGCGCAAAATGAGTTTTCCACCGGGACCATCACTAAATGTGGAAAAAGGTTGTGTTTGGGTTATTGTGCAGGAATCGAGTCAAAAACGAAGGTTTTGTGAAATAAATGGGAAAAAGCACTTGCTCGGGTCGTGCAATACCTAAGTCGGGTTGGTTGAAACACAATTTTGAAGAAAATGTCAAGTGGGACTTGCTCGAGTCGAGCAACAGTGCTCGACCTTCCGTTGGTCGAGCAAGGGTGCGAAAATCCGAAGTTTTGAGTTGCTCGACTCAATTCTGGTCGAGCAACATTGCTCGAGTCGAGCAACACTTACTCGAGTTGTGCATGCCTGCTCGAGTCGAGCAAGCCAAAAATATCTGAGGTCCCATTTTTGACCTAGGGACACGTGCCAGAGGATTCAAAAAGCATATAAAAAGCTCCAACTTCATTTTTGAGGGGATGAGCAGCAATAGGGAGAAAAGGGGATGATAGCAAGTGATACTGTTTAGATCTGCAACTAGTACTTTTTCCTGTTTTCCAATTTTGCTTCCATAGATAGCATAGATCCTCATAGAATAGCATAGATATAGTTTCATTTTCAGTTTTGAGCAAGTATTCAAGGAGTATTGATGGATTTTGTATGGTTTGGTGCTTGAACTTCAATAGTAAGGTGTCTCTTTCTTTCTTTTGCTGATTTATTGTTTATTATGATATGGGTGCTTTTGCTAGTTTATCAGAACGAGAGTTGGGTAGACGGGGTTAGGCATATGGGTATTGGTTTAATTCATCCGAATTTGAGTTAATTATGCTCTATTGCAATGAGAGTTGGGTAGAAACATGAGAACCCCCCTAATTTACATTGTTAGCTTGAGTTAAAACCTTGAGTGGATAGTGAAGAGCACATAGGAGAATTGAACTTAGTATACAAGTGGGAAAACACGGAGACGGAGTAGTTAGTTAATTAGAGGACCTTATTCGTGCAATTACCCGGGCTAAAAAGGGGAGATTCTCCTCCCGATCCTAGGATTTCTAAATGATATCGGACCCTAGGCTTACCAAGTACGGGAAGGGTATATTGTGTAGTGATCGCTTTTATGGAATAACCGGAAATAGAGGTGAATGTCATAATTAATCTTTTGATAATCGTCTCACAAGGACAAACACCCGAACACCTCTCTCTCACATTTGGAAACAAATCATTGGTTGCTTACTTGTGCTTTCTTATTGTTTGTTAAATTCTCTAGTTGTTAATCTTTTCTTTGTTGCTAATTTAGTTTTAATTCGATAAACCAAACATGTTTCACTCTATAATCATGCGACAACACATAGCAATTGTGCTATATTCCACCCCATAGTCCCTTGGATCGATATTTAACCGGGCACACAATGATCCTCTTATACTTGAGAGGTGAGTGTTGAAAACACGTGTCAAGTTTTTAGCGCCGTTGCTGGGGACTAGGTTGTGTTGAGTATAACTAGTTGTTCGTTGAATGTGATTACTAGTGTCTTTTTCTTTTAGTTACTAACATTGCTAATAGTTAGCTTGGATATTTGTGGTGTTTGTTGATTTGTTAGGTGTGTATGATCACAAGAGCAAGTGGGATTGAACCAATTCCCATTGATCTTGAGATTGAAGCCACGGCTAGGAGAAGAAATCGAGACCGAAATCGAAGATTAGCCCAACAAAGAGCAATGGGTGAAAATCAAAAAAATCGGATGAATTTGGAAGGGGGTGACAATGGAGATCGCCCGATGTGGGAATATTTCAACCCACAAGTGCAAAGGCACTATGATGGCATAGCCCGTCCGGCTATTGCGGCTAATAACTTTGAAATCAAGCCGGCTCTCATTCAAATGCTCCAAAAACAACAATTTGGTGGAGGGAAGAATGAGGATCCGAATAGGCACATAGCTCAATTCTTGGAGTATGCAGACACGGTTAAGATCAATGAGGTCACGGACGATGCTTGGAGAGCTCGAACCTTCACCTTCACCTTCACCTTGAGGGACAAGGCAAAAGACTGGATTGTCTCCTTACCACCCGATAGTCTTAGCTCGTGGGAAGTATTATGCCAAAAGTTTTTGATGAAGTTCTTTCCACCCGCAATGACACTTCAATGCAAGAAGGAAATTGCCCAATTTCGACAAAGGGGTGGGGAGAACTTATACGAGGCTTGGGAGAGATACAACGCCATGTTAAGGAGGTGCCCACAACACAATTTTGTAAATGATCAAATTGTGAGTTACTTCTACTATGGTTTGAGCGAAGAGGCAAGGATGTTCATCAATTCATCATCGGGTGGATCGATTTTTGACAAGACCGGTAAGGAAGGGCTAGCATTGATTGATCGGATTGCTAACAACACCTTCACTTGGCCGTCCGATGTTCAAAAGATTTCCCAAGTTGATAGTGATCCAAACAACACAATGGTGGAAGCAATGAGAGTTTTAATGAACAAAGTGGATTCATTAGCGGAGAGTCAAAAGAGGGGAATGATGGGAGGAAATTGAAATGCCACAAAGTTTTGATCATGTGGAGGAGGCCAATTACATGGGTAGGGGCCATTATCAACAAGAAAGTTACCAAGGAAACCAAAATTTCCAAGGAAACCATTACCAAGCCCCTAACCAAAATTTCCAAAGTCAAGCCCCTAACCAAAACTATCAAAATCGTTACCAAAACAACCCTTCCCAAAAATTTCTCAACCAAAACAATCCACATTCACAATTCCAAAGCCAAAGCCAACCTTCTAGCCAAAACAACCATCAACAAAACTTTCAAAACCAAACCCAAAACACCTTCCTTCTCGACACAAGTATCCTCTACAACAATCTCCTCCTCATCGTTCTTTTTAACCTCATCATCCTCCAAAGGCATGCTCGGCCCATCATACCTCGTACCACTCCTCAATTCAACGGCCTTACAATGTTCTCTAGGATTCACCTCCGTCGTGGAGGAAAACTTCCCTTTATCCTTCCCTTGGCTTGAGGATGCCACTTGCCCTAGTTGGAATTCCAAGTTCTTCAATTGGCTCGAGAGAGATGTAATAGCATTTGAAATATTTCCAAGGTTCTTCAATTCTTCTCCAATCTTATCAAACCGTTGATTCGTCTTTTGAGTTTGTTGGTTTGAAAGACTAATGAATGTTGCTAGACTATCCTCCAAAGTGGGTCTTCCTTCATTGTTTGGGGCACGGACTCGGGGATCAAATTCCGGTGGTAGAGTTAGAGCGGCCTTCGGGTTAGAGTAGGAAAAGTTTTCATGTTTATGGAGGTTTTGGTGGTAGGAGTTGTTGTGTGGAAAGGTTTGGGTGTTTTGGGTTTTGGTCACAAAGAGAAGGAAGGTGTTGAGGAGAAGAGAGTTCCTAAATGGAAGAAGGCTAAGGAGTTAAAGTAGAAAAACGAGAAGGTTGAGTGTGATGGATGGGGAATTCCTAAAACCCCCATTCCACCACTTTTCCTCAACGTTTCATGAAGAAGAAGCTTGATGATAAGTTTGCAAAATTCTTGGAAATTTTCAAGAAAGTGACCTTGAACGTACCTTTCTTGGAGGCAATCGAGGAAATGTCGTCCTATGCAAAGTTTCTTAAAGAATTGGTCACAAAGAGAAGGAAGGCGGAAGGTGGTGAGATGATAAGCCTAACAAGTGAATGCAGTGCTCTACTACAAAGGAACCTCCCAAAGAAAGTCAAAGATCCCGGGAGCATCACTTTGTTGTGTGAGCTAAGTAACACAGAGAAAAGGAATGCTTTATGTGATGTTGGGGCGAGCATCAATCTTATGCCAAGGTCTATATACGATCGTTTGAAAGTTGGTGAGCTCCAACCAACGTCCATGAAATTACAATTGGCGGATCGTTCTATCACCTATCCGGATGGTATTGTGGAAGACGTGCTCATGAAAATCGATAAATTTGTATTTCCGGCGGACTTTGTGGTGCTAGAGATGAAAGAGGACGTTGAAATTCCTTTGATCTTGGGTAGACCGTTTCTAGCTACCGCAAGGGCGGTGGTAGACATGTATACGGGCAAGGTTACCATGAAGCTCGATGATGAGGAGCTAGTTTTTTACTCCTACAAAGTCATGAAGCATACACTTGAGAAGGAGGAGTGCAAAATGATCGATGTCGTGGAACATAGTGTTCAAACGGAATTTGAAAAATCCTTTGACCCCTACTTTGTCAATGGGTACTACAATGCACTCTTTGAGGACGATGGAAGCTCCTATGAGGATGATGATTGCAAAGATGTGCTAGGAGTGGATCAAGTCAATGAAGTGTGGGGAAGGAAAATGATCCCAAGCTTGCCATTAAGGGATCCGGTTGAAGGAGTGGAGAAGCAAGAGGAGAAGAAAACCGGGTTAAAGCCATTGCCCCGAACATCTCACATATGCCTATCTTGAGGATGGTGAAAAATTTCCGGTAATCGTTTCTTCCTTTCTCAATTCGTGTGAGTTAGAAAAATTGTTGGGGGTGCTTCGTAAGCACAAGTCCGCCATTGGGTGGACAATTGATGATATCAAGGGAATCAATCCCTCCTTGTGCATGCATAGGATAAGAGTAGAGGAGGGTAGTAAACCAATTGTCCAACACCAAAGGAGGGTGAACCCAATAATACAAGAGGTGATTAGGAAAGAGGTCATAAAATTTCTTGATGCGGGTATGATTTACTCAATTTCGGATAGTCCTTGGGTGTCACCACTCCACGTGGTTTCTAAGAAAGGGGGAATGACGGTTATAAAAACTGATAATGATGAGGTGATAGCTACACGGGTAGCTACGGGGTGGAGAGTGTGTGTAGACTATAGGGAATTGAACAAAGCTACATGCAAAGATCACTTTCCCCTTCCCTTCATGGACCAAATTCTAGATAGGCTTGGGGGTTTTGATTTTTATTGCTTTCTTGATGGGTACTCCGGGGGTACAATCAAATCATGATTGCCCCGGAGGACCAAGAGAAGAAGACATTCACTTGTTCTTATGGAACGTATGCTTGGAGACGCATGCCCTTCGGGTTGTGCAATGCTCTGGCTACGTTCCAAAGGTGCATGATGTCGATCTTTCATGGTTTGATTGAAAACGTAATGGAAGTGTTTATGGATGATTTTTCTGTGTTTGGTGAATCGTTTGATAAATGTCTTTTTAACCTTGAACTCGTGCTAACAAGGTGCCAAGAGACTAACCTTGTCCTTAATTGGAAAAAATGTCATTTCATGGTTAAGGACGGGATAGTACTTGGTCACCATGTTTCTTCAAAGGGGCTTCAAGTAGATAGAGCAAAAGTGGTGGCAATTGAGAAACTTCCTCCACCTTTGGTAAGTAGGAAATTGTGCATGTTTTTAGTTGCTTAAGTGCAATTTTATTGTACTCGATTCTGTTAGAATTGCATGTTTTTCTACTTATGTGTATTTTGATGACAAAATTCTACACTTGATCTTTTTGTTGTGTTTTTAGGTGATTTTAGGATCTTTTTGGAATATTTTAATGAAGCCTGAGACGAGCCATATATGAAGATATATCAAATGCGGGCTGAATGCGAAGAAAAAGCCTACAAGAATATAAACGGATTACTAGTTAAGGCCCATGAATAATTTTATGACTAATTCAATTAGTCACGAAAGTCAAATGACCAAGAGGCCTTAATTAAGGCCCATTACCTTTTCTTTGATACCCTAGTGTGCGTGTATATATATTGCACGACAACTTGGAAAAAATGAGCATCCACAGAGGAGACGCACGGAAACAGATTGGAGAATAGAAACAGAAGGCAGAGACAACTTTTGGGAGGCAGTTTTGAGAGTCTTATTTAGTTAGTATGTTTATTTCAATTCCAGGGATTTCTGAACTCGTACTTTAATGCTTGTTATTTGATTTGAGACGTTTATAATATTTATTTTGGGATTGTTTATTTCATATAATTTAACTTTCAACATACTTGAGTGTTTAATTTGGTTTGACCACCTAGGTTAGATTATTCTTGTATGTCTGCTAGTTCGTAAATTTATAATCCGTAATTGTTATGAATTTATGGCAATTGGTAGCAACTAGTATTTTGCTAGGGTGATTTAAACAGGGTTCTTTCGAATCGAGCTTGCGTATTCGGGAATTTGTATGTCCTTTATTCTAGAGCTTAATGCTTTTGACTGGATTAAATTTAGATCGTATCTAGACTGTTCAGTTGAAAAGAATCGTTGGAGAGCTTGTTTCAATTGAGTATAATTAAGGGATAAAAACCGGTAGCCAGAGTTTGTTGACTACTGAGGGACATTAATGCTAAAGATAAATAGAGTAAATGTCGATGTCAGTTAACAGCATTAAAGTCGATGGATGAATGAACTGTGAATTGGAATACCTTTTTATTTATTGAATTTTTCTTAGTATTTTATTATTTTGTAGTTTTTATAGAATTCTTATCCAAACCCCCCCTTTCTGTGTTACATGTTTGTCCCTATAAATTCGTACAATTAACACATTAATTATTTTCATGTTCCCTGTGGATCGACCCTTGTTGGTCCCGGTGCAAACGAGTCTTACATGTGTATGGGGGGGGGAATACACGTGTTCAGTGATTTTAAAACTTTTTCTTCACTGAGGTCAGATGGGTCAGGTTGTCCTGATGATTTGGCCCTGAGAAGAACAGATCGCCCTTAGTCAAAGTCTACCTGAGACAATGATCCTGAGCTGCTTTCAGAAACCTCAGATAATCCCAATTGATCCTGAGTACTTTCAGAGATACTGAGTTGCTTGAATAGCTACTCAGATGTGCGAAATGGTTGGTGTTGAGAAATCTGTAATTTAGTTTTGATGGAAGTTCCAAAACAGGTTGTAATAGGACCACCAGACTCATTAAGAATAATCGATGACTTAGAATCGGATTAAGATGACCAAATTTAAATGTATAGATAGTCGATGTAAAGATAGGTCACATATTGAGGGGAACTCAATATGTATAGGTCAGTCGAAGTATCGATGACCCAGATAAGGTCGATGATCAAGACTAAGCACAAATCGAAGACAAGAAGTCAAGATCAGAAGACAAGAAGACATCAAGACTCAGATGAACTCAAGACTCGGATAGACATCAAGACTCGATGAACTCAAGACTCGGATGAACCTCAAGACTCGGATAGACATCAAGACTCGGATGAACTCAAGACTCGATAAACTCAAGACTCAAGAATAAACTCAAGACTCAAGATGATCAATACACCGAGGCTCGTAGACACCAAGATCAAAAGACCAAGACCTATATCGCCAGAGTCCGTGATATTGAGCTAAGACAATGTGCATCCAAGACTCAACAAGGTAGATCGGGTCACATTCGAACAAGTCACCACACCGGTAACAATCTAAAAGATACACCGCATAAGACGAATCTTCTACAAAAAAGAATATCAATCGCCTAACTCGACAAATTTCTCAAGTGTCCGCCAAGGGTAAGGAGAAAGTGACACGTGCACAAAAAAGAGCCGACAATGAGGGATACGCCGCGACAAAAACGACGCTTAATGATGCCTACGGCCACGCCGATAATCGGAGCACGCCACAATCATATCCTACAACCTACCTAATATAGCCCCGAATTCAAATTGCTTCTCCACCGCTCTTTGATTTCGAGGTCTATAAAATGGGATTGCTTGTCAATTGAAGACAAGAGAGACAACTAGCAAAGAACGAACACGAGAGACACCGCAAAAAAGAAGCAAAAGCTACAAAGAAAAATCTCCACACTCAAAGAACACTATTTTTAAGATTATTCTTAGAGTGTTCATCCCATTAGTTCTTAGCAAGAAATCCTATCCACTAGCATTTTTGGCTACCTAAAACACCGTGATAGATTTCCATTGAACCCTCAAACATTCTTTACCTAAACACAAGTTAGGTTAAGTTTGTTCCCTAAGATTTCGCATAGGGATTCTAGTTTTCTGATTTCTAGTTCGGTTGAGTGTGAACTATATAAACATCTGTAGAGTGTGAACTCAATAAACATTTCGGCCATCCTTTGAAGGATATAAGTTCCGCAGGTTAAGTTTGTAGAGTGAGAACTCGGTAAACATCTAAACCATCCCGTGAGGGGTATAAGTCCCGCAGTTAAGTTCGTTAAGGTTCCCCGTGTTAAGGGAAGAGTGGACGTAGAAGCGGGTTTCGTTTGAACCACTATAAAAAGTCTTGTGTGCATTTACTTGCTTTCTTATTGCTTTTACACTATTCACACAAACCGAAGTTTAAAACAAAGATACATATTCTAAGTTAAGCTCGACCGCACTAAGCAATCGATCCGATCGAGATTGACACCTTAGTCAACTGGTTGAAAACTGACTTAAGAATCTGAATTGAAAAAACTGATTTTTCACATGGGTTAAAACAAGCTTCCGCACCATTCAGTTAAACTGACAGATATCAAGTTGATCTGCCCTTAGGCACTCAGTAAGATTGAACATCAGTCTAAACTGATACACTAGCACTCTGATCGGGTAATCTGCAGTTCACACCGATCCAAGACAAAAAGTTTTGAAAGTCTATTCACCCCTCCCTCTAGACTTCCACCTCACAAAACCCGCTCGACCTACAAGTGGTGTCAAAGCAGTGGTTCTACAGACCACTGGCTTTGAGTATCATCGATTCTTGAGGAAGAATCTTTGTGGTCATTTGAACAGATCTTGAAAAACCGTTTTAAAAACTCATTAGTTTTCAAAATCACTCAGCATGGATAATACCTCTGGCATGTACCATGATTTGCCTAAGTTTTCAATTGATGAGTATGCAGAATGGGCCATATATATGTGCAACCATCTAGGATCGATAAGCGGCATAATGATGGAAGTCATTGAACGAGGACCCATCATTATATATCACGACAACCAAGTAGTTGGAGGAGATCCAGACTTTGCACCGGGAAGTCTTGTACGAAAAAGTCCAGCCCTGATGGATGCAGAAGAAAGAAAATTGTATACTCTAGATACAATCGCCAGGCATATAATCATGAAGACGATGGATAAAGTCACAAAGGAGAAGATAAAGTATCTCAAAACCACGAAAGCAATGTGGGATACTCTTGCTGAGATATGCGAAGAAAATGATCAGATTAAAGACAGCCGACTACAAGCTGAACTGGTGAAGTTTGAAAAGCTAAAGATGTTGCCCAACGAGACCATCAACGAGCTCGATTGGAGGATCACCATGTCAGTGAATAAACTGCGAGAACTTGGAAGAGAGATGTCAGACAAAGATATCAACTACAAGATCTTAAGATCTCTTACCAAGAAATGGGACATGAAAGTCACGGTAATCAAGGATTGCCAAGACATTTCAAAGATGAAGCTAAGTAGCTTGTTCCTAAGCCTTAAAGCTCACGAGTTCGATTTAATCGAAAGAGGAAAAGCAGATGAAGACGAGACCCCTGCTGAAGCCTCAACGTCTAAATCAGTTGCATTCAAAGCAACCAAAGAAGCAGATCAAGGTCATCGAACCTCGTTGAAAACATAATGAGTCAAGGTAACAGACGCTCGCTACTGTGAAACTTGAAAAAACAAATACTCACCTTTGGTAAGTATCGGAGATTCTACAAAGACTATCAAGACAACAAGAAACAGAGGCCAACCGACGGATCACTAGAAAGAATCGATCTGATGATCGAAGAGATCACAGAGAAGAAAAGAAAAGAGATGATCTGACAGGTGAGAGAAGAGATAACAGATCTGACAGAAGGAGTTCAGATTACCATCAGAAAGGGAAGTCACCTGACAGATCCTATAGACGGAGTGACTCACCTGGCAGAGGAAGTTCCGTAGATCGAGGATTGTGCTTCAACTGCGAGAAACCAGGTCACTACAGCACCAACTTCCCTAACATGACTCCCAGAGAAAGGGAAGAGAAACGGAACAGAAGAGAGCAACCCCTCAGAGATAGAAAAGCCCTGGTCGCTGACACATCTGGAATTGATGATTCCTATCTCCGCTTTCCGAGGACTCGCTACTCATCTCAGAGAAGACTTCGCCGATAAGCAAAGGTTGTTGACTTCCACGAGCATGAAGATCTGATATTCTCTTTAGATGACGATGAAGTCTGCCTGATGTCCAAGGAGGACCAATCTGAGGTAACCTCCAAACCTTCTGCTTTTTCAATTTCTACACCTGCTATCATTAGCACACCTGCTTGAGAGATTGACTTGCAGCTCTACTCTGAGCAATTACTTGATGATCTCTCTAATGCAATAGACACTTATACAATAGTGGAAGCTGAAAATGACAAGCTAAGGATCGAAATAATCAGCTTGTTAAAGAGAACGCCGCAAGAAAGCTACCGAATCGAAATCCGCTGAAACCGCCGTAGGTAACCGAGAACTTAACGCTCGAAAGATAAATCTTCGATCAGAGAAGCAGATCAAAGATCGCCTAGCAATCAACAAACAAAGAAGTCGATGATTTCAAAATCCTTCAAGCTAAATTTGATGAGCTATTCCGACTACATGAGAGTCTAAAATTCATCGAGGATAGTTTGCGCAAGAAAATAGAGGTTTTCACGGTCATCAAAAACCGCTCAAGATATGAACACCTATTTTCGAACGCCGACTAACAAGAAGGGAATTGGGTATGAGAACCCTTCTACATCCTCAAAAGCCCCGTTTGATTCACTTCAGAAGGGTGTAATCAAACGAGTCTCCTCGACAAAGATACACTAAAAGCTAAACTTGTATCCGATAAGGGAAAAAGACTCCACGAAAGCAAGTAAGGCAGTGCCTAATCGAAAAGGGAAAAGAAATGGACCCTAATCGATAAAGCATCACCGAGAATCAATCAGAAGAACCCAGCTTCAAGAAACCTCAACTCGATCAATGATTAGGTATCGTAAGAGACAACCCGTAAGAAGGAAATCTAATCTGAGACCCAATCAAGGTCACCGCCTAATAAGCAAGCTATAGGTAAACCGCAAAGACCACCTATGCCAAAAAGATATGAATCTTTTGATGGTAGCAAATCATACCTACCCTTATAACCGTGAGATCTAGGGCTAATGCACCGAGCCACAATCGATTAAAAGAAGACAAAATATAAAGAAAAATCCCAAGTCTTCTAAGTCATCCAAGGCCCACACCTAATAATCATACTAATCGAAAAGCATATAAAGAGACGATATGATTATGTTGATATGTATGGGAGACAAATCGCACCTTCTAATCTATCCGATTTTCATAGAAGTGCTTTCGCTTGTGTGGATCCCTAAATCCACCACTAACCCCCCAGACCCAATTCCAAAGGGGTACCTAAAGCCCCATTTGATTGCGGTTCATGGGGGATCGCCAACAAAGGAGGTGTACAAGCAACTATCCGGGTACATCGATAGTGGATGCTCAAGGCACATGACCGAAGCAAACATCTCCTTAGATCTTACAAAGAACAAGAAGGCCCACGGTACTCTTTTCGGTGATGATAACTTTGGTTTTACCAAAGGATTCGAACCTTAGAAAATGATGATGTACAAGTAATCGGAGTCTCAGATGTCGAAGGATTAAAGCACAATCTACTATCAAGATCACAATTCTCATATAACGGATTCAAATGAGTTCTCGAGCGACAAGTGTACGATTAGGAATCGAGCCACTCAACAAACCTTGTTAACTAGTTCAAGGAAAGGCACAATCTACACAACAGATTGGAACAGTTGCCCAAAGAATACATGCTTAATTGTTAAGAGCTCCAAAAGTAGCAGCTTGGCTCGCACAAAAGATTGAGTCATCCTAACTTCAAGACTCTTAACAAGATAGTTAGATGTCTTTGGTTGAGGGACTTCCGAATGAGATATTCTCCAAAGATCAGACATGTGCCGCATGTCAGAAGGGAAAACAAGTTAAAGCCTCATTCAAGGGAATACCGACCAAAGATCCAAGAGAGTAATCGCAAATCGCCCATATGGATCTATTCGGACCCGCCACACCAAATACCCTCAAAGGAAGCAAATATACTCTAGTAATCGTGGATGATTATTCCAAGTTTACTTGGGTTGTATTCTTATACAAGAAGAACGAGACAACGATAAAGATACCCGAGCCGCTCAAGAAGCTACAAAAACGAGAAGGGGTGTCAAAGATAGTAAAAATCGATCGATAAAGGTACAGAGTTCCCCGAATTCCTTTATTATCGATTTTTGCACCGAAGTTTGGTATACAAACATGAGACGTCACCGCAAGAAAACCACAACAAAATTTAGTAGCGAATCGGAGAAATAGAACTCTCAAGGAAGTCGCCGCACTATGTTAAATTAACATGCCACACCAAGCCGCTTTCGCGTATAAATCAACACTACATGCCATACTTAGAAATGATGTTCTCCGACTAAGACTCACTTCAAAACACCTTATGAACTGGGAAGGGCGTAAAACCTCGTGTTTCATACTTCCATGTTTTTGGGTGCAAGTGTTTCATACACAACAATGGGAAAAGTCATTGAAGACTTTTGAGGCCAAGTCGATGAGGGCATATTCTTAGGATATTCCTCATCCAAAGAAGGCTTTTCAGAGTTTACAACAAACGAACCCTAGTTGTGGAAGAAACACCCCATGTGGTCTTTTGATGAGACATCTTCGAACAAGAGAAAGTCGCCGTAACAAGCCGCATTGCATCAACCGCTACTTAACACGCGTAAAAATGGATCACCTAAGCATCAAGGAGAAAGAACTCAACACGTAATAAAGTACATCCTTAACTTGATCTTGTTGATTCAACAGTCAATCGCATCTAAAGGTACGCATAACCGCCGCGAAGAAGTTCCATATACCGAGATAAAGATAACTCGAACCATCCGTTTCGGGGGAACTCCGGTTCCTATTTAAATGTACATCGCAGACATGATGAGTCCAACATCACCGAGACATGTTCTTATCAAGTGGATCATAATTCGCACCACTCTCAATCACTAGTAATGAACTACTATCGATATGGATGATGTTTTCAAAAACAGACGACATCAAAACGTATGACCTCGGATTACCACCATCCAACCGATCCGATTATAGGAGACCCATCCGATAGAGTCAAAACTAGACATCGATTGGTGAAAGTGCCATGTATCGTTGTTATCTGCCTTTTTGAAGGAACCAACTACAAAGAGAAGAAGCTCTACAAGACGAAAAGTCGGATTCTAGCCATGCAGAGGAGGAAATGAAACAGCTTTGAGAGGAATCAAGTTTGAAATTGGTGGACCGACCAACTCATCAAGACGAATTGGCACGAAGTGGGTATTCAAGAACAAGAGAGATGAGAAAAATGTCATAATCGGGAATAAGGCAAGACTTGTTGCTAAGGGGTATTCACAATCGGCGGAATTGATTATGATGAGACCTTTGCACCGGGCCGCCGCTTAGAAGCCATTCGGGTCAATTTCGCATATCTTTGCCCACGAGGGTTCATCATGGTATCGATGGATGTAAAGAGTGCATTCTTAAATGGGGTACTAGCAGAGGAAGTTTATGTCTAACAACCTCCGTGCTTTGAAAAAAGGCAACCAAGTGTACCGCTTAAGGAAAGCTCTTTACGGCTTCAAACAAGCTCCTCGAGCTTGGTATGATACACTCTCTCGCTTCTTGATAGACAAATGGGTTCACTAAAGGAATAGTGGACATAACCTTATTCGTATAGAAGATGGAGAAGATATTCGATGGTTCAGATTTACGTGGGATCGACATCATCTTCGGATCTCCCAACAAGAAGCTATGTGAGAAGTTCAAAGAAATTGATGCAAGGGAAGTTCGAGATGTCCATGATGGGTCGATGAATTACTTTCTACGGGTTTACAAGTCAAGCAGAGTACGTATGATATTCATCTCGCCAAAGTAAGTACACAAGGAATCTACCGCAAAGTTTGGAGTTCAACATTGCAAGGAAGCCGTAATTCCCATGATGACCGGGTTCAAGATGGATCCGATGAAGATGGTCGAAAAGTTAATCGTAAAAAGAATATAGAGCTCGATTGATCACTACTATACCTAATCGCCAAAGCCAGACTGCACATTACTTTTTTTTTGTAGGTGTATGCGCCAGATTTCAAGCAAATCCAATGCAAAGCCACCTAGAAGCGGCTAAAGCGGATTCTCAAGTATCTCAAGGGATCAGAAACCTTGGTTTATTTTACCCATCGATGACAATCTAGAGCTTAGTGGGTATTCTCGATTCAGACATGGAGGTTGCGTAATCGACAGAAGTCAACCTCGTGTTCATGTCCGGCCGGGAAATAAACCGATCTCTCGGTTTTCGAGAGGTATATCGCTTCATGATCTACTACTAAAGCGTATTATATGGTCAGCAGAAGTTCGTTGTTCCCAATCGCTTCGCTAAGTCAAGAAATGAGGGATTACAACATCATAGCTAAGAACGCACCTATATTCTCGCGATGAATAGCGCTATTGCAATCATTCGTAATCCTCGTTTCTACATACAAGATGCAAGCATGTGGATGTCGACACCATTTTATTAGAGATCACGTTGAAAAGAAGAATATCGATGGAAAAGATCCATACCGACAAGCGTAAAGTCGATATCTTAACTAAGCCGCTAGCCGAGATCGATTCGAGAGTTATGCAACGAGCTAGGGCTTCGGATCTCGGAGAAAATGCACCAGATATGGTTGAAGGATCGATCTCCGTAACCAAATTGGTTAAAAGACTAACCAAGTTAAGTGGAATCATTGAGTTAGGAATCTCAACCGATCGATGACTAGACGAGGAGCCGATCCGTTCGGATAAGGAGCAGATCGAAAAGTCGATAAGTAGCCGATCCGGTTCGATAAGGAGCATCACCAAGATATATCGATTAAGGGGAACCGATCGATTGGAAGATTACTTTATAAGTCGATTAAAGTTGCAAATAACAAGCAAGTCAAGAGTAAAGCTACAGATCGATAAGTCGAAGAAACAACACAAAGAATGGAATAACAGAGTTTTTCATCGATAAGGACCCGAGGTCGATTTACAAGTTACAAGTGATATCACAAGCTACAAATGCTACAAGCTATCATCAAGTGGTATTATAAGTACAAGAAGACCCGGAGGTCGATACATAAACCATAAGCCCTAAGACAACCCTAGGCAGGAAGAAGAGAGAGAGATTTTAAAGAGTTAATGTTTTAGACTCTCCTCAACCCAAGGATCGAGAAGCTTCTAGAATCCTCGAAAGCCACTCTTAAAGCTTTTGAGAGGAGGAGCGAGAGCGAGCCTTGAAGGATCTTTTTAAGCTAGAGCCCTTAGACCTAAAAAATCAATGGGCTTTCCAAATTGTTAAATGGGACACAAAGGCTGTGTTTGGTCACAAAGACCATATGGCCATGAGTGTTTCATGCAAATATTGAGTTTGATACACTATTTTGTATATCAAACCCATGTTTTGTTTCGCACTAAGTCCATGATGCTTATTCCGCTATCTCGATAGGGAGCACAAGGTGCATACGATTAGGAGAAGTGCCTTCTCATTTGCCTTAGCGAACCGCATCCACGGTGGTAAAGAAGCTTAGCATTGATCGTATGTGAAATCTTAGATGATGATTTAAAGCAAAGTGAAGGAACACACAGGTTGATTTGAGAAGTCAATTCATTGAAAATGGCTAAAGGTTCCCACCTAAGTTTCACCGAAATAAGGAACTCATCTAAAAAGCATAAACAATATGCTAAAGAAGATGAAATGGTTTATGTTGTGTTGTTTGCCTAACACCCCAGGCTAATTTATAGAAGGAAATTAGGGGTATAAATGCAAATTTTATCTTCTCAAAAGATCTTAAGAGAAATTTGCATCGACAATGCGTCAGGAACACACGGCTAATGGTTGGATGAGTTAACGGTGTGATTAAATCACAGCATATCTATGCCATTATTACGGAATGTCAAATCGCGCCGATTTGGGAATCGAGGCGACTTTTGGACTCCCAAGTAAAAAGTTTTGGCGGAGTTGACTTCAAAGAATACGGGTGATTAGAAGAAGACCAAGGATGAAGTGTATCGATAAGTGGATCAAATAAGTAGTGAAGTGTTTCAAGCAAGAATCTGATCAGATAAGTGAGATATTGTTGGGAAATGCATGAGGCGATCATCAGATAAGTCAACAAAGTACCAGATCAGATCACCGTGGTAACTTATTGATTACAATATTAATCAGTCGGATACGCTCTCTTATTTATCTCTTTCTGAATACCTTACATGCGTTATTTAAATAATTGATTTATTTTACTGCTCATGACGCATGCTCGCAAAAAAAAAGCTTTAATGCGGACTTGGGAAAATGTTTTCAAAACGTTTTATTGCGATTTTTTCGAGTCCGAAAATGAGAAGACTACTTTTCTCAACCGTAAATCAAAATACTTTTTTGGCCGACTAATCTCAAATGCATCGATTTCAAAACACGGATACTTGAGTACTTTGGAAAGTTGTGCAAAAAGGTTTTCCCTCTTATTCTATAAAATCCATATCCCTCTCAGAAAACCGCTTTCCACTACTTCATCTTCTCAAAGTTCTTAAAAGATCAAATTTTTCAAAAACTTCAGAGAATTACTTTCGAGATCAATTGATTCTACTCTTCCGATTTCTAAAATCTTTCAAATCAATTTCTGGTAATTTCTTGTTTTAATTAATTGCATGATCTCAATTTCTCTCTGGTACCTAGGTTTACAAATCGTGATGATATATTTCTGTAATCTTTATTAGATCTAAACGTTTATTTGCTAAATTGATGCTAAAATTACTAGTTTGACTGAATTTATTGAAATATCTTACTCAAACTAAACATCAATTTGCATATCGTACAGAAATGGCATATCTTATTCCACGACCGGGCCAAGGGAAAAAGTTCTGCAATTTTTCATCGATGAAGAAAGACATCATTGATGAAAAGTACGTAATCTTCACCATCACCTCGCACTCTAATCGCCGGAAATTTCGAGTGCTTATGAAGCGTGGGACTTGAACGCTATTGCTCTACACATCAGAATATCATCCATGCACATGAAGCTCTAGAGTTTCTCTACAATCTACAGAGGGGTGAAGACATTGATGCTGACCTGATTTCTTCCGTTGGAGGACTCGAAGTGCGAAAGTCGAATGACGATCTCCGAGAGGATATTCGCCTAACTCGAGGAAGCATCAATCCGTAGACCTACACGACCGATGTAGGAGAAAATAAATTTCTTGAATTCGAAATTGTTGAGACCAAAGAAATAAGGAGAAAACGATTTAACTTTAAAAAGCCTCCTATCCCGAAGAAGAGAAAATATCGCCTTTCTTCTTGAAATTGTTCGTAAGGTGATCATGTGCTCAACCTACATTTTGATGCAAATACTTCAGACAAGATAAGTGTCATGGCTGCACTAATCAAGAAGGCTTCAGATATCGATTGGTTGGGTATGGTCAAAGCAAGACTGAGAAAAGACTCCGGGAAGTTTGAACTGACCCAGAGCAATGAAGTGTGCTTATCTTCCAAGTGCTCATTCATACACAAAAATTTATCATTCTCACGATAAAGCCGCCACAAAAATTATAAATGGATCGAGAATGGAGCAAAGATATATCAAGCAAAGCACAAGGCCATATTGGGCAAAGATGAGTCCCTACCTGGACAATCCGATGAGGATCTAACTCCTTATGTGCCCAAACCCAAGGGAGAAAAGAATGGAAAAGATAAGGCAACTGCATCGTCTGAAGTGCAGAAAAAGGTCGTTCCAGAGAAGAGGATGAAGAGGAAGGATCTGGCCAAGAAACCAGATGCTCAAAGGAAACGCCGTAAGAGAGTCTCATATCCTCTCGAAATCGCTTCCAAGTTCGCCCAAAGAAGTCAAGAGAACGGCGATCCGATGCAAGTAAGATCGAAGAAGAGATAACAAATCCGCCCGAGCCAACTATCGAGAAGTAAGGAAGAGCAGATGATCGCAAAGCAGAAGGAGAGAAATCACCGAGGGGACAAAAGTGGAGCAACTGGAGGAAGAATCACCATCCGATTCTTCGCCTCACCAAGATCTTCCAAAGAGAAAGATCGCCAACGCCCACTTCCAAATCGCCATCACCCTCTCCTCAAAAGTCATCACCACCATCCTCTCCCCAAAAAACCTTCTCACCCTCACCCTCGCCTATCAGATCACCAACATCTCCCACACCACCAATCAATGAACCCATTCAGGAAACTGAACACCCTCAACACGCTGAAAACGAACTTGAACTACAAACATCCCAATCCCCAATCAAGTCTCAAGAACCTGAGAGATTCGACAAGCGAGTGTCCGTCTCTCATAATCCCTTCAATACCAGAACCGTGCTTGCATCACCTGCTCCAGAAAGCCCCATCATAAGGATAATGAAGCAACAGATCAAGGAGTATCTGATGGATCTATGCCCTGAAATGGATCAACATCCTGGCATCCAACAACAGATAGAAGAGATAGTGTTCTGGAGGGATATCAGACTGAAGAGCATTGAAGAATTTCTGATTCTAATGACAACTTTGGGATCAGATTTCTTTGTAGACTTGGAGTTGAAATGTCTAAACAATGCTGGGATTGAAAGTGCTGTTGAATTGGCATCTGACGATGATATCAGATGGTTAATTCATGAAAGGTTCGGTATTGCTGATAACAGGGAGGAAACCGTTCAAACTCCTACAGATCATGAGAGAGCTGCCGATGAACCAAGAATGGGTGCTGCAGATGAGACCCGACTTGGCAAGGCTTCAACATCTGAACAGACTACTACGATGAGCTCTGATTCCCTAGATCATCATACTCAGAAGATTCAAGATGGGATCAAGGCTGCATTTGAAGACAAATTTGCAGCGCACTCAACAGATCTGATGAAGCGATTTGAAGATGAGCAAGCAAAACTAGTTGACAAGGAACGAAGTCACACAGTTGGGATGCACAATGCCATCCTTGCTGAAGTAATGCAACTAGTATATCCTCTTGCCGAGAAGCTCAAAATCCAAATCGACAAACTCTCGCCAGATATAGATGCTCAATCGAACACGTGTACTTTTGGAAAGTGTCCGCATCCTCGACAAAACCAACAACCACTGGATACGGGTTGGAAACATTTTCTAGCTTTCTACGAATCGAGCAAGACAGAAATTGAAATCGCTTCGAGACGCTTTCTACACTCCTCAAGACATTCTTCGCCACTGCTCGATCACCTCTTGTTGTCGAGGAACTTATAGAGGAGATCTCACGGCAATTAACCGCCTCGAACCAAGAAGATGTCCAACCTCTTTGATGAAACCAAAAAGGGGGAAGGAAAAGAGAATAAAGAGAAGAAAGAAAAATAGACTCGCATACGCTTGGTAACTTTTTTCATCTCTACCAAAACCATCAGATTCGACTTGCCACCACTCCATCTACCGATCTCGCTATGGAAATGAAAGAAACCGTGGAGCAACATAGCAAAAAGATCGCCGAAAGGTAAAAGTGCTCTTTTCAGAGGTTACCGCCAGAGTCAATAAGATTGAAGATTTTTTCTTCATTCGCTCGTAAAAGAATGGAAATCGATGATCGTGCCAAGAGCCTTGAACTCGCTAAGAAATTAGTCAAGAAGACGAACAAGATGAACCCGAAAGCGCACTCGAGGAGAAAGAAAGGCAAAGGCAAGATGATGAAAGAATCATGAAGATCGAGAGAAAGGCCAATTATTCTCCACCAAAAGCCGATGACTCTAACAAGTTCAAGAGCGCATAAGACAGAGAATAAGAGAGGCCGCAATCAAGAAGCGTATTAGCAGAGGCTAAGGGATCGAACATCGCTTACATCCGGAAGGAAGAGGAAGAACGGTTGCAGCAGAGGAGATTGCTTGGGAGAAGAATGCCCTTTTTGGCACTGTTAAAGGCATCCTCCGGTAGACTCGCAAGATCTCGCCTGCACGGGATCGATCGAGGAGAATGGTTATGTGACGCCTACATCCTCGAGAAGATTCCAATTCATCAAGATCGATCAAAATGATGATGAATTTCGAACCGTTAGAAACAAAGTATCCGCACTTCTACCAGATAAGTGATGAAAGAAGGCAAGATCATGTCACTAATACCGTAAGCTCCACCCTTTGAAATACTCCTTCCACCTTTGCGGCCCGCATAACAAGCTAGATCCTCGTTAAATTCAAGAATATCTACTATGGACTTGTCAAAAAGGAGGGATCCATAGAAGAGAAGAGCCGACAAACTAATGCAAAGGATGTACAGATGTTTGCATCCCCAAAGAACTACAAATGTTCAAGTACACCTAAAGAAGACAACTTGGAATCGATGATGATAGGTACGCTTTTCATGTATTCTATAATGCACCCACCTATCCAATGAAATATTCCATCTCACCGATTCTAAGACAAAGATCTCATTATCTTCGAGGTATGTATCGATTACATTATCTACATTTCCATTCATGGTATCTGCTTTTCCGATTAAGTGTGATTAAGTGTTTTGGTTCCATCAAAATGGGGAAATTGTTGGGAAATCAGAATTTAGTTTTGATGGAAGTTCCAAAACAAAGTTAGTAATAGGACCAAATCGGACCGGTTAGAATGATCGATGACTTAGAATCGATTAAGATGACCAAATTTAAATGTATAGATAGTCGATGTAAAACATAGGTCACATATTGAGGGGGAACTCAATATGTATAGGTCGTCGAAGTATCGATGACCCAGATAAGGTCGATGATCAAGACTAAGCACAAATCAAGACAAGAAGTCAAGATCGTGAAGACAAGAAGACATCAAGGCTCGGGATGAACTGAACTCAAGACTCCGAAGAAGATGAACTCAAGACTCAGATGAACTCAAGACTCAGATAGACACTTAAGACTCGGGATGAACTCAAGACTCAGATAAAACCTCAAGACTCAAGAATAAACTCAAGACTCAAGATGATCAATACACCGAGGCTCGTGAGACACCAAGATCAAAAGACCAAAGACCTATATCGCCAGAGTCTGCGATATTGAGCTAAGACAATGTGCATCCGAAGACTCAACAAGGTAGATCGATCGCATTCGATCAAGTCACCACACCGTAACAATCTAAAAGATACACCGCATAAGACGAATCTTCTACAAAAGGAATATCAATCGCCTAACGGACAAATTTCAAATGCCACCACGGGCTGCCGGAGAAAGCGACATGTGCACAAAAAGAGCCGACAATGCGGATACGACGTCATGGACAAAAAATGGCGCTTAATGATGCCTACGGCCACGCCGATAATTGGAGCACGCCACAATCATATCCTACAACCTACCTAATATAGCCCGAAATTCAAATTGCTCTCCAACGGCTCTTTGATTTCGAGGTCTATAAAAATGGGATTGCTTGTCAATTGAAGACAAGAGAGACAACTAGCAAAGAACGAACATGGAGACACCAAGAAAAAAAGCAAAAAAGCTACAAAGAAAATCTCCGCCAAAAGAACACTATTTTTTTAAGATTATTCTTAGAGTGTTCATCCCATTAGTTCTTAGCAAGAAATCCTATCCACTAAAGATTTTTGGCTACCTAAAACACCGTGATATATTTCTAGTTGAACCTCAAACATTCTTTACCCAAACGCAAGTTAGGTTAAGTTTGTTCCCTAAGATTTCGACTAGGATTCTAATTTTCGATTTCTAGTTCGGTTGAGTGTGAATTCTATAAACATCTCAGAAAGTGTGAACTCAATAAATATCTCGCCATCCTTTGAAGGATATAAGTCCCGCAGTTAAGTTTGTAGAGTGAGAACTCGGAAACATCTCGCCATCCCGTGAGGGGTATAAGTCCCAAGAGTTAAGTTCGGTTAAGGTTCCCTGTTTAAGGGAAGAGTGGACGAAGACGGGTTTCGGCTCAACCACTATAAAAAGTCTTGTGTGCATTTACTTGCTTTTTATTGCTTTTACACTATTCACACAATAACCGAAGTTTAAAACAAAGATACATATTCTAAGTTAAGCTCAGTCTGCACAAAGCAATTAATCTGATCAGATTGACACCTTAGTCAACTGGTTGAAAACTGACTTAAGAATCTGAATTGATAAAACTGATTTTTCACACGGGTTAAAACAAGCTTCCGCACCATTCAGTTAAACTGACAGATATCAAGTTGTTCTGCCCTTAGGCACTCAGTAAGATTGAACATCGGTCCTAAACCGATACACTAGCACTGACGGGTAATCTGTCAGCTCACACCGATCCAAGACAAAAAGTTTTGGAAGTCTATTCACCCCTCCCCTCTTGACTTCCACCCTCACAAAACCCGTTCGGGACCTACAGTTGGCCCTAAGTTTATACTCGTTTTATAGCTTTGCTGAAAAACCTTCCTTTTAATGGAATAGTGATTAAGGTTGTGATTCAGTTAGATGCAACTTCAGTGGATTGAGTCCAACTGAGTATCAGTGAAAATATGCTTTCAGCTAAAGATATGCAACAAATAATCAATGCAAAACAGAAAGCAAATAACACAGCAAGTTATATTGGTTCAGAGACTCAAGCTCCTACGTCCACTCTCTCTGACTCTTCAGAGAAATTCCTTAATCACCTCCTAAGGTTTTCTAACTACCTCTATAGTTTACTAACCTTTCTACTTCCTAAGGTTTTCTGACTACCTCTGTAGTTTACTAACCTTTCTATTTTGAGCTTTCAGACTACCTCTGTAGTTTACTTACTCAAAACACACACAAGCTTTCTGACTATCCAAGATAGTTTACACTTCTTCTCTAGAGTTTTCTCACCAACAATCACACTCAAACTACCTTACAAAGGGTTTGGGGTTTCTTGGTTGGTTTCCAACTAGGATGAGATATCCTTTACAATTAAGTACAATGCAAAGGCTAGGATATCTCTACTAAGCTTTGGATATATCTTATCAAAACTAGGCTTAGTGAATGAGCTCTCTTCAATGTAAAGCACTTGGGAAATTCTTGGGTTTTCGAGTGCTTCAACTTGCAATAATAAGTTTGAGCTCTTGAGTTGCTTACAAATTTCCCGTAACCTTCAATGTAGATGGTCACAAGTATTTATAGGCATACACCAAGGTCACTCTTGAAAAACTATCCGTTGGAAGAGATAGCTCCTTGAGTTTCCTCTTATGGTGTGTGATGAACGGCTATATTTAGGGTTTGACACTCCCTAGCATGTTTTAGGCAATATGCTTTTCATGCAGCCAGTCACCACTTTTTACAGTCTGGAACATAGTACTACTGACATGCTTCAGTGACCTGTCGCTTTCTTCAGTCTTCTTTGCTCTTCAGCTCTAGCTCTTCAGTTCTCTTCTACCTCATCCACAGGAACTTCAAGGTTAAACATCCCATAATACCTTTTCTTCAACTCATCTCTTTCCTTGATGATATCTGGGTTGTTACCTGTCAGGCCTAACTGGATGGCATATTGAGCAATCTCCTGAGAAATGGTTGTTTCATTTACCAAGCCATTCTCTAGCCTAGGAGGAGGGTAAGTTTATGGACCAGGGGCAGTTATCTGAACTTTTCCTTCATCCGGAAGATTGATCCAACTTTGTAAGTACTTCGGATAGAAGGTCAGCAGATAGTCAATGAATGCTTCATTAGAATCTGAGCTCTCCCCTCTCCATTCTCTTAGCAATTCGTAGTAAAACCAGAATGTTCTTTTAATCTCTTCCCACGCATCATTGAACTGGATTGGCATCCACTTGTCAATGTGCGGCCACTTTTGTGCTTTTGTTGTCCCTCTCCTCTTGCTCGCGAACTTCTTGAAACCACTTCTTCGCCTCTGCTCTTCTTCCTTCTTTTTCCTTATTAAAGGCACTCCTGAGACTGAAGCAGCAGTTTTCTTGGCTTGCTCGACCTGAAGTGATCTCAGAGCTCTTTTGGTATTGAAGACTTCCTTCTGCGGCTCCTCTTCAGACTCTTCAATATCCATTATCAGCTTCCTCTGAGTTGGCTTAGAAGCCTTAGCTCTTTTTCCTTCGGGCTCAACAAATGCCATAGCCTTCCTTTTGATAGGCAGTTCAGCACCGGCTAGGCTTGTTCCAACCCTTCTTCTAGCACTCAGCTTCTCAGCAACTACTTCTTGCATGGTTTCCTCAGAAACTTGAGTGTAGACAGGCTTCTCCACCTTCTTGAATTTCAGCTTCTCAGAGGCTTCAACTTCTTTCAAGGCTTCAGAAATGTCTTTCTTCTCAGCTTCTTTATCAGCCTTTCTATCCAAGGTGTGTGCCAATAATATTCTCAGATCAGCTCCGGGTCTTTCCCCCTTCTTGGCACTATACCTTGGCAGAAGTTTGGATAGTGTTGTGTCCATATGGTATTGTTCCTTGCTGACACTTCGCACTTCTCCCGCCAACTGATCTTGTTCTTCTTCTAGCCTCCTCAGGTGGTTCTTCGCCATTGAGAACTCTTCAGACATTTGGGCAAACTGGTTGGAGAGAGCTTCTTTGAACATATCTGTCATCTTGGTCATGAGCATGGAGCTCATTTCCTCAACAGCATTTTTGACAAGCATCTCATTCTTCTCCACCAATTTGGCTTCAAGAAATTAAGTCCTCTCCTGATACTTTTGCTTCAGCTCTGCACTCATTTCAGCTTTGACTCCATCCATCTTTTCTTCCATCTTTCCTTCCATGGCAGTCAGCTTTTCAGTCAGAGTAGTCTGAAGTTGTATCAGGTCTGAAGAAGAACTCAGACTTTACATCTTCTGGTTCTGGTTGGCCAATACTTCTTCAATCTGAGCAACTTTGTCCATGATTAGCCCAACCTTCTCCAGCTTCTCCACAATGGGAGTGAGATCAATCTCAGGAGCATAAGAGATTTGCTGCTTTTCCTGAGCTGGTTGCTCAGCCTGAGTCTCAGTCTCAGCCTGAGCTTCAGCCTCAATCTGAGCTTGGGTTTCCACCTGAGCCTCAGTCTGCATATCAGACATTTCAGAATTAAAGATAGAAACTTCAGTAATCTTGGCATAATTTTTAGTAGTGCCAAAAGTTACCTGAAGAGAACTAACTTCAGTCTGAGGATGTGTGACATCAGGCTTTCCAGCATCAGTGCTATCTTTCTCCATCTGAGATTGACTCTCATCATTCCCCTGTTGGTCCCCATCTTGGTTTTTGTCTTTGGAGCTCGGGGCACCAACCTCAGCTTTTTCCCTTTCAGCAAGCTTCCTTTTAACCAGCTCATCAAAATCTGACACTTTCATCCTGAGCTTGGTTTTTCTGAATCCTGAGAACTGAGTTAAAACAGTTGTCTCCTCATTCCACCAGTCTTCACCTCTGAATGAAGCAATGTTGAGCATTTCAGGCAGGGTCTGGTTGAGAATGTAGACTGTTGACCTCAGTCTGAAAAATAGATCCTGGAGGTCAGGGAATGTGCTTAGCTCAGGGTACTGGTCTAGTATGAACCATTCCCCCTTGCTTCGCCACTCAGTCTCTTCCGCTTCGCCCTTGTTCTTCTGAGGAATCAAGGAATGGATCACTCAGGAGCTCATCAAGGTTCAACAGCTCCTGAGGCTCAGCAAAATCTGAGGATTGGACAGGCAACTCCTCAGGTTGAATCTGAGCTGGCTCTGAGGTCTGAGCAGGCACTTCCTCAGTAGGAATCTGAGTTTGTTCTGAGGTCTGAGGTCCTTTGAAAATTTCTTGAGAGAATTTGTCTGAGCTCAGGGACGTCTCAAGAACCTCAGAGAAGACTTGCTCCTCAGTTTGCTCCTGTGTCGTGGATACAACCTGTGCCAACACTTGTAAAGGCGATTTCTGAGCTTTTTGGCCCTCAAGTTCCACCTCCTCAGGCTCACTCACCTCCTCCTCAGTGGAAATCAGCATCCTTCTGCGCTTGGGAGCAAGGGTTTTCTTCCTCATGGCTTCTCCCTTCTCCATCTTCACCTCCAACAAAGCCTTCCCCCTGGCTTGATGGGCTTCTTCAGCAGCAGCAGGTGATTCCACTTTCTTCTCTTTCTTCCCTTTCAAAGTCTTTCTAGTAGATGTAGGCTTGAACATGACCTTAGACTCTGGGATGGGAGTGGAGTTAGCAAAGATATCCTCCTCTTCGCGGCACATCTCCAAAATAAAAGCTATTTTGGTTGCATGGAGAATCTTGCCTTTAATCGTAATAGAATCATCCTCCTTCTTGATTAGCTTGGCATGGTCACTCACCACTCTGATCAGATACTTCAACCAATTGAAATCTTTGGTGGGTGAATCTTCGAATAGCAGCCATCAATCTAAGCTTGGGAGTGCTTATCTGCTCAAAACTCCCTGATCGACTCATTATGAACTTACTAACAATATCTAGCAAGACTCTGTACTTCGGCTTCAAATGTCGTTTATGCAATGTAGCCTCAAACTTAATAGGATGCTCTGTTATCCTATCAAGGTATTCCTGTTCTCGACCCAACATATAAGTCGTGGGATCCTCTCCTCTATCACACAACTCAAATACATCATTTAAATTTTTAGGGATTATATACACCTCCTGTACAAAATCAACGTATTTAGAGCTATGTTCTAGATGGGAAACAGTAATCTGGGACTCGATACCATCCTCATCATCTAATCTCAGATTCGAAATGAACTCTATTACCTCCTTAGAGTATTCTGCTTCCGATTGGCTTGCGACGAGATTTGTAAGCTTTGCGATTCGTATCAAATGCAGAGCCTTTTCTTTGTGGGTAGCGTTGGACGGGCTTTCGAGCGACACCACATATTCGTACCATGGCTTGTTGGAAATAGCCAGTTTATCAAAGATTGAGAAAATCATTTTGAGGATTTTGAATGTAGGGTTTTGAAAATGACGAAGGTTTTCTCTGGGCAAAGATGGGTTTTGAGTTTGCAGAGAATTTTTGGAGACGAAGGTTTTATGAAATTGGGCTTGAATGGCTTATTAAATGGATATATAGATCGATTCGTGGGTAATCGTATCGATTGATAAAAATCAACGATTGAGATTAATCACAGACTAATCGGGTATACTAAAGGACGATTTCACAAATAATACGCCGCCATTTTAACCTTATTGGTGATTAATTGAATCAGAGCAATTAATGATTGTTGACCTTCTTCGGCATTTCAAAAGGTCCCGCCCAAAACATTCTCTTCAGGTGTTATGCTATTTATTGCCAATGATTTCTGAGCTTCAGTTGGACAATAAATGAATTGCATGAGTCATTACTTCTTCAGACTAATTTCCCTCTATCAGTCTTACTGAGTATTGACCTTGATAAAATGTCAGTATGATACTGAGTACTGAACGGGGTCAGTATGATACTGAGTACTGAGCTAGATCAGTATAATAGTGAGTACTAACCTTCAGTATATCTGAGTTTCCTAAGACTCAGTTCAATATTTCCAATTTTATCCTGAGTTTCTCAGTAGAATTCTGAGAAAACTTCATGCATCTGAAAACCTTCAATTTTTCAGATTTACTCTATACACCTGGATCCAACATCCCTAATTCAACTGATAGTTCCTGAAATCTTGATTCAGCCAAAGGTTTAGTCAAGATATCAGCTCTCTGCTTATCAGTATGAATCTCAGCTTGTTTTACTTGAAGTCCAAGAAGAAATTCATCTCACCCAACAATGACATCTCAGACATTCTCCTTTTATCAGGGCTATGATGTCTTCATTCAGCTCAGTGCCCTTTTCTGTTTACCTGAAAAATAGATTAGTTCTGTGGTGCCCATTTGGTGTAGGGTCCTATCAAGTTAGTTGTACCTTTTGGAATCCAAATCTGCCTGACAACTCTAATCACTTTAGAGTGGCTGGTCTGTCTTCCATAAATATCTACATACACATTTACTACTCTAGGTGCCTTAGCAGTATCCAGTGTATGAGTGCTAGCCTTGGCATGAACATGAGCCTTATAATTTTTCTTGGGTACAGGCCTTTTGTTCCATTGCTTTGGCTTTTGTGCAACTGGTCTGAGTCTCTGTTGACTTGGGTTCAGGTAACCTTTACCCTTAGGCAAGTGGAGTTTGGGTTGCCTGTACTGAAATTGGGGTCTTTCAGTAATCTGAGGACTTGGTCTTTTCAGTTGAGAATGTCTCTGCTGAGTGTTTCTCTTCTGAAAATTCCTCTGCTGGTTCAGTGCAGATCTTTTCAGGTTTGCATTCTTAGCCTGAGGCTTCGAAGTACTAGCCTGAAAATTTCCTACTGAGTGGTCAGGTTTTCTAGCCTTTACCTGAGGTTTGGGCTTTCTTACCTGAACATTCAGTTTTTCTGGAACCATAGGTCCTTTTCCCTTGTCTAAAACCTTGGGCATTTCTTCAGCCCGAAGAATGGGTGCCACTTGTTTAACAAAGACAGTCTTCTTGCTACTAGAAGCAGCATTCAGATGACCTTGTGAGGTTCCCCCTGGAATGTATCCCAATCCAGATTTTATATTGGCAGGTCTCTGATAACTCTGAATTTCATCTATTACTTTAGATGCAGAATTCAATAGAGTTGGCTTTCTCTGCGCACTATCCTCACACTTTTGTAGAGTTTCATGCTTCTCAAAGAGGTCATTGAACTCAGTTCTGATCAGCTGAATTTCCTCAGTGGATTTCTCTAGTTTTCCATTTAGGGTCTCTATCAACTTCTCTTTCTCTGAGAGTTGTACTTTCAGAACATCTAGTTCATCAATAGTTCCCATTAATTGAGAAGTGATCTCATCATTAATAGAGTTTTTCCACTTAAGATTTTCAGCAATCAGTTCTTTGTTCTGCTCTTGAGTTTCATTTAGCAGTTCTTGTAACACAGCATAGTCCTTCATAAGACTCTCAAAAGAATCCATCAGGTCAAATTGACTGTTTACAGTAGAACTTGACAACTCATGTGCTTGTGTAGGAACAACAACAGAGATAGAAGAACTTACCTCTCCTACAGCCATGAGGCAGATGTCATCACTGTCACTTTCTGAACACATCTCATCTGAGGAGCTGGAACTTTCTTCAGACTCCTTTTCTTCCTTAGCAATCTCAGCAAGTGTATCCCATATTTACTTTGCATTCTCACAATGAGAGATCTTCCTCATAACACCATCATCAATAGTGTTATATATTGTATCTTTGGCAATATAGTCAAGATTGACTAGCTTCCTCTCCTCAGGAGTAAGTTGATCATCAGACTTAGGAAATTCAGTCCTGGGATCATTTCTCTCATTTTCTGTAACTCTGGGATTCACCACAGTGAATTGGAATGGTCCTTCAGAGACCACTCTCCACATACGTTCATGCTTAGAATACAGGTGAGCCTGCATTCTCAATCTCCACAAATCATAGTTCTCTACTGAGAACATGGGAAGTTTCTTAGAAGGCATTATGTTTGAGCCTTTTAAGATTTTAGTAAATAGATCTGTTCAGTAGACCATAAGAATCTTTTAGCAAATTAGACTTTGGTCAACAAAGCAGGTCGTCAAGTTGAACCACTGCTCTGATACCACTTATTGGTATCAGATCAGAGACAGGTTTTAAAATAGATCAATTCAGGTGGTCACTCTAAAATTAGTGAACCTTTTGAACTCCTGCTCTGATACCACTTGTTGGTCCCGGTGCAAACGAGTCTTACACGTGTATCGCGGGGGAATACACGTGTTTAGTGATTTTAAAAAAAATTCTTCCCTGAGATCAGATGGGTCAGGTTGTCCTGATGATTTGGCCCTGAGAAGCACAGATCGCCCTGAGTCAAAGTCTACCTGAGACAATGATCCTGAGCTGCTTTCAGAAACCTCAGATAATCCCAACTGATCCTGAGTACTTTCAGAGATACTGAATTGCTTGAATAGCTACTCAGATGTGCGGAATGGTTGGCCCCAAGTTTATACTAGTTTTATAGCTTTGCTGAAAAACCTTCCTTTTAATGGAATAGTGATTAAGGTTGTGATTCAGTTATATGCAACTTCAGTGGATTGAGTCCAACTGAGTATCAGTGAAAATATGCTTTCAGTTAAAGATATGCAACAAATAATCAATGCAAAACAGAAAGCAAATAACACAGCAAGTTATAGTGGTTCAGAGACTCAAGCTCCTACGTCCACTCTCTCTGACTCTTCAGAGAAATTCCTTAATCACCTCCTAAGGTTTTCTGACTACCTCTGTAGTTTACTAACCTTTCTACTTCCTAAGGTTTTCTGAATACCTCTGTAGTTTACTAACCTTTCTATTTTGAGCTTTCTGACTACCTCTGTAGTTTACTTACTCAAAACACACACAAGCTTTCTGACTATCCAAGATAGTTTACTCACTTCTTCTCTAGAGTTTTATGACTACCTCTGTAGTTTACTAACTCTTTACAACTCCAACTCACCAACAATCACACTCAAACTACCTTACAAAGGGTTTGGGGTTTCTTGGTTGGTTTCCAACTAGAATGAGATATCCTTTACAATTAAGTACAATGCAAAGGCTAGGATATCTCTACTAAGCTTTGGATATATCTTATCAAAACTAGGCTTAGTGAATGATCTCTCTTCAATGTAAAGCACTTGGGAAATTCTTGGGTTTTCGAGTGCTTCAACTTGCAATAATAAGTTTGAGCTCTTGAGTTGCTTACAAATTTCCCGTAACCTTCAATGTAGATGGTCACAAGTATTTATAGGCATACACCAAGGTCACTCTTGAAAAACTACCCGTTGGAAGAGATAGCTCCATGAGTTTCCTCTTATGGTGTGTGATGAACGGCTATATTTAGGGTTTGACACTCCCTAGCATGTTTTAGGCAATATGCTTTTCATGCAGCCAGTCACCACTTTTTGCAGTCTGGAACATAGTACTACTAACATGCTTGATGACTGTCGCTTTCGATGTCGATAAAAGTCTGATGTTGTCTTCCCTTTGATTGGTTGTTGTCTTCAGTTAAATGTAGACAAACATAACGGCTCTTTTTGGTCAATATCTCTAAGTGATATAAACTTAACAACACTTAGTTTTAGTTAATTTTGTCTGCATCTGAATGTCTTGGGCAATATCTATTTTTCTAAGTAATCGCGTTCTTCTCAGTATTGTATCCTTCAGATAGATATTTTTAGTGCCTCGGAACATTGGGTTTTATCTTGAGCATTGATTACATTCTTGAAGTCTTGATGAATTCTTTGTGCCTTCAGATATCCTTTGTCTTGATCTTGATGATACATCTTGAGTCTTGATGTCTTCGAATCTTGATGTCTTCTAAGTCTTCATTGTCTTCTGAGTCTTCAGAGACTTCTGAGTCTTCAGAGACTTCTGAGTCTTCTGAGTCTTCTGAGTCTTCATAGATATATTGGTGATATCTTTGAGTCGTCATCTTTGATCTTGATTTCTCGATTTCTGCTTAGTCTTCGATTTCTCGATTTCTCCTTTGAGTCTTGATTTCTCGGTTTCTCCGAAGTCTTGATTTCTCGATTTCACTAAGTCTTGATTTCTCGGTTTTCATCTTGAACTTTTAAAACTTCGTTTCATACTGAAACTTCAGTTTCTTCATAAACTTACTGAGTCTTCAGAATCTAACCTGATCTATATCTCACGACTATACACGCATGAGATAACATCCCTAACACTCTAAAACTGAATCCTGACTCAACTATCAAGATTATCCTGAACATGTCATACTCAGGGGTTTTGGGATCTAATCAAAATCTTCTTTATTAAATTCATCTCCCAACAACCCTTACTTATCCTACTACACTCTAGTGGATCGGTTAAGGTATTTAATTTATTTTTGGGTGCCGGCGACAGCACACCAACCTTCTAATGAAAAAGGAATTCGTTCCTTCTTGGGACATCCCGGCTTCTATAGAAGTTTTATAAAAGATTTTTCCAAACTCTCAAAACCCCTCTCTCATCTACTTGAAAAGGATGTCCCATTTGTGTTCACTAATGATTGTCTTGAAGCTTTCTTAGCATTGAAGGAAGCACTTATAGCCTCTCCGATTTTGGTGACTCCGAATTGGGACGAACCGTTCGTCCTCATGTGTGACGCGAGTGATTATGCAATTGGGGTGGTGCTTGGGCAAGTCAAAGAGAAGAAGTTTAGGGCAATCTTTTATGCATCAAAGATTTTCAACTCCGCTCAAGCCAATTACACCACAACGGAGAAGGAGCTATTGACCGTTGTCTATGCTTTTGATAAGTTTCGCCCCTACCTTGTAGGGGGGTAAACTATTGTGTACACGAACCACGCAGCAATTCAGTGCCTTATGGCCAAGAAGGATGCAAAGCCAAGGTTGATCCGATGGGTGCTCCTCCTTCAAGAATTCGACATAGAGATTCGGGATAAGAAGGGGACCAAAAATGTGATAGCCGATCACCTTTCAAGGCTAGAAAGGGACAAGGTCTTTGTAGAAGAAGAGACCGAGGTGAATGAGGAATTCCCGGATGAGAAGCTTTTGAAGTTGGAGGAGCTCTTTGAGGAAGTTGAGAGTGTTTCCGTGATGAGAATTGAGGTGAAAGAACCTTGGTATGCGGGTTTTGCCAATTATTTGGTTTGTGGAAAGCTTCCCGATGAAATTCCTTCACATGCCAAAAAGAAATTTCTCAAAGATGTGAAGAGTTTCATTTGGGACGATCTGGTGCTCTACAAGAGAGGTCAAGATTCTATCATGAGAAAGTGTGTTCCAAAAGAAGAAGTTGAGGAAATCTTGACCCATTGTCACTCTTTACCTTGTGGGGGTCATTTCAGAGCATCAAAGACGGGGATGAAAGTGTTACAATCGGGCTTCTATTGGCCCACGATTTTCAAAGATAGCCAAGAGTTCGTTCAAAGATGTGATCAACGCCAAAGGATGGGAACTATAACCAAGAGGGATGAAATGCCTTTGAACATTTTCTTAGAGGTTGAGATTTTTTACGTTTGGGGGATTGATTTCATGGGACCGTTTCTTCCTTCATTTGGATTCATCTATATCCTTGTGGGGGTGTATTATGTGTCAAAATGGGTTGAGGTCATTCCTACCAAGCTCAATGATGCAAAGACCGTTATTTAATTCCTCAAGAAGAATGTGTTCACCCGATTTGGAGTGACAAGAGCCTTGATAAGTGATGGGGGTACCCACTTTGTCAATCGTTCCATGGAAAAGTTGTTTGGGAAGTATGGGGTTAAGCACAAGGTCGCCACCGCATATCACCCACAAACCAATGGATTGGCGGAGGTTTCGAATCGTCAAATCAAGCACATCTTGGAAAAGACGGTGAACTCAAATAGGAAAGATTGGGCGATTCGCCTTGATGATGCCTTGTGGGCCTACCGAACGGCTTATAAAACTTCATTGAACATGTCTCCATACCAACTCGTTTTTGGAAAATCTTGCCATCTTCCAGTGGAGCTAGAGCACAAAGCCTATTGGGCCACTAAACAATTGAACATGGATGGTGACAAGGCTGGGGATAATCGGTTGCTTCAACTCCATGAGTTAGAAGAGTTCCGTGAGAACGCCTATGAGAGCTCCCGAATTTTCAAGGAAAAGACTAAGCGTTGGCACGACCAAAGGATTAAAAAGAAGGAGTTCAAGGTTGAAGATAAGGTACTATTGTTCAATTCCTGGTTGAAACTCTTTCCCGGGAAGTTGAAATCTCGTTGGAGTGGTCCATTTGAGGTAGCCAAGGTCTTTCCAAGTGGTTACATGGAATTGAAGAATGAAAAGGGTGACCAATTCATGGTCAATGGTCACCGGGTCAAGAATTACCTTTCCACATCCCAAGTTGGGATCGTTGGTGTCGATTTTCTTGAATGAAGTTGTGCGACTTTAAGCTACATCTAGCAAAGGATGTTAAACCTAGCGCTCAATGGGAGGCAACCCATTTTTACCGTTTTTATATGTTCGTGTGTTAGTTTGATTGTGTTTTGTATAGTGTTGTTTTGTGTAGGTGATGTTGGGAAATTATTTGCACGGATCTATTCGGGATGAATATTTAAATACAAATTTAATTCTAACAATTATTACTAGCATGAATTAATCCTATATTAATTCAAATAATAATTCAACAACAAATCATGCATATAAACAGTTCACATAAATCCTACGCATGCGGAATTGCTACGGGTTTACGTGAACTAACCTCTTGGAGTGGCAATGGTCTCGTCGATTAAACACACCGAAAAGCCTTCCCAAGTATTCCCTAGTCCTTGCTCGACAATCCGGTGGAAGGATGCTCGCGAACAATTAACAAAAGGGAAAATAAAAAATTGTTGCACCACCTTTGTGGATTTACTAATTTTTCCAGCACATGGAATTGCACACTCACAATTGACGTTTTTCGAAAATACACAATCTGTCGACGTTTCAAAATATTTGATATTTTATCGATGCTGATATTTTTCCGAAAAACCAATTTTCGTGTTCACTGGGGATGAAACATTCATCCCCTATTTATAATAGAGAGGGGGACGAAAATTAGGGCTCAAAATATGGTTAGGAAAGATCTTTTCTTGATCTCCAAGAAATCTTGAATATATCTCATATATTCTTCTTTCCATGTGTATTTTTCCACAAAAATCTCACACCCTTATTTAACCCATTTTTTCGAAAATAATAGGAGGCTTTTCAAGATTGGATCTTTCTTGAATTTATGAGATATTCTTGTATTCCAAGAATACATATCTTTTTCCATAAAATCTTTTCAAGAAAATCAAGAAAATCCTTCTTCCTATTATTACTCTATATATTTCGAAAATCACAATTAAAGAAACCAAGTGGGAGATTTCTTGAATTTATGGGATAATCTTGTATTCCAAGAATACTTATCTCCTTTCCATAAAATCTTTTCAAGAAAATTCTTCTCCCTCTTTTTCTTTAATAATTTCGAAATTTTAAGAAAAATAATGCAACAATAATTTATTTTATTTTTAAACACCTTTTTTAGTTATTGGACTATATGTTGGGCTACTTGAGGGGCCTTTAGGAGAATTAAGATTAGACCTTCCAATGGATCTTGAATTATCAATATTGAGCCACAATATTATTCAAGCCCATATAAATATTAATTAATCCCACTACATAATTAATATTGCACTATCCATCTTAACCCATATTACAGTCAATATGGCTCCCGATTATTATTTCCCGTGTTTAAGATTATCTAGCCCATTAATTAATTCAAGCCACTGAAATAACTTTCCATTAATTAATATCTTTTGTCCTTGGTTAAGGAACGGTTCAACATTATTATCCATACCGGAAACTAGTTCCACTTGCAAGATTTGGTATGATAAATCTTATGAACCTCCCAAGTGGGCAAATCGAACAAGCGTACTTGCACACGATTCTCCGTATTAAATCTTAGCGATCGCATGTGACCAATAATATTGCCCAAGATATAAAGTATTGAATCTCGTTGATTCTCTACCCGTGATAAGTCAAAGCAATAGTTACCAACCACACGCGATCCTATTTAAGGAACGAAAATTAAGAAATAACGAACCACTGAGGTCTAATTCTTCCTTGTTCAGTTCTGAAGAATTTGTCCTCCTGTAGGTCCTATTCAGTGCATCAGTCATGCACTAGTGTAATCTCTTGGTCAAGACAAGCCAATCTGAGCCTTACACTTCAACCTTTCACGATGGATTGTTCATTTCCATCTAGGTCGTGAATGGTGTACTTTTGGTTACAAGGAACTGTTAATTTAATCTTCTGTGATCTGGTATCACTAAATTAACTACAATGTAACACGTACTATTTATTGAACAGATATGCAGTAAATATATGTAACATTCGATGATATTTAAAGCATCAGTGATAAACAATTTATTTCAGTAAATAAGTCCGAAATTCAGTTTTGATTATACAAAGTAAAAGCATATTTTCCAGTATAATCCCAACAGGTGATGGGGTCGTGTGTTCGAGGCTTGGTGGATTATCGAGCTTTAAAGGGAGATGTGTACTCGAAGGGCACTTTAGGTACAAGCACTTTCCCCGAACTTAGATTTGCTTTGCAAAGTCTAAGTTTGGGGGGGGTGCATTTTCTTATGCGTTTTTATTGCACTGGCACACCCCCATTTTGAGTTTTTGGTGAGGTTCACCGTATGGCATATTTTTTTAGCTTAATGGTGAAAATACTTGTATATGAATTTTGCCTTGTTGGGCTCTCTTTTGTTGGTATACTTGCTTGTTAAAGATGAATGTAGATGAGCTTAATTGTTGAAATGTGGTTAGCTTAGAGCTTAATGGTCATGGTGCTTGGTGCATATTCTTTGTTTCACTATTTTTCCAAACTTTTAATTGCATAGCCATGAAAAAGTTTGGGGGGTGTGTTCGTTTTCACAAATTCACTTGCACCAATGCACTTATGCTTTATATTTGGGTTATTGATTTGATGATTTGTGATGATTGTATGGTGATTGATTGTTTGTGATTGAATTTTGGTACTTGTTTGAGTTTTTGATGGATGATGATGCTTTCTTTGAATTGTTGTTATATTGTCTTGAGAAGGATTCATTCATGTGATTGTTGAACTTGGTTGAGTGAAATTTGGAAGTGTGCTCGTTCATTGTTACCAAGCTTGAGAGCTTTTGAGCCTAATTGAAATGATCTTGTGATATGATTGCATTTTTGTTCTTTGAGTGTGTCGTCTACACTTGTGAGTGCTAGAACTTGCCTTTGAACTTGTTTGAAACTTGACTTAGGAGGAATCATCTAGGATGATAAGAGGCATTTTGTTGTTCTATGAAGTCACTTGGCCAAAAATGATCCCTACCAAAAGAAAAGAATTTCCCTAGTTAGCCTGTTTTAGCCATGTAATCCTTTTTCTTGACAAGCTACATCATGTAACCAAAGTGCCCATTGTTTCGTAAGCCCATTTGATCCTTGGTCAACTTGGGGAGCTTAAGTGAGGTATCTAGGGAGAAATGATTGTGAAATAAAAGTAAGAAAAGGATGTACACACTCTAAATTGGGAGGAAGGATTGAAAAGAAAAAAAAGGGAGAAAAGGTGAAAAGAAAAATGGCCTAGTGGGGAAGGATAGAATACGAAAATGAAAATGAAAAAATTCAAGAAAAAGAGAGTTCTTCCAAGGGTAAAAAAAAAAAAACAAAGTTTCTCAAAACCCTTGGAAAATTAAAGTGTGAGGTAGTAAACATGGTGATGATAAGTGTTGGGTGTGGGTAAGAGTTCATAAAAATGACTTTTAAGAAAGTATGAAGTTGAAGATGAGAGTTTGGAACAATTGTGAATCTTTAGTACCAACTTGAGCTCCACAAGTTGAATGAAGTCACTTATCCCATACATACCCTACCCGTCCAAAGAGTCCGACATTACAACCTTGCAAAGACCTCTTTGATTAGATGATGATGCCTAAGTAGATGGTAGGGAATTGAGTTTAAGGGCAAGCTTATGGTCGTTCATTTGTGTAGATTGACGATGGAGCGATGCATGACCCTATACACTTGAGGGATGAGAGATACACTACCCGTGAGAATGATGAATGAGTGCATTTGACCGAGTTGCATTCTAATCATGTTTGACTTGAGGTGGTGAAGAGTTTGATTGGCAATGTGTTGCTTTGAGAGGAAAGTTGACTTGTCTTGTCTTGAACTTGAACTTGGATCACTATTTGTCTCAAGCAATAACCCTTTTGGTTTTCTCTTTCTTTGCTTGGGGACAAGCAAATCTTTAAGTTTGGGGGGGTTGATTAGTGGTGATTTTGCTTGAGATTTTGTGCTACTATTGCTCACTCTTGACCTAATTTCATGCTTTTATTGAACTAATTCACTTAAGTGTGCCTAAATGTGGAAAAAGGTTGTGTTTGAGTTATTGTGCAGGAATCGAGTCAAAAATGATGGTTTTGTGAAGTAAATGGGAAAAAGCACTTGCTCGGGTCGTGCAACACTGCTCGGGTCGTGCAATACCTAAGTCGGGTTGGTTGAAACACGATTTTGAAGAAAATGTCAAGTGGGACTTGCTCGAGTCGAGAAACAGTGCTCGACCTTCCGTTGGTCGAGCAACGGTGCAAAAATCCAAAGTTTTGAGTTGCTCGAACTGGTCGAGCAACATTGCTCGAGTCGAGCAACACTTACTCGAGTCGTGCATGCCTGCTCGAGTCGAGCAAGCCGAAAATATATGAAGTCCCATTTCTGACCTAAGGACACGTGCCAGAGGATTCAAAAAACATATAAAAAGCTCCAGCTTCATTTTTGAGGGGATGAGCAGCAATAGGGAGAAAAGGGGATGATAGCAAGTGATACTGTTTAGAGCTGCAACTAATACTTTTTCCTATTTTTCAATTTTGCTTCCATAGATGGCATAGATCCTCATAGAATAGCATAGATATAGTTTCATTTTCAGTTTTGAGCAAGTATTCAAGGAGTATTGATGGATTTTGTATGGTTTGGTGCTTGAACTTCAATAGTAAGGTGTCTCTTTCTTTCTTTTGCTGATTTATTGTTTATTGTGATATGGGTGCTTTGATTTCTTGTTGTTCAGCCATGGGTTTTGCCTTGTGCACCATGGGCTAAGGTTCTTAGTGTTTGGGTGTTTGAAATTGTGATGATGATTGGTTAATTTCTTTGATTATGGTTATTTATCTCTATTGATGGTTATCCTTTAGATTAGGGGATTTTGCTTGATCAATTTTGTTGGGTTTTGCTATGAGCTTGTGTGTTTATGCTAGTTTATCACAATGAGAGTTGTGTACACGGGGTTAGGCATATGGGTATTGGTTTAATTCATCCGAATTTGAGTTAATTATGCTCTATTGCAATGAGAGTTGGGTAGAAACATGAGAACCCCCATAATTTACATTGTTAGCTTGAGTTAAAACTTTGAGTGGGTAGTGAAGAGCACATAGGAGAATTGAACTTAGTATACAAGTGGGAAAACATGGAGACGGTAGTTAGTTAATTAGAGGACCTTATCCGTGCAATTACCCGGGCTAAAAAGGGGAGATTCTCCTCCCGATCCTAGGATTTCTAAATGATATCGGACCCTAGGCTTACCAAGTACGGGAAGGGTATATTGTGTAGTGATCGCTCTTATGGAATAACCAAAAATAGAGGTGAATGTCATAATTAATCTTTTGATAATCGTCTCACAAGGACAAACACCCGAACACCTCTCTCTCACATTTGGAAACAAATTGTTGGTTGGTTACTTGTTCTTTCTTATTGCTTGTTAAATTCTCTAGTTGTTAATCTTTGCTTTGTTGCTAATTTAGTTTTAATTCAATAAACCAAACATGTTTCACTCTATAATCATGAGACAACAAATAGCAATTGGGCTATATTCCACCCCATAGTCCCTTGGATCGATATTTAACCGGGCACACAACGATCCTCTTATACTTGAGAGGTGAGTGTTGAAAACACGTGTCATTCCTCTACGAGGAACCCATAATATCTAGTGGGCGGATTACGAATCCTAGTGGACTTACGGAGATGTGGTTGTGCACGCTGTACATTCTGATCGTGAAAATTTTGTGGTGCATCGATTTCATCAATGTCCGGAGAGTCCTCAAGAGCAACATTTTCAGATGCCTCTTGGGCGGGAGTTTGAACTAAGTTGTTCTCATTCAGCCCACTTGGAGTTTGTTGCGAAGGCAATGCAACTCCAATTATGCTCCCACTGGCTGAAAGAGGATCACTAAGTGATAAACTTCCACCGTGAGAGCTGCTGAATGCTCCCACTGCTTCCTTGTCACGTTTCTTTGACAAGATATCAGTCTCTTGGTTATCCTGTGGTTCTTGAACTTCTTCAAGTTCCATCATCTTACGGCCTTGTTCCTTAAAGACATAGTCTTCTTCGAGGAACCTGGCCTACCTAGAAACAATTATTGTTTATTTCTCAGGTAGATAGGAATAATATCCTCTCGTTTCCTTAGGATATCCCACAAGATAAACCTTTTCACCTTTGGATTCCAACTTATCAGTGATCATCTTTTTCACATTCGCTGGGCAACCCCATGTTTTGATATATGAAAAAATTGGCTTCTTGCCACACCATAGTTCATATGGCGTATGCTCAACTGATTTGGATGAAATCATATTCAGAATGTAGATTGAGGTTTGGAGCGCGTATCCCCATAAGAATGTTGGAAGAGAGGAAAAGCTCATCATGGACCTTACCATGTCTAACAAGGTTCGATTTCTCCTTTCGGATACCCCATTCATTTGCGGTGTGCCGGGAGGAGTCCATTGTGATTGGATTTCATGTAACTTCAAGTAATCAGTGAATTCATGGCTAAGGTATTCACATCCTCGATCCGATCGAAGAGTCTTGATACTCTTACCAAGTTGCTTTTCTACTTCAGCTTTGAACTCCTTGAATTTCTCAAAAGACTCGGATTTGTGCTTCATAAGATACACATATTCATATCTTGAGAAATCGTCAGTAAAAGTGATGAAGTATGCGAAGTGGCCCCTAGCTAGAGTGGGCAATGGTCCACAGACATCACTGTGGATCAATTCTAGAACTTCTTTGGCACGAACCCCTTTCCCAGAGAAGGGTTTGTTGGTCATCTTGCCCTTGAGACAGGATTCACAATTTTCATAAGACTCAAAGTCAAATAGGGTTAAGTAGTCTAACTTCCTTAACCTTGCAATCCTATTCACATTTGCATGACCAAGCCTACAATGCCACAAGTAAGTTGGGTTTTCATGATTACTAAGTTTGAGTCGTTTGTTTTGTATATTTAGAATATTATGTGCACAATGCAACAAGTATAAACCATTAGATAAAGGAGCATTTCCATACACATCACCATTAAGCGAAAAATAACAATTATTGTTTGCAAAATGGAAGGAAAAAACATCAATATCCAACATCAGAATAGAAATAATGTTGCGGGTAATAGAAGGAACAAATAACAATTATTCAGTTCAAGTCTAAAACCAGAGGGTAAATCTAAAACGTAAACGCCAACACGTTCATCAGCAACTCTTGCTCCATTCCCAACGTGTAGGGCAACTTCACCCGGCCTAATTGCCCTGCTATCCTTGAGACTCTGCACATTTGTACAAATGTGTGAGCCACAACCGGTATCTAATACCCAGCAGTTCGTATCATTTGTGGATATGTTTATCTCAATAAGAAACATACCTGTTCCAGTGGCTGAGACACCTTGTGTCTTCTTTTCAGCTGCTAGAACCTTACAGTCCTTCTTCCAATGCCCCTTCTACTTGCAGTGGAGACATACATTATTGTCCACCCTCTCCTTCTTTTTGAATTCCACCTTTGGGCTTAAGGAAGCTCGGCTTGGAGCCTTTCTTTGCCTTGCCCCTTCGCTTCTTCTTTCCTTTCGGAGCAGAAGAAGTAGAGGCACTCACCATGAGCACGGGTTTTTCCTTAGCAGTGGAAGACTCAAAAGTCTTTAGCATGTTATGCAACTCGGGCATGGTCAATTTCGTCTTATTCATATTAAAGTTTACCACGAAAATCGAATATGTATTGGGAAGCGACTGAAGAATGGCATAAACAGCAACGTTGGTCTTGAGCCCAATGCCCAGACGACCAAGTTTCTCGATTAGCCCAATCATCTTCAACACATGAGGAGAAATCTTCCCTCCTCGGACAATCCAGATCTAAACCGATCTCTCATCACTTCATAAATCTCGAACGAGATTCGTAATCAAAGAGATCCTTTAGATGCTTAATCATCTCGGCGGGAGCATCTTCATGTCGCTTTTGCAACTCCTCGAGTCATCCCGAGTAAAGATAACACACGAGCTTTGAAGCATCCTCTTGATGCTTCTTCCGAGCCTCGGCGTCAAACGCCTCTTTTTCAAGACCAACCTCTCCGGTTGCGAGGATTGGGCGTGTCCAACACGACTCGGTCTTTTTTTGCTTAAGCACCAAACGCACATTTCGGTACCAGACGAAAAATTTGGCCTACCAATTTGTTCGCTTTCAAAAACGTTTTTTTGATGATAAGTTATTCATTTCAACAATCCTAGAAAAAAAAATAAGGCGAAATTAAAACACATAATTCCTATGACCAATATTCAACAATCAAAATAAACATGGCCTTTCAAATTTATTTTGTCTCCATTATTTTCACATATTCAACAACTTCATCGGAAGAATACAAATTTATATCTAATATAAATCATAATGGATTAGGATCCACATTCCTATTATCATAATCCCAGTGAGGGCTGAATATCACAATAGCATAACTGGTAGGTCTCCAAACCAATTGCAAAAACTACAATTCCTAGTTTATCGAACCCAGTTCGACTGATGTCCATTAACTTTTGTTCCCCGCGAGGGCAAGTGAAACAAAATTAAGTTGGTTTATAACCATCAAGCGCGACATTACATGTCCCTATAAAAGTCCCGTTAGATGTAGATCCGAGCAAAAGACGAGGGTCTTAAATACTCATTGGAACGAAATCTCCGGTTTACTTTTAATTTCGATGGAAGACATCGTTTCAACTTAATGAAAAATCATATTTTAGTGAGGAACGTTTTAAATGCGGGGTATTAATTGCTTAATCGAGATCCAACATGTTAATCTACATCACATTTGAGCAATTATTGGGCGCCGCCTACCCAAACTTGATTTACACGGACTAACATTTATATGGACGCCGTCTACCCAAATAATTTAATACGGTCCAACAATTATTGGGCGCCGTCAACCCAAACAATATAATGCGGACCATAAAAGCATCAACTAATTCAAAATAAGTTAACACAAGTGGGAATTGATAATCATAAAATGTAAACTAAAATTAAAACAAAAGTTTAATAATTTCAGTTTGACCAATTTTAATTTATTATCAATATATTAATTAATCCAATTAATAAGCATTTAAAAGTCCAATTTTTTATTTCGTTTTAAAATAAACATTTATCAATTTCAAAACAAATTTCAATTTCAAACTTTAATTAATCTAATTAATTACTCAATCCAAGGTCCAATCTTGATTAACTTCAAAATCCAATTTAAAAGTCAAATTTTTAATTTGGTTTTCGGACGGCTCAGGTGCAATTCTCATAATTGCTCAAAGGGGCCTGGTGAAAATCCAATTTTTCAACCAGCCCCTTCTGCATCACCGCCCCATTTAACAGCAACCATTCTGCAAATCGGAACGAACCGGTTCCAAAACCAGATCCATAACAACATTCAGAAGCTAAAATCAATAGGGTTATCAATACTCATCATCGAAAGCCCCCAAATAATTTCAGTTAAGTTGTAACAGACAATCCAAATCACAATAGCATAATCGTATATCAAACGCGAAGAACTCAGGATTCTAAATCCCCAAATCGCGAAAATGAAAACAGAGTGCCTAGGGATTTGAATCGCCGTCACCGTCGTTCGAGCGAATCGCCGCCGCCCACGCGAGCAAAACGACATCACAGCCTTCGCTCAACGCGTGCGGGTGAAACGCTTCTATCACCACGAGAGTGGATGGATCGGGTCAAACCCTTTCCGCTAGAAGTGACGATCGAATCGTCTTCTCTGAGAGCGAACACCGCCGTCAACGGCGAAATCAATTCAAATCGAATCAATAAATCCAAACAAATCAAACGCGGAGCAAGTGTATGAAGCCAGAAAGACGGAGCGCCGTCAATCGGTAAACGCAAATGCGCGTCGCCGCCGCTTTTAATCGCACAGCCGCCGCGGTGACTCACAGCCGTCGCGAGATGCAGCGTGAGCCCCCGTCTCGAGCTACGCACCACGGTCTCCGCCGCTGGCGGCCACGCATCTCCCAAAGGTTCAAAACCCTAAAAGGATGATGGTGACCTGAAGAAGACGAACAGGGGAAAGTGCCAAACAAATAAATCCCCAATATCAATATGTTGATTTCATATGGTGCGGTCAAACCAAAAAAAATTGGCCGTACCAAATCATATATAAAAAATTTATAAACAAATCAACAAATTGATTTTTAATTTATACCAATATGATATGCAATTAAATCAAGAGTTCGCGCTCCGATACCACTTGTTGGAATTTAGAAGCGTAAAACACGTAATACACGCCAAGCAATGAAATTAAAGTTCTCACCAACAACAAACAAAGCATCGCGTATAATTAAATACGAAAAATGTAAACATAATTTTACAAAGTTCATATACACTGATTCCTCAATTATAGATCCACGTAATAGTCGTTTATTAACTTGCACAGATCTCATCACGTTGAATCCCCGAGATGAATTTGCTTTAGAAAATTCTAACTTAGAGATTTTATGGAGAAAATATGAACTCACGTGACATGATTTCCCAAGAAATTTCATATATATAGAGATCTTGCCTTTTAAATCTTAAGCTAACCTTTATTAGAAAAATCCCTAATAAAATAAATCTCTCGATTTATTTCCCATATATAAATCTCTACTTTTTAAATTCCATATATGAAAAAATCTCTACGATTTATTTCCATATATATTAAATCCTACAATAATATTCCAAATATTATTATTGAGAATTCTTATTTAATTAAATCCAATTTAATTAAATATTAATAATAATTAATTTCAAATTAATCTATTATTAATTATTTTTCCGTAAATTAAATATTAAATCTAATTTAACATTTAATCAACGAACTATAATTAGTAAACAATCATTACTTGTTGTGTGACCATAGGCCCTCATATATCGGAAATTATTAGTCAAACTAATCTGTCTTTAATTGAACCCTGCACAATAAATCGGACATTCTCAATATATGAGGTAGACGCGTTGCAGGAAATGTGCAACTACCGTAATTGAAACATGAGCTATTACGGTTTCTCCTTTCATTCAATTTAATACTTTCGATTAAGCCTCGAACATGATGAAGTGTCTATTCAAATAACTTAATCAATTTATCTCTAATCACTAATTGATCACTTATGTCACACTTCGCCACAAAGTCCAAGTTGACGCATCGACCAAACGACTTTGATCCAATTATGATGGTAAGATGAAAGATTCTATCTAAATCCACTTTGTGGAATGAATCCTTTTTGCTCAACTACCACACACACGCACTTCACATTTAACCCAATCCAAGCCATATCTACCCATGGTTAGGGTGCAAGCGTCGGTCATGGTCAAAGTTCATCATCCCACACATGTCGTGCGTATTGACCTCAAGTCAAAGGAGTATCGCATCGCTCCCACTAACCGAGACACCCGTAGACATATATAGTGGAACTACATCAAACGGTTTCTCGGATGGATATACCAATACCCTCTAAGGTATTTGTGCATCCATCATGAGATACCTAGTATCTCGTAATAAGTGATATCTCACTACACTCTCTAAGAGTATGATGCAGATCGCACACCAATCTCCATTGCATCATCAATATCTCATTCTTGATGATCCTCGATTGGGGCTTATTTGAGAATCATGCTTAGGTCATCTGAGTTCTCACTCACTCAACGACAACAATGACTCAAGGGAACACAGATAAGAACAAATGCAAACAATGAAACATAATATTCTAATAAGTGCAAAGTCATATAATTAATATTAAATAAACAATAATATTAAATCAATACTGAATATTATCTGAGCATTATGTCCTTACAATGGATTGTCTATAGGACACTAACACTAACATTTCACACATTTTCAACACATTTTTTTAAACCACTAAACTTGACCCGTTTTATATCCTGGGGTAGGGTCAAATGCCATGAATTAAAAACAAGATTCATAGCATGAACCAAGTCTACACAAGTTTTTGTCATATAAATTTAATCATAATTTTATTAGGAATACTTCAATATCAAAATATTTTTTTATAATTGATATACATGTGTGGAATCAAATTGTGAAGTAGAGATATAGTAAATATATATGGAGAGTTTCAAATGGGCGAGAAAATATATATTATTATATGATATATTTTTTTAAATCAATTTGAAAGAGATCTACTATTGGGTATTTTCTCGTGGTTATTTGTTAATATTTATTTCAAATAATTTTTTTATTTTTTCCCAAAATTTAAGATTTTTTCCATTATAATATATATATATATATATATATATATATATAAATCAGTTTGAAAGAGATCTATTATTTGGATATAAATCATAAAAATCATGATCAATAATATATATATACATAATTTTTTTTACAAATCAGTTGAAAGAGATCTATTGTTAGGTATAAATTATAAGACAAAAACTCGTATGAGACGGTCTCATGCATAAGACAAAGTACAACTTAGCACAATTAACATTCACTCCTCCCAAAATGTTAAAGTATTTATGTGCAAATTACACTCCGTCTCACCGTGAGACGGTCTCACGCAAATGTGCCTCAAATTATAAAAATCATAATCAATCTAAATACCAAAAAGAAAAAATTCTCATTATTATTTATTAATATATATTCTAATTTTTTTTTCTATTTTTTCTCCAAAAATTAAGATTTTTTTTTTCATTACTATTTTTTTGTAGGAAAAATGTCAATTCAGTGCCTGAATATGGTAAATCTATCAATTTAAAACAAAATATTTTTTATCGATTCAAGACCAAAATATAGAAAACTATCAATCCAAGGCACTCGAAAAAATAAACTTTCAATTTGAGGCTTATAAATTTTAAGACCATGTTTGACACATATATTTCATGTCCTTATTTCATATTCTTATTTTTTTTATTTTTTTTAGGGTTTACGATTGCCGTTTACTTTCGCGGAGCTTAGGGTTCATGGTTGAGTTTTAAGGTTCAACGTTTAGGGTTTAGGGTTTAGTGTTCGGATTTAGGGTTTAGTGACAAAACACTACTTTTTAAAATTTATAAGTTCTCGAATTGATAGTTTATTTTTGCGCTTCCTGATTGATAGTTTTCTATCTTTCAGGCCTTGAATCGATAGAAAAAATCTTTCAGGTCTTAAATTGATAGATTTACCATCTTTTAGACCCTGTATTGATAAAACTCCCTTTTTATATTTATTCCAACCATCTTGATATTACTCTTTGAAATCTTGTTAGATATAAACTGATTCCCTTTTTTTTTATTCTTTTATGAGATATAGACTATTAGGTCCAAAAAATCCACTACACTAACTCTTAAGGTCCAAGGAAAAAAAATAGTACTCTCAAGTCCAAAATCCTATTTCAAATACCCATAATACCCCACCCTCAATTCTCTCTCCTCTCTCCTTGCTCAATAATCAACCGGCCCTTTCAATTTCTCTTATCTCTCTCTTTCCTCCATCTCTCAAACTTCTCATCTCTCTCTCCCAAATCACCAAATCACCTTCCCCCAACCCAAACCACAACCGTCGCGGCCCGCCCTCTTCCGGCAAATCCCCACGGCGCCGCCACCACCGCGACGCTCTTGTTGTTGCCAAAAATCTCTTCTCCAAAACGCGCAACTGTTTACAGGCGCAGGCGGTTTCGAGTTCACTTTGGGGTACGCGAATCAGTGAGTCAGGCGACAAGGAGAGACGCGATTTGTTCGCAGCCATGATCTGATTCGGGTTTTTTTTAGAAGTCAAGGTTTTATTTGCGATTTTTTTTCACTATTAGTTTGAAGGATTTGTAAATTGTTGTGGCAAAAGATCAGTCAAAATAAATTTGTTTCCTTAATTAGTTGCTTGTTCTTTGACAATTTTTGAGAGTATTAATTAGCCTTCCTTTTAGATTTAATGCTCTGGTATAATAGTTTTCACGGCACTATCTAATTGTATTTTATCTCATGTATCTATCTATATGTCTATATGTATCTATCTATATGTCTATTTAGGTTAGAACAGGAAGATATATGGATATATTAGAGTTTGGTATGAGCACATGGGTATTTTCTGGGTTTTACTAATTCAACTTTGAGTGGTTAAGTTGGATTTATTTGATTTTCTTTTTTTGTTTTTATTAATTTGTTTGAAATTTCAGATTTTGAATTTGTTGAAAATATGATGAAATTGTTTATTTTTTTAGATGGATGATGGTGGATGTAGATCTGATTTTTTGGAGATGGATGATGGTGGTTCTGAATTTTTGGGAGATATGAACTTATGCATGTTTTTTTATACATATGGGCATGTCAAACCGAAGATGGAGATATATAGATATGAAAATTTAAAGTTGGACTGTTTTTCTTAGGATAAAATTATGTGGATGTGTAAACTGTAATTGAAAAATAGGCTTTCATTCCTATAAACATAAATTAAAAAGTATTATCCCTAATTTGCAAACTCTTAAACATAACGTCTTTCTTTTTTGCAACCCCAAATTGAGTTAAAGTTTCATGTATTTTTTTGTTCCAACACAAACAAAACAAAATAAGTGCTTCATTTTTTGGGGAATTATTTAAATTATTAATACCCAATGGAGCAAACGTACACATACACGGGGGTATTCCCCGGGATGCACAATGTACTAGACATAAGATCACAAATTTGAACACTAGCTAGTCCTTTTCTTACTACAATGAAGAATAAAGATAGTGTAAACTTAAGACAGATAACAAGGACTCCAGAAACATAAAAAAGACCATACTAATCTAGTCACACTCTTACAACATGAAACATATACGAATGATCCTATTTTAAGGTTAAAAGATGAGAAATTCTTCTTCTAAGGTGTGGCTGAGCAAGATCCCACGCAGCTCCCAACTTTTTCTCCATCTGAAAACAGAACAATCAAAATAATTCAACATCAAGAATCAGAAAATGCATGTGTGTGAGAAAGAGAGAAATAGATAGTTATTAGGAGTGACCCCCTTCAACATAAAAAAACAAAACTAGAGATGCAGAACCACATGACATATGCACCCCTTCTATAAACCCAGTGCAAAGTTATAAGTTCTCTATTGTTTAATTAAATCTCAACTGATTATTTGCAACATGTATGCACTAATTCTACTTGCAGATTATATTATATATATGTGTATTATGCAAAACACAGTACATATACAAATTTTAACATGCACATATTCATGAAATTATGCATAAGTTCATCAATTGATGAACCTATTAATTGATAAATTCGTATTTCATAAGGATAGGTAAATGATTTCTACAGAAAAATAATTGATCATTACAACACATAGCAAAATGTAGAACTTCTGCAATATGACTACCCAAAAACATTCAGGTTCAACGAATAGCCTTTAACGAAAAGGACAACACATTGATCAAAGATATCTCTACTCACAATCTAAATTGCCTTTAATGATTCTTATAGGATCACTCGCTAAACACAAGTGTAAGTCTCTGCAAAATTGATGTATTATAGAGGGCTTTTAGCCACTTCAAGCTGAAAAAACTAGAACATAAATTGTCAATGAAAGATTTACATGAACAAAATCACTTCCATAAAAACAAGCAAACCCTGTGAAATTTACAGCATTCAATTATCAAAACATCAAACTCATTCAAGTGACATCAGAACCCCTTCAGTCCAATTACCACAATAATTTCCAGATAATACATACAAACATGAGAAGCAGATAAATTCAGAGCAACATTAGACGAAGTGAGGCATGAAAAACATAAACACTCACATGATTCCTTTGGTGGGAAGGCATCGGCAAAATATTAAGCACTTGGTCGTTCGCCATCTAACCTAAAATCCAGAAAATCAAGAGGATCTCAATTTGCAGCACCGACACTATGAAATTATGAATCATAAATAGAATTTAAAACTGGTAGTACGACAAAGACCTCAATCCCTCTAACAAAAGAACAAGAAAGGCCATGCCCTATTGTTCACATATTTATGAAATTTTAACATGCACATATTCATGAAATTATGAATATGTTCATCAATTGATGAACCTATGCATCTCTTAAAGTTCATCAATTCCAGAATTCGATTTGTGATATTTTTGAAATTGAGATCTCTTGAACAGTTTATACATTTTTCAAGCTCTAATCAAATCCAACTAAAACTATCTATTCTTAACTTCCATAACTGATTGAAACTACGCCATCTTAACACAAAATGCCAAAAAAATCCTTTAATCAGAAGAAAAGATTTCAGCATCACAAATCAATAAACTTAATCTAAAAATCACCTCAGACAGAGCACAAGAAGTAAAATACGATTGGAAAGTGATTTAGAGCCCGACAACTTAACAGTGCCGGAGATTTCTTTGATGGATTGCAGTACTATCTCCGGCACCATCGGCGGCGACGGAAGCCATAACCTTCATTTGGTTCTTCTTATTAACAGTGAAGATTGGGGATTTATTGAAAACGCACGAATTTCTCGATGAAGAAACTTCACAAATCTTCAGAAATACAAATAAAGACAAAGAAGAATTTTAGAAATATATCTAGAATAATATACCCACAAAAAAAACAAAAAATAACAAATAAAAAACAGGGGGTTAATGGCTAATCAAGAAAAATTTCAGCAGTACCTTCTTGGCCCTTCTTCTTGTGTTTCGTCTTCTTCAAAATTTCCTGGGTTTCATCTTTTTTTGGTGATGCAAGCTTACCTTTCACCATTTTTTCTGCAAACAAACAAAAACCCTAACTGAAAAACTAAAACAACAGAAACAAAAATTAAAAATCAAAACAACACAAGCGGAACCAAAAACGAACCAGAGCTCGAATCGCAGATTCTATGTCTCTTTTTTTTTTCGGACACAAGCTTAACACAAAGAAACAATTATTGAAGAAGCTTTTAAAGAAACTCAAAATTTAGGAACTAGAGAGAGAAAGATTTTTGGGGAAAGTGGTGTGTAATAATTAAGAGAACTAATACGAGTTACTTTTTTCGTTGAGTGCATTAGGATGAAAAGTGGGAGAGAAGCCGAATTTTTCAGCAGCTTTTTTGCATCGAAAAGTGGAATTCGTCATTTCAACTGGAAAGCAATTAGTACGGTACTCGAGGAAAAATTCAAAAGGTAAAAGTAAGGGTATTTAAGACTATTTACACCTTATTTTGCACCTCTTATTACTCAATATATATTAATGGACCTAGTAGTATCTTTAACTATTAAAATGGAGTGAAAAGTCACTAACTCTTTTTTTATCTCACAATTTTTTTATTTTTTGTTATCCATTTTACGTTGTTTTCATATTAACGTGTACACAAATTATATATGTTGCGTGAAAATGATTTTTTTTTTCATTTTACAGGCATATAGTCGATTCACCAAGATCAATAGTCATTTTTTTCCATTATAATATATATATATATATTTACAAATTAGTTTGAAAGAAATTTATAGTTGGTTATAAATCATAAAAATCATGATTAATCTAAATACTAAAAAAAAATCTCATTATTATTTATAAATATTTATTCCAATTTTTTTTCAAAGATTAAGATTTTTTATGTTAGATTAGATGTATTAGGAAAGAAAGATATTCAAAGTTCCAAAGATTTTCAAAGATATTCGAAAGATTTTTTCTCAATTTAATATTTAGAATTATTATAAAGATTACAAAGATTTTTTCAATTCATTATTATTTATTAATATAAAGATTTTTTAATCAATTTAATATTTGGAATTATTATAATAATTACAAAGATTTTTCTCAATCCATTGTTATTTGTTAATATTTTTCCCATATATTCGTCTCCCGATTTGGAAATAATTTTTGCAGTTTCTGCTTTTATATATATATATATATTATATATATTTTTTAATTGTAAATTTCCTATAAAAATAGTTTTGATAAAATATGTATAAATTTTAGATAAATTATATCATTAAAATCAAATATTTTTAACTGTATATTTTTAAAGATTTAGTAAAGATGGATTAAGATATAATTTTTGAAAAAAAGAAAAATCAAATAAAATAATTAATTTAATCTCCACATCTAAATGATGTTAAAATTAATATCTTTCAAAACTAAGCACTAATTAACACTCACTCCATCCACCAAATTTATGTGCACTCGTTGTATTCATTCGTCCACCAAATTTATGCACATTCATTTTATGGATAAAGTCACTTTATCTTTACCCTCAACAATCACTTAATTATTTCAAATGTCATTGTACTTTACTCACAAACAATCACCTTATTTATAAATGAACCTCACAATACCCGTAATACCTTACTTTACATATTTTTTTATTAAAAATTTTGCCTGACTCATCAGACATAAGTTTGGTGGACAGAGGAAATATATAAATTTATAAAATCCAATATATTATATCAACTGGTAAAAAAAATATCCAACATATATATATATATATATATCTCAAAATATAGAATCAAAATAGAATCAAAATACTTAATTCAATTATAAATATTTTAATATTATACTTCAATCAACAATATCAAGTAATTTATAATATTAGGTTTGCATAGAAATACTATCACCCACACGTGTCTTTAATACGTTTATTATAATATCTTTTTTAAAATTATAAATCTGATTATTTATCATTTTTGAATCATAGAACTTGCATATTGCATTTATAGAATATTAAAAAATTTAAAAACATGACTAGATTTGAATTAAATTAATAAAACTCATATTTTTAAACTATTTAATTTAAAAATAATAATAGTTTTTTTTTTCATACCACAGGGGATGCATTCTAGTTATACAATATATCTCTAGCAAAGTAAAATAGAAATAAATTGACAACATATTATAGGAATACTTAATTGTTGACATTAGCCTTATCCACACTACTAGGAAAAAAAATACATTAACCCTAAACCTCAACACTCAATAAAGGAAAAAAAATATAAAAATTGTGATGAAAAAAAATACATTTTTATAATATTGTGACATATTGTGATATATCGTAATATTTTCACAATTCTCAATATATATATATTGAGAATTCGTGGGGTTACGTGCTAGTATATAACGTCATAAATACTTGTATATACATGCGTGTATACCAAATTCTTTACATACTAAATTTAGTTAATCAATTGAAATAGAGTGGGTTAGATAACTAATGACATATATATAAATAATAAAAGTAATTAACGGAACCAAATTGGTGGTTTATATTAATAAAAATAAATACGGATTCAGATTTTGTAGTTGGTTAATTTATTATTAAAAAATTCTATGTTTATTTAATCACTTTAACAATTTAGAATTAGAACATAATATTTTTGTTACAGTTTTATAACTATTTTTTAACCAAGTAATTTTCTTACAATATTTCTTTGTTTTTTTAAAATAATTAATTTGATGTGATAAAATGATTGTCTCGAAAATCTTGAGTAATTATTATGTTGGTGGAATTAAGTAAGTGCACGTCTTGGAAAGCAAAAAAGGCAAAGAATTTATATAATTAAATGTGGCTGACTTTTATTAAGGACATATTTGACATTTAAAAGACCATCATTATTAAAATAATAAGAAAAGTTACTTTCTGTCCAGACAAAATCTGCCCACATAGAATTACCCTATATATATAGAGATGTTAATCCGGGCTGGGCTAAATAGGCCGGCCCGTTTAAACCTATTATATGTAGGATTAGGGCCGAGCAATAGTAGGCCCGTTTAAAACCGGGTCTTTTTGGCCCGGACCGGTTAGCCCGCGGGCTAAACGGGCTAGCCCGCCGGTTAACCGGGCCAGCCCGATTTGCCTGCCTTGTGTTATGTTAATATATATAATATAATTTTCTCTATAATTTAATAAGTTAGTCCAAGATTAATACCAAGTCATGACTAATTTATTTAACTCTAAACGGAAAAGGTCAAGTTAGTCTTCATCTTCTTGTTTTTATTGCTCTGTTCCTATAAATTATTTTTGGGCTTATGACTTATGATCTAGATGTTAGAGTATCAACTATCATCTGTTGTTTAATTTTGGAGAATTGGAATATCAACTATCATCTAGATGTTATATTAAATGCCATGTTTTGTTTTTTCAAAGATGCAATACAAAACTTTTTTGAAGAGAGGACAATGTGTGATATATATAATTTTTCAAAATTTATTGGGAGCCCGTTAGGTGGCCCGTTTAGCCCGTAAATCGATAGGGTTAGGGTTAGATCTCAACTAGTGGCCTGTTTAAATTAACCGGTTAAGACCCGGGACCGTTTAGCCCACGGCCCTATAGGGCTGGCCCTAACGAATTAGGGTCAACCCGTTTAACATCTCTATATATATATATATATCACACTCATAAACTATGGGATATATCGCGGATATATCTCAAACATATCGCGATATTCTTATCCATCCTTATAACTAGGACATACATCCTAGTAATCCTATTATCATATACTCCCTCCATTTTTAATTAGATGTCGTTTTAAACTTTTGAAATATTTTTAAAATAGATGTCGTTCTGAGATTTTCTCCCCCTTTATCTCATATTTACCCTTAATATGTTAATTTCAAATTTCAAATTTTCTATAAAAATGTTGTGTGTATATTTTTTCAGCCAATAACAATTATTGTTAAGAATATTTAAATAATATTAATTAAGGTTAATTTTGGAAAAAAAGTATGTCCTTAATATGTCTTAAAAACCCCAGAATGATATCTATTAAAAAATGGATGGAGTATTGATCACGAATCAGTTTTGTATTTAGTACAATGAACAGCCAACAGAAAAAAAAAATACTAAAAATAATGGTAATGAAGATACCCTGAATTCTTAAAACCACAACCACATTTCAAAACAGGTCCATGGCGTTATGTACTTGTGATCTGCCTCAGAAGTTGAGTATTACACAAGAAAAGGATGCTGCTATGAAATTTTTAATCGGTCTTGATGAATCTTATGTTGCTATTCGTAGTCAATTACTTTTGCAGGCTCCTTTTCCCCCGTTGTCTAAGATCTATTCTCTGTTGCTCCAAGAGGAGTCTCAGAGGGGTTTAACCAGGCCTGATTCCATACAACCTGACTCTATTGCTATGTAAGCAAAGAATGCCAAATTTTATAAGGATAAAAAGAAGCCATTGAAGTGCTCTCATTGTCAGGGTCCTGGTCATACTGTGGATAGGTGTTTCCAGATCATTGGGTACCCTCCTGGTTGGAGGGGTCCCAAGGGTCCAACCAAACCTGATTCTAAATAATAAGCAATATTGACCAAGTCTGACCAACTAATACTTTTAGTTGGACCAACTTGTACTTTACCACTTATGTGTTGTTTTACCCTTTATATATAAATAGACCAGATTAGGGTTTTCTAATTCATTCATTCAGATTCACTTTCTCTCACTACGATTGTAAACAATTTTCCTCTCAATAAGATTTGTCTTTCTTTTGATTCAAGACGTATTGAATCATCTTTTTCTACATGGTATCAGTTGTTCAAGGTTCTTGAACGATTCTCGATCTTGATTGATTTACGTTTTCCGCTTTCTTTCTTCGCGTCTATCGCGATTTCCAGATCTGTTTCGTGTTTATCGCGATTTTTTAGGGTTTTCTTTGCGAAAATCTTGCTATTTCTTGAGTTTTGTTTCGTATCCCTCTTGTTGTTGAGATTATGGCTACGAATCTGATTCCTGTTGTGGTGGATCCAACATCGTTGAATCCGATTTTGAATCCGCTGTCACCATTGGCGTTACATCCAAACGATAATCCTGTTATCGCTATAGTTTTGGATCCATTGACTGGATCTAACTTTGTTTCTTGGAGTCACGCGGTGAAGCGTGCGTTGAGTGTCAAAAATAAATTGTCGTTGATTGACGGTTCACTTTCTCCTCCGCTTGAAGTCGATGATCGTGTGATCTATGCGGCGTGGGTAAGGGCGAATGATCTAGTTCTCACATGGATTCTTAACTCCATCCATGTTGACATCAAGCAGACACTTGATTACTTCACATCTGCGAAAGAGGTATGGGAAGAGCTCCATGCGAGGTACGCACAATCTGATTTGACTCGCGTTTTTCATCTGGAAAAGACTTTGAGTGCTCTTTCTAAAGGTTCGCAATCTATGGTGAATTATTATAATCAATTTAAATCTGTTTGGGATGAATACTTGAGCCATAGACCTGTTTTGAAATGTGGTTGTGGAGCTATGGCGTTATGTACTTGTGATCCGCCTCGGTTGAGTATTACACGGAAAAGGATGTTTCTATGAAATTTTTAATCGGGCCTTGATGAATCTTATGTCGCTATTCGTAGTCAATTACTTTTGCAAGCTCCTTTTCCCCGCTGTCTAAGATCTATTCTATCTTGCTCCAAGAGGGAGTCTCGAGGGGGTTTAACCAGCTCCCATTCCATACAACCCGACTTATTGCTATGTTAACAAAGAATGCCAAATTTTATAAGGATAAAAAGAAGCCATTGAAGTGCTCTCATTGTCGTGGTCCCGTCATACTTGTGGATAGGTGTTTCATCAGATCATTGGGTACCCTCTCGGTTGGAGGGGTCCCAAGGGTCCAACCAAACCCCCGATTCTAATGTCAATGCTTTACTATGTTATCTTCGATTGTTAACGGTGTTATTTAAGAACACTATATCATCTAATATTAAAAATAAAATTACTAACCCTCTCTTTAATCAAGAGATGTTTGAATATTTTCTCAACTATCTATTTTATGAATTGGAAAATAAGTGATCTTCCTCATAATAAGCCACGAGGTGAAAATTTTGCCCAAATGGCAAAGATTTGAGGATGCTCCAATTTTATCCTATTTGAGTTTGCATTATTGTTCTAATAATTGTTTCTCAATCATCCCCTATTTCAATTTGGATTGTTGAAAAATCAATTGGTCTTTCTTGATCATATGGTGCATGATTCATCTTTGTTTACTTCACCACCAAGATTCCAACCTTTATAATATTAAAAAATAAATCTTCCATAATATCTTTTCAAGAAAATCTTTCTTGTCCACTATATATTTCAAAATTTCAAAAACAATTGAATTTAATGAGATAATCTTGTATTCCAAGAATACATATCTTCATTCCATAACAAAATTCAAAGAAAATCTTTTCCCTTTTTATCCATAAATTTCAAAAATTAGAGGAAATTAATAATATTTATTTTATTTTAATCACATTTTTCATTATCGACTATTTGTTGGGCTACCAGTGGGCTTTTGTGAGAATTAAGATTATTATATCTAATATCGAGCCACAATATAATAAATTTAATTAATCCCAACATTTAATATCAAAACTTCCATCTTAACCCATATTAATTAATCACGGCTCCCATCATTATTCCAATTTAATTGCAAGATTAGACAAGTCTATATCCCCATTAATTATTCAAGCCATTATCATTCAAAAATAGCTTTCCATTAATTAATATCTTTTATCCTTGGTCGAGAACGGTTCAACATTATTATCCATACCTAAAACTAATTCCACTTGCAAGATTTGGTATGATAAAGCTTATGAACCTCCCAAGGGGGCAAATCAAACAAGCGCATTTTTTGCTAACCATTCTTCAGATAAATCTTAGCAATCACACGTGACTAATAATATTGCTTCCCATAAAAAGTATTGAATCTTTTGATTCGCTACCCATGATAAGTCAAAGAATAGTCACCAATCCCACGGATCCTATTTAAGGAATGGAGATTAAGAAACAACGAACCACCGAGGTCTAATTCTTTCCTTGTTCAATTAAGAATTTATCCTCCTCAGAGGTCCTATTCAAAAGATCACCATGCACTAGTGTAATCTTCGGTCAAGACAAACCAATCTCGAGCCTTACACCTCAACCTTTTTAGTTATGATGGGTTGTTCATTTCATCTAGGGTAAATTAATGGCGATTTTTAGTTACAAGGACCTTCCAAATTTAATCTTCCGTGATCCGATATCACTAAATTAACTACAATGTAACACGCATTTAATTATTGAACAGCTTCTTAAAGAAATATATGTAACATTCAATCATATTTAAAGCATCGATATAAACAATTTATTTCAAAGAAATAAGTCTTTCTTCCCGATTATATTTCAGTAAAAAGCATACTTTTCAAGATAATCCCAACAATCTCCCACTTATACTCAAAGTCCGCTTTTAAGTATACTACAACATGTCTCATTCCGTGACATCTAATGTCACCTACACGAACCTAATAATTTCTCCCACTTATACCAAAGTAGATTTCAAACGATCTTGACACTCATTCCACCCACATGTCTCTTTAATGTATTCAGAGGCGCAAATTTTGTGAATGGATCTCGCTAGGGTTGTCCTCGACGCTATCTTTTCCACATCTTGCCCGGATTATAATTGAAAAGTATGCTTTTTACTTGTATAATCGAAACCAATTTTCGCACTTATTTATCAAATAAATTGTTTATCACCGATGCTTTAAATATGATCAATGTTATATATATTTATCGATAACTGCTCAATAATTCGTGACGTTTACATCAGATTAATTTAGTGATACCGCATCACGTAAGATTAAATTAATTAAATCTTTTTGTAACTAAAAGTACGCCATTCATTTACCTAGATGGAAATGAACAACCATCGCGAAAGGTTGAGGTGTAAGGCTCGATTGGTTTGTCTTGACCAAGAGATTACACTAGTGCATGACCGATTCTTCGTCGAATAGGACCTCTACAGAGGATAAATTCTTCGTAATCAACAAGGAAGAATTAGATCTCAAATGTTCGTTCGTTGTTTTAACCTTCGCCCCTTAAATAGATCACGGGATTGGTAACTATTGCTTTGACTTATCATGGGTAAATATCGAAGAGATTCAATACTTTTTATCTTGGACAATATTATTGGTCACATGTGATTGCTAAGATTTAATACGAAGAATCGTGGTGCAAGCACGCTTTGCTTGATTTGCCCCTCGAGGTTCGTAAGTTTTATCATACCAAATCTTGCAAGGGAATTAGTTTTCGTATGGATAATAATGTTGAACCGCTCTACCAAGGATAAAAGATATTAATTAACGGAAAGCTATTTCAAAGGGCTTGAATTAATTAATGGGCTAGATAATCTTAAACACGGAAATAATGACCGGAGCCATATTGACTGTAATATGGGTTAAGATGGATGGTAATATTAATTATGTAAAAAGCATCATTAATTAATATTTATGGGCTTGAATTATATTGTGGCTCAATATTAGATATTCAAGATCCATTAGAAGGTCTAATCTTAATTCTCCTAAAGGCCCCCGAGTAGCCCAAACATATAGTCCAATAACCTAAAGGTGATTAAAATAAAATAAATATTGTTGCTTATATTTCCTCTAAATTTTCAAATTTATGGATAAAAGAGGAGAAAGATTTTCTTTTGAATTTTGTTATGAAATGAAGATATGTATTCTTGGAATACAAGATTATCTCATTAAATTCAAGAAATCTCCCACTTGGTTATTCATAGTGATATTTCGAAATTTTTGAAAATAGAGGGCAAGAAAGATTTTCTTGAAAAGATATTATGGAAGATATGTATTTCTTGAAATACAAGAATATCTCATAAATTCAAGAAGATCCAAATCTTGGATTCTTGCACACAATCGTATTTTTTTTTGAAATAATGCCATATTATAGAGGAGGTGGAATTTTGTGGAATATTTTAATTATGGGAAAAAGAATATATGAGATATATTCAAGATTTCTTGGTGATCAAGAAAAGTCTTTTCCCACATTGAAATATCACTAAAATTTCGACCACCCTCCCTCTTATAAATAGGGGATGATTAGTTCATTCCCAAGTACAATTCCATGTGCTGGAAATATTAGCAAATCCACATAAGTGGTGCAACAAAGTTTATTTTTTCCTTTTGTTAATTGTTCATGCGAGTATCCTTCCAATCGGATTGTCGAGCAAGGGCTAAGGGAATACTTGGGAAGTCCTTTTGGTTTGTCCGTCCGATCAAGTCAATGCCATCCCGAGAGGGTACGCTCACGTAAACCCCGTAGATTCCGCATGCGTAGGTTTTACGTGGCTTTTTATATGCATGATATGTTGTTGCAATTATTATTTGAATTAATATAGGTTAATTCATGCTAGTAATAATTAATGAATTAAATTTGTATTTAAATATTCACCTCTCAATAGATCTCGCAGGCAACTCATTCCCCAACAATCGTATCGAGCCACCGCTTTTGCTCAATTTTTAAATTGTAATTTAATTCGTGGACATTAAATTTGAAATCGATAGTAGAACTGTTAGATCTATTTTGCAGTATCCAATTGTCATGGATTTTAATGTTTTATTTTGCATGCATATAAACCGTGGTTTTTAATTCGATTCGCTCGATTTGTTTTGCCTTTCGCGGAGAAAATCCACGAAAGTAGACTAGGATTTGTTTGATTTGATCAATGTAATAGACTAGTTCAGATTCAGGTTTATTTATTTTTTGTAAATAAATTGTAACCTGACGAACCAAGAGATTTAAGAATTAAAGGATGAAATCCGTAACTGCACAGAGGGCGCTGGCGCTGGGCAGATGTTTTGGGTGTTGCGAGGTCCGGCGGCCGAAAAGACGAGACGAGATAGGGTCACAAGACGGGCGTGCGCCGCCTCCAAAGCCGAAATGACGGGGGGATGTCGCCAAGGGCAGACAAGAAATAAGGCGGATACGTTAGCATCGCCGAGACGCTGGCGAAGTGAGGCTGGCGAAAGGCTGCCGCCGCTAAGAACCGCCGACCGCCGATACTCGCCGAGGCGTGCCGAGGCACGGCGGGCACGTTCGCCGGGCGATGCCGAGGTCGCTTAGGCTATCCCAGTTAGGGGCGGACGGTCGGATGCGAAAGGCATCCCCCCGCGAAATGCCATGTGTGCGATTTTGAGACGAAGTATTTTTTTCGAGACGAAACGAGTGGGAGAAATTCGAGACGTGTTTCTTCAAGATCAAGCCAAGAAAAATCAAACCATGACAATTGGATAATTTGTGCCCAATATGTTTATTTTTCTGTTTTGCTTGATTTATTTGTGGTATCTTATGCTTTATTTAATTTGTTTAAATGTGTTTGCATGAGGGTTGCCAAATGAAAAAATCTCAACTTCAAAATTACTAAGTATGTTTAAATAATTAATTGACAATTTTATTCCGGATAATAAAATTAAATTAATTTTGACCTCCATGATTTATTTATTTGTGAATTCTGTTGGGAAATTTATAGTTTTGATGAAAGTTCCAAAAACACATGTAATAGGACCAAATCGGACACATTAATGAATCGATGTTTATATTACCTGCTATAGGAGACCAGTTGATAATGATTGTATAGAACAACTGATGAAATAAATAGGTCACATATTGAGGGGGAAACTCAATATGTATAGGTCAGATCTGAAGACTCAAAGGACAACTGATATCCGATAGGCCAGAATGCAAGACAAGAATAGAAGATCGATCGCTCGATCTAGTCGATATCTCACCGAGTCATAAAGCTCAAACTCGTAATACTTGAAGATCGATGACTTCCGTAAGATCGCACTGAAGACCTACATCACCGAAGTCCCGCTAGTTGAAGCTAAGTCAACCGCACCGTAAGACTTATCAGTAGATCGATCGATTCAGATCGATCAAAATCACCACCAGTGAAATCGATGTTTCACCCAATCATACGCCGATGATCCGAACAAGAAGAATGTCAACCTTAGTTGGAAGAACAACATCGAAAAAGTGAGTCCGCTATCCAATAAGAACAAGACACGATGATCGGAGCCGATAATTGCGGGATTTGATGCTACCTCTCAAACGGCTACAAAATACGATTCATGCTTTTGGCCATGCCGCCTCAAGACGCCACATCAAGCCCGCAAGTCTACCAAATATAACCTGAAATTCAAATTGCTTTCCAACGGCTCTTTGATTTCAAGGTCTATAAATATGGGATCACACTTCGAGTGAAAAAAACGGAAACGCTGAACAATCAAGAAGCTCAAGCTAATATCGATTTTTCGCACAAGAACACGAACAAGAAGATTAATTTTTATTAAGTGTTCATCCCATAAGTTCTTAGCATAGAAATCTTTTCATCTAGTTTGTTAGGGTCGCTTATACTAAAGAAAAGATTTCATAGTTGAAACTAAAAAACAATCTTACCCAAACCCCCAAGTTAGGTTAAGTTGTTTAGCAAGATTTCGGACTAGGGTTTCTAGTTCCGATCTCTCGGGGATCGGTTGAGTGTGAACTCCTTAAACATCTAGTTGGTGTCTTGTGTTGGACTTACACATAAAACAAAGTCCAGATTTAGGTTAAGTAGGTGCCCTTGTGATAGGGAAGAGTGGACGTAGGATCTGGTTTGTCCGAACCACTATAAATCTTGTGTGCCTTTACCGCTTTGATTAACTGATTACACAATCGCACACAACCTTTAAAGCGCATACATATTCCAAGTTGAGATCAGTTAGCACCAAGCTTCTGATCTGATCAAACTTGACACTTCACCAAACCGATTAAAAGATTAACTTTGGAATCGATTTATCAAAACCGGTTTTTTTCACACGGTAAAACTTAAGCTTCCGCACACATCGCTTAAACCGATAGTTACCGAACCGATCTGCCTTTTCAGCGATCAAGAAGTTGGTTATCGACTAAACCGATTCACTCACACTCGATCGGGTTAATCGCCTCACACCGATTTGCACAAAAAGTTTTCGTAAGTCTATTCACCCCTCCTCTAGACTTACGCCCTCACAAAACCCGTTCGGGACCTACAAGTGGTATCGAGCGATTGGTTCTATCGACCCTTCGACTTTGTGTATCATCGATTCTTGAGGAAGAATCTTTGTGGTCGACTGAACTGATCTTGAAAAACCGTTTTTAAAACTTATTCATTTTCCAAAATCACTCAGCATGGATAACACCTCAGGTATGTATCATGATCTGCCGAAGTTCTCAATCGATGAGTATGCAGATTGGGCCATATATATGTCCAACCATCTAGGTTTGATCGATTAGGCGTAATGATGGAAGTCGCCGAAAGAGGACCCATCATCATATATTTACGACAACCCTCGCGGTTGGAGGAGATCCGATTTTTTGCCCCTGGAAGTCTTGTGCGAAAAAGCCCAAAATTGATGGATGCAGAGGAAAAGAAAAGTATACACTCTAGATACTATCGCAAGGCACATTATCATGAAAACAATGGATAAGGTCACCAAGGAAAAGATTAAGTATCTCAAATCTGCGAAAGCAATGTGGGATACTCTGGCTGAGATATGCGAGGGAAATGAACAGATAAAAGACAGCCGTCTACAAGCCGAACTGGTGAAGTTCGAAAAACTGAAGATGCTGCCCAAAGAAACCATCAACGAACTCGATGGAAGGATTACGATGTCAATAAACAAGCTTCGAGAACTTGGTAGAGAGATGTCTGATAAAGATATAAACTACAAAATTTTAAGGTCTCTCACCAAGAAATGGGACATGAAGGTCACGGTAATCAAGGATTGCCAAGACATTTCAAAAATGAAACCAAGTAGCTTGTTCTTGAGCCTTAAAGCTCACGAGTTCGATTTGATTGAAAGAGGACAAGCTGATGAAGATGAGGTGCCCGCTGAAGCCTCAACTTCAAAATCAGTTGCTTTTAAGGCAACCAGCAGCAGAACGAAGGCCAACGAACCTGTTGGGAATATAATGAGTCGGCGTAATTGACGCTCGCTTACCGGAAGCTTGAGAAGTCGAACGTCCAACTTGGTAAGTATCGAAGGTTTTATAAGGACTATCAACATAGCCGAGGGAGAGATAGGAGATCGATAACGGATCTCCGAAAAGAACCAGATCCGATGATCGGAGGGATCACAGAGATGAAAAGAAAAGAGATAATCGACCGAGGGAAGGAAGAGATAACCAAATGTATGAAGAAGCTCGACTACTATCGAAAGGGAAGTCACCGACAGGTCATACAGACGGAGTGATTCACCGGAAGGAAAGGTTCGGTGGATCAAGGAGCGTGCTTCAACCGTGAGAAGCCAGTCACTATAGCGCAGACGCCTGCACTGGACGCCAAGAGAAAGGGAAGAAAAGAGGAACAGAAGAGAGCAACGTTATAGTGACGTAAGAGCCATGGTTGCCGATACGCCGAATTGACGATTCCTATCCGCCTTTGAGGACTCTCGATACTCCTCAGAGAAGACTTCACCGACGTCAAGCAATCTTGACTTCTATGAAAATGAAGATCTGATATTCTCTTCGACGATGATGAGATATGCCCGATGGCGTGGAGGACCAATCTGAGGTAACCTCCAAACCCCGCTTCGCTTCGCTTTACACCGCTATCATTAGCACACCTGGCTGGGAGATTGACCTCGCAGATCTACTCGTGAGCAATTGCTTGAGGATCTCTCCAATGCAAGAGACACTTATGCTATAGTGGAAGTTTTGAAAATGATAAGTCGAGGCCGAAATAATCACCTTGCTAAAGAAAATGATCTCAATAAAGCCTCGAACTTAGATCAAATTTGAATCGCCGTAGGCAACCGAGAAATTTAAAATTCTCGAGTTAAAGCTTCGATCGAGAAGCAGATCAAAGATCGATAGCAATTAACAAAACAAAGAAAGTCGATGACTTCAAAATCCCGCAAGCAAAATTCGATGAGCTGCTTCCAAAAGCATGAAAGTCTAAAATCATCCGAGGATAATTTGCGTAAGAAAAAATAGAGGTTTTCACAAAATCATCTAAAACCTGCTCAAGACATGAACACCTATTTTGAACAACGATTAATAAGAAGGGACTTGGCATGAGAACCCTTCCACATCCTCAAAAGCCCCGGTTGATTCATCTCAAAAAGGTGTAATCGACGAAGTTTCGACAAAAGATACACCAAAAGCCAAACATGTATCTAATAAGGAAAAAACCGGTTGAAAGGTAAAGGCGGTGCCTAACCGTAAGGGGAACAGAAATGGACCCCAATGGTAAAGCATCGATCGAGAAATCAACAAGAAGAACCCGGTTCTTTCCGAAGAAACCTCAACTCGATCAACATATCGAAATCGAAAAGACAACTCGTAAAAGGGAAGTCCAATCTGAGACCCAATCAAGGTCACCGCCTAATAAGCATGCTTCGTAAACCGCAAAAACCACCTATGCCAAAATGATATGAATCTTTTGATGGTAGCAAAAATATACCTACCCCTATAATCGAAAATCTAGGGTCGGCCACACTAACCACAATCGGATAAAAAGAAGACAAACGTAAAAGATAAATCCCAAGTCTTCTAAGTCATCCAAGGTTCACACTAATAATCATACAAATCGAAAAGCATATAAAGAAACGTATGATTATGTTGATAGGTATGGGAGACAAATCAGCCTTCGATCTAACCGATCACAATAGAAGTGCTCGCTTTGTATGGATCCCCAAAACTAATCCTAACCCCTCAGGACCCAATCCAAAAGGGGTACCTAAAGCCCCGATTTGGTCAGGGATCGCGGGGTCCGCCAACAAAGGAGGTGTGCAAGCAACTATCCGGTACATCGATAGTGGATGTTCAAGGCACATGACAGAAGCAAAGCACCTCCTCGGCTCTTACATAAAAATGCGAAAGGCCCGCGTGTACTCTTCGGTGATGATAACTTTGGTTATACCAAAGTATTCAAACCTTAGAGAATGATGATGTACAAGTAATCTGAGTCTCAGATGTCGAAGGTCCAAGCACAACCTACTATCGGTTTCACAATTTGCGACAACGGATTCAAATTGAGTTCTCGATCGACCAAAGGCACTATCAAGAATCGAGCCACTCAACAGATTTTGCTAACCGTTCAAGGAAAGGGACGATCTACACAAATGATTGGAATAAATGCCCAAGAAATGCATGCCCGATTGTTAAGAGTTCCAAAAGTAGCGATTGGCTGCTCGCACAAAAAGAATGAGCCATCCCGAACTTTAAAACTCTTAATAAGATAAAGAAGGATGTCTCTAGTGGAAGGACTTCCGAATGAAGTATTTTCAAAGGATCGGACATGTCTTGCATGTCGGAAGGAAAAACAGTCAAAGCTTCATTCAAGGGAATTCTCGGACCAAGATCCAAAGAGAATAATCGCAAATTGCTTCATATGGATCTATTTGGACCCGATTACACGGTCGGTCTCAACGGACGAAATATACTCGTAATCGTGGATGACTATTCCAAGTTTACGGGTTATATTCTTACATAAGAAGAATGAGGCGACAACGAAGATACGGAGTCGCTAAAAAGATTACAAAATGAGAAGGGTGTCATGTAGTAAAAATCGATCGATAAAGGTACAAAATTTCTCGAACTTTTTATTAATGATTTTTGCTCTAAGTTTGGTATACAACATGAAACATCACCGCAAGGACGCCACAACAAAATGGAGTAGCGAATCGGAGGAACAGAACTCTCAAAGAAGTTCGCCGCACGATGTTAGCTTTAACATGCAATACCAAGCCGTTTAAAAGGTAAGCAATCAACATTGCATGCCATACTCGTAATGATGTCTTCGACTAAGGCTCACTACAAAACACCCTATGAACCTGTGGAAGGACGAAAACCTCGTGTCTCTTACTTCCATGTTTTTGGGTGTAAGTGTTTCATACACAACAATGGGAAGAGTCAGTTGAAGACTTTTGAGGCCAAGTCAGATGAGGGTATATTCTTATGATATTCCTCATCTAGTAAGGCTTTCGGGGTTTACAATGATTTAACCCTACTTGTGGAAGAAACACCCCATGTAGTCTTTGATGAAGCATCTTCCGAACAAGAGAAATCTGCGCGAGAACAAGATGTACCGATCAACAAGTACCGATGCTCGAAAAATGGATCACTAATGATCAAGGAAAAAGAATCGAAACCGTAATAAAGATACATTCCAGATCTAGTCGATTCACCGATCATTCAGATCCTAAGGTACTAAAAACCGTTTGAAGAAAGAAGCCGACATAAATGAGATAAGAATAACCGAACCATCCGGGTTCGGGGGAACACTGAAGTTCCCACGCACGTACATCGACACATGATGAGTCCAACATCACCGAGACTTGTTCTTATCAAGTGGATCATAACTCGCACCACTCCCAATCGCTAGTAATGAAATTTTATCGAAACGGACGATGTTCTCCAAACCAACGCAAATCGAATGTAGGACACGGATAACCAACCATCCAACCGATCGATAATCGGAGACCCATCCGATAAAGTTAAAACTAGACATCGATTGGTGAAAGTGCCATGTATTGTTGTTATCCGCCTATGAAGGAACCAACAACAATAGAGGAAGCTCTACAAGACGCAAGTCGGATTCTAAATGGCGCAGAGAGGAGCTTGAACAGCCGAGAGAAATCAAGTTTGGGAACCGGTAGATGCACCAAATCATCAAGACGTAATTGGCACGGTGGGTATTCAAGAACAAGAGAGATGAGAAAACCCTCATCACCGTAAATAAGGCAAGACTTGTTGCTAAGGGGTATTCACAATCGGAAGAATTGATTATGATGAGACCTTTGCACCCGGTCGCCGCCTAGAAGCCATTCGGGTCAAGCTTAAGCATATGCTTCCCCACGAGGGGTTCATTTGTGGTATCGGATGGACGTAAAGAGCGCTTTTCTTAAACGGGGTACTAGCAGAGGAAGTTTATGTCGAACAACCTCCGTGCTTTGAAAAGGGCAACCAGTGTACCGTCTAAGAAAAAGCTCTCTATGGCTCTAAACAGGCTCCTCGAGCTTGGTATGATACACTCTCTCGGCTTCTTGATCGAAAGTGGGTTCACTAAAGGAACAAAGGGACGTAACCTTATTCGAGAATAGAAGATGGAAAAGATATTCTCATGGTTCATTTGATGACGACATCATCTTCTGGATCTCCCAACAAAAGTCTATGTGAAAAGATTGACAAAAGTCGATGCAAGGGAAGTTCGAGATGTCCATGATGGGTCGATGAATTACTTTTCGGGTCTTCAAGTAAAGCAAAGTACGAATGGATATTCATCCGCCAATCAAAGTACACTAGAATTTATTGGCTAAGTTTGGAATTCAAAATTGTAAGGAAGCCAAAATTCCTATGATGACCGGATTCAAGATGGATCCGATGAGGATGGTCGAAAAACAAATCGGAAGAATATAGGGCTCTCATTGGATCTCTACTATACCCGACCGCCAAATAGACCGGATATAACCTTCGCAGAGGTGTATGTGCGAGTTCGAGCAAATCCAATGATAAGTCACCTAGAAGCGACTAAGCGGATTTCTTAAGTATCTGAAGGGACAATAAACCTTGGTTTATTTTACCCATCGATGATAATCTAGAGCTTAGTGGGTATTCTCGATTACGATTATGGAGGTTGCAAGATTGATGTAAAAAAATCCACCTCGAGAACTTGTCGGGTTCTTAGGAAGTAAACCCGATCTCGTGGTTTTTAAAAAGCGGACATCGGTTGCAACATCTACTATTGAAGCGGTAATATATGGGTCGCAGGAAGTCGTTGTTCCCCAATCGCCTCCGCTTAGTCGGCGGTTGAGGATTATAACATTGAAACTAAGAATGTACCTATTTTACGATGAAATGGTGTCTTTATTGCAATCACTCGTAATCCTCGTTTCTACATACAAGATGCAAGCATGTGGATGTCGCACCATTTTATAAGAGATCATGTTGAAAAGAAGAATATCGAAATGGAAAAGATTCATACCGATATACGAAAAGTCGATATTCTAACCAAGCCACTAAATGAGATCGATTCGAGAATTATGCAATGAGCTAGGGCTTCGGATCTTGGAGAAAATGCACCTAAAATGTTTGATGGAATAATCTCCGAACCACCGTTGGTTAAGAAACTAATCGATTCAAGTGAAATCGGTTGAATTTGATATCTCAATCGATCGTAAGATCGATCCAAGGAACCGATATGAGAAGGTCTTGATCGATTTAAAGTTTATCAGATTAAATGAACTGATCGTTTAAAGGATTATCTGATTAAATCTGTTCAGTTATACTTTGTAAGTCGATTAAGCTGAAATTCAACAAGATTCACAAGTGGTATTTACAAGATTAAAGCTTAAAATCGCATAAGGATACAGGAATTTTACACAACAATGAAATAACAGAAATTTTCATTAATAAAGACCCGAAGGTCAGGTTACATTACAAGATACAAGTACAAGAGGACCCGGAGGTCAGTACATAAGTCATAACCGAAAACCCTAAACCTATTACCCTAAACCCTCATCCTAACCCAAGAAGTGCGGAAGAGAGAGAGATTTTAAATCTGATGCTCTCATTTTCCCCCACTTAACAAGGGTGAGAGAGGCTTTAAAGAAATCCTAAAGCCGCTAGCTGAAGCTAAAACCAGTGGAGCGACAGCGGGCCTGGAAGGATTTTTAAGCCAGGAGCCCTAAGAAAGAGTCAGTGGGCTCTCCAATTTGTTAAATGGTGAGTTGATATCACGGGCATCACCGTTGTCCGATGCGCACCGTACATCAAACTCATGTTCATTTTCGATCGAGTCTGTTGATCACGGGTTTACGCCATCACGATAGACACACAAAAGGTGCATACGGTTAGGAGAAGTGTCTTCTCGGTTACCAAATAAAGAGTTCGCCGCCATGGTGGTAGAGAAGCTTTGCAACAATCGTATGTGAAATCTTTGATGACGATGAAAACAGTGATAAGGGATGCACAAGGTTGATTTGAGAAGCTGAAATCATTGAAAAAGGGGTAAAGGTGTTTGTCGGAAGTTTCAATTTAAAATAAGGGTTCACCAGATACATGATTCTACAAAGAAGATAAGTATGGTGATTGGGTTATGTTGTGTAAAACAATTGGTCCAATTTATAGAGGCCAAGCAAGGGTGCAAATGCAAATTCGAGTTCTCAAAACCTTTTAGAGAAATCAAGACCAAAAGGACAAATGTGTAGGAATCACGCTGACCGATAATTGGAGAAATTTACTACGGATTGACATATCGAAAAGATTCGCATTTATAATTACGATGTCAAATCACGCCAACTTAGGAATAGAGACTACTATTCTAGACTAAGTTTTGGCGGTAACACTTATTCCAAGAATTGATTGACTTGAGAAGAATCGATAGGTCAACAAAAATCGATACATACTGTCGATCGATGAGGAAGATCAAATTGAGCTTAAAACTCCAACAAATCGGATACATCACCTATGGGAAAAAGAAATATCACTTGAAGGGGGAACTTCAACCCGATCAAGGAGGATCAAAAGGAAATCGACGTATTCAAGGAAGATCACTTGAGCTTGAAACTTCAACAAATCGATGCAAGTGAAGAAGATCACTAAAAAGGATCGGTTAGGAAATTTTAAGGCTTAGGCGAATACTAAGATCAACAAGTGAAATCAACATGGACAAGTGGTATTGATGATTACAATATCGACCAACCGAATCACGCCTTTTTTTTCTCTTGTTCTTTTTCTTATTTATCGGATCTTATCCGATATTATTTATTTTATCGCACCCATTATCCTTGTGATGTATTTCACGCAAATCATGTAATGCGGACGTGGGGAACATGTATTAACTTTACTAAATGTGCTTTTAAATCCAAAAGGTTTTCGTACGTGCTTTTCCTGACCCTACGATCAAAACCGCTTAATCTGGAGCGTTTAATATTTTCAAACGGTTGATCTTCCAAATCTTGTCTTCTTTTTCCCTCCTCGTCTTTATAAAGTTCATCAAAAACCATACCGAGTTTTCCATTTCACAAACTTGCGATTTATTCTCCGAAAACTCCAGACACTTCTCGATTCAAAGTGTTTTCCTAAGTTTCAAAATCATCTTTCCGAAAAAAATAGAATCGGTAATTTATGTTTATTTGATGTATATTTTTTTAAATCCATTGATCTTAAATGTTTCTATCCTGTGTTATGCTTTATTGTTTCTTAGTTTAAAAACAGGTGATATTCTTTGTATTAATGCACAATTTTTTAACCAAATCTATCTTATCTCAGAGATGATCACTCACGGTATGGGTAAAATAATGTGCAACTATCTGAACCGGCAACAAAGGTTGTGGATGATAAGTTCGCAAATGCAGTTCAATATCACCAGATCCTAATCCATGGAGGTCGAGCAAATTTCTGCGGAAAGCGTGCCTTGAGAAATTTTAGGCTCGCTTTCAACGCAATCCAAAGATGCAAAGATGAAGCACTAGAATTCCTAAGGAATTTAAGAGTGATATCTGATGCTCCGGAGAGAAGAACTACTTTCGGCGATCCACCGGAGAAGAAATCGACCGACGAATGAGGATATAACACGCCTGTTCAAATTTACCCAAAGGACGGATCTCGCTTTGCTCATTACAGGGAGAACGAAGATGAGCCGATCGAAAAGAGTTTTCTTGAGAGGCCGACAAACATATACGCCGGGTTTTGTCGCCCAAATGCTCAAGAGGAAATACCGATTGTTGTTTGACATATTGTCAAAAAAACAATTATGGGTATTGCATTCAAATTTGCATGCTCTTACATCCGGCAAACCGCATGCAAGATGGTCGCAATAATTGATGAAGCCAAGAACATCAATTGGCATGGGTTTCTCAAGGCCATTCTACTCAAGAACATGATAAATTTGGAGTTGATGAGTGGAGGCGGTATATCCGAAGAAAAAGATCGACAATCTCAACAAGGTTGCGCTTATCCTCTGAGATAAAATGCCAAAGGCCAAATGGGAACAGAATGGACCAAGTCCTATAAGGCCTTTCTCAACCCACTTCACCATTTTTTGGGGCCACCAGACGATGATATCGCCAACCCCCAAAGTCAAATAAAGGAAAAAAAGCAAGAAAGCAACTTCATCTACACCAGATCTTGGGCGAATCAAAATCAAGCCGGTGAAGGCCCCCCGAAGGCCCACCAGATGCCCCCGGAAGAAGAAAAGAAAATTGGTGAAGGCCCGGAGAAGAGGCCGAAGAAGGCGCAAGCCTCCATGACTCGATGCTTGAAGATGAGTCGATGAAGAAAGAGCGCCAGATCGGTCTGTTGTAACACAAAAATCAGGTGAAAAATCGACGGCAGGGCTTCTCGAGAGCTCGCCAGATCATTCCGAGGAAGAAGCACAAGTCGATCGATCTCCTTCTCCTCAAGCTCGAGTGATTCACCACTCGGACTAATGGCTACCGAAATGTGTCTCTCCTATTCTTCCACCTGCCAAGAACCTGAAATCGCATCGGGTTCACGAACCGTAAAGCTTACGATGTGGAACCGTAAGCACTTTCTTCCACAAAGAGAACCTCTGCAGGTCGAACCGACAAATTAACTTCCGCTTACTCAAGCACAACGGAACCTTCCACATCTCATCAAACCGACCGACAGATAATTCCCCGAGTCCAGATCAACAAAGATCATAACTGGAAATTGATCGTAATGTGAATCGAAAGAGAAATTGATGAGTTGTATCCGAATCGGGTCGCCCATCCCGCCATAAGAGAGAGAAGTTATGGAGATCCTCACCGAGAGATCTTTGATTAAAGAGCTTCTCGGACTTTATAAATAATTATTGAACAGATGGGCAAAGGCGGATGAGTTTGCGGACTTCGATTTCGACATGAGGAAATCTGCTAAAGTAGGATCACCAAATGAGCCGATAATCGCTAAATCCACAAAGCTCGATCCACGCGGAAGCTAGGGGTTGCGGAACAGACGAATCGAGATCACGACAAAGCTCCTCAAACAAATGCCATCATGAAGGATGCGGAGGAGGCTGGCGATGATAGTGGAGCTGGTGTTTGCAGCTCATGACCAACCACCGGAGGCACAAACAATCAATCGGATCAAGTGACACCCAACATTCCAACATCACACGTCACTACTGATCAACTTCAGGAGATCAAATCTTGTCTCAAAGATCTCCTGAAAGAAGAAGTTGAGGGACTGATAGCTGATCAAAGGCAGATTGCCATCAAAGAAATAACAGATCAAAGGGAATTGGCTATTTCCCATTTAGGGCAATCAAAGATCGCCTTCTCCCAAATCAGGTCTCATCAAGTCCATACCGAATCGAGAAAGACCGTTGATGCCAAACTGACTCAGGTGGATAAACAACAAGTTTCTTTTCTGATGCTCACTGACAAGCTAGAATTGACGAAGAGAAACTTGACAAACCGATTAAAACACTCTCTACCGCCATGGAATCTGGCCAAGACTGAGCTGATATCGAAGATTCAAAATCTAACTGCTCAAACTCAAGGCATATCTCGTTGGGCAGATCTCAACAGTATGATCGCATCAAACTTTGGTTCTCGACCTCCCACCTCACTACTCTTTTTTTGATCAAACCAAAAGGGGGAAGGACAGATTGAGAAACCAACCGACATAACAAAAAAGGGACATCACAAACTCTGATCACCAAAAAGATGTCCAAAGAGCGGTGTAGTCAAGAAGCCCGAAAAAGCCAAGAAGAAAGAAGGGCGTAAAAAAATGGCAGAGGCGTAAAAATCAAGAAGAAATTCAAATTGAGAGCTTAAGAAAGGAAGGGTCGGAAAATCCGCATTGTAACCTAAAGCCGCCAAAGAAGAGTTGATGAGATCATCCCAAAAACTGCTGCGCATGCTAAGAAATTTGAGGAATGGAATAAGATCAGGAGTGAATGACTTCTGGATGCCTTTGTTCTTAATCTTGTTCCACAAGAAGAATCTCCTGATGAAGAATTCCTCAACTGGTTAGAAAATAAATACCCGGATTTTCTGAAGTATCTGGAAAATGAGGCCAAGCTTATCAATGTAAAAATATCTCGCCAAGAGTATGATCTGCTGGAGTACTCGAAGAAGGCAGATGGCTCATTTGACAGACTGGCATTTCAAAGATTCTATTTTGACATCCTGAGCAAAACGCATATAACTGATCTTCAGCAGACTAATGATGTCAAATGGAAACTTTATCAGATTTTCAACGTACCTCAAGATCAAAGAGAGATGCCAGAAGGATACAAGCCTAAAGAGTGAAGAATCAGAAGACTACTCAGAATCAGCTGTTCTTATTTACAAAACTTTTCTGATGTAACATGTAATCAACATTTTTTTAATGAGAAAAGTTTATTTTCTGATCCTAAGACAAAGTCTCATTGTCTTCTGATTATATGCTCTTAACTGTTCTATTTTTTTATCAATCAGATTTGGTTTCTCAAAGTGTTTTGGTTTCATCAAAAGGGGAAATTGTTGGGAAATTTATAGTTTTGATGAAAGTTCCAAAAACACATGTAATAGGACCAATCGGACACATTAGGTACCGATCGATGTTTATATTACACGCTATAGGAGACCGGTTGATAATGATTGTATAGAACAACCGATGAAATAGATAGGTCACATATTGAGGGGGAAACTCAATATGTATAGGTCGAATCAAGACTCAAAGGACAGCTGATATCCGACAGGCCAGAATTCAAGACAAGAATAGAAGATCAGATCGTTCTGATCTAGTCAGATATCTCAGCTGGAGTCATAAAGCTCAAACTCGTAATACTTGAAGATCGATGACTTCCGGAAGATCGCACCGGAAGACCTACATCACCGAAGTCCGCTAGTTGAAGCTAAGTCAACCCAAGCACCGAAAGAGACTTATCGGTAGATCGATCGGTTCGATCGATCGTCACCACCAGAAATCGATGTTTCACCCAATCATACGTCGATGATCCGAACAAGAAGAATGTCAACCTTAGTTGGAAGAACAACACCGAAAAGTGAGTCTGCTATCCAATAAGAACAAGACACGTATGATCGGAGCCGGCAATTGTAGGATTTGATGCTACCTCTCTGAAACGGCTACAAAATACAGATTCACGCTTTTGGCCATGCCGTTCCTGAAGCACATCACATCAAGCCAGCAAGTCTACCAAATATAACCTGAAATTCAAATTGCTTTCCAACGGCTCTTTGATTTCAAGGTCTATAAATATGGGATCACACTTCGTGAAAAAAAAAAACGGAAACGCTGAACAATCAAGAAGCTCAAGCTAATATCAGATTTCCGCACAAGAACACGAACAAGAAGATTAATTTTTATTAAGTGTTCATCCCATAAGTTCTTAGCATAGAAATCTTTTCATCTAGTTGTTAGGGTCGCTTATACTCTGAAAAAAGATTTCATAGTTGGAACTAAAAACAATCTTACCCAAACCCCCAAGTTAGGTTAAGTTGTTTAGCAAGATTTCGACTAAGGTTTCTAGTTAGATCTCTCGGGATCGGTTGAGTGTGAACTCCTTAAACATCTAGTCAATGGTGTCTTGTGTTGGACTTACACATAAAACAAAGTCCAGTTGGTTAAGTAGGTGCCCTTGTGATAGGGGAAGAGTGGGCGTAGGGATTTGGTTTGTCCGAACCACTATAAATCTTGTGTGCCTTTTATCGCTTTGATTAATCTGTTACACAATCGCACACAACCTTTAAAAGCGCATACATATTCCAAGTTGAGATCGCTTAGCACCAAGCTTCGATCCGATCAAACTTGACACTTGATCAACCGATTAAAAGATTAACTTTGGAATCGATTTATCAAAACCGGTTTTTCACACGGGTAAAACTTAAGCTTCCGCTTTTATCGCTTAAACCGATATATCTGAATCGATCGCCTTGAGCAGCGACAAGAAGTTGGTTATCGACCAAACCGATTCACTCACACTCGATCAAAGTTAATCGCCTCACACTGATTTGCACAAAAAGTTTTTTAAGTCTATTCACCCTCCCTCTGACTTTACGCCCTCACAACACCCGTTTGGGACCTACAAATTCTTTTGGAGAAATTCCCCCAACGGGACGGTCAAAAGATAGGTTTCACATGAATGATTTCCAAACGGATGATTGTGGGTTATTACTAGTGGCAACGATGACCCTCCCAACGAGGCTCGTTCAAAGCGAAATAGTAATCCTGTATTTAATCATGGTTATTACTTAGGTATAAAATTGATATGCATATACTTCTCCAAGTCCCCACAATTTTATATTGGTCAAAATAGGGAGCCAACTATTAATCTGGATATTAAAGGTTTGTAACTGTTCTTGTTTGTAACCTGCTTGAATGTGTTTAAATAATGACCCACCCAACGTGGCTTATTTAAACTGTTTTGAGATGTTGGCTGATGCATGTTCATATTTTTTTGAGATTTTAATATGATGCATGTGATCGAACCTTGTGATATATTTGTGCTTATGCATATTATTATTTATTTCAGTTCATCATGTCGCAACCTTCTAATCCACTGTCGAATATACCTAAAGATAATTTGCTTTTTGGTGAAAACTATTTTGATTGGAAATACAAACTAAAACCTGTCCTAACCGCATCATCTTCCAAATGGGTACTTGATACACCAAAACCCGGAAAACCAACTAAGGACGCCGGAATATGGGATGAGATGATTTATGGTGAATGGGAGCTGGCAAACGGATTGATGAAGGAAACAATTCTGGCACATTTGTCAGATGCGTTGAGACACCTTCATCAAGAATATGAGTCAGCTGCAGACATCTTAAAGAATCTTGAAGCGATGTTCGCACATCAGACCCATATGGCAATCCAAAGTGTGAAGCAAGAAATTGCTCAGTTAAAATTGGAAAAAGGGACAACTGCAGCACGTCCTTAGGGTTATGGTGCTATTTGAGGAACTTGAGATCCTCGGCGAAAAATGTGATTTCAAGGCTAAGATTGATTTCATTCTCCAATCCTTACCAAAGAGCTATAATCACCGCTATCTTGAGTATCTAATGGAAGATCAAGATTTTACAGTGGAGGATTTTATAAATGCTTTGACTTTGGTTGAAAAGGAAGTGGAGCGTGAGGAAAAGAACTTGGGAAAACGGAAATCTTCTCTTCATCCTAGATCAAGTGGTGATAAGGATGATGAAAAGAGAAGAAGGTTAAACCAAGAAGACTCAACATCAAATAGAAGCATGGATCAAGTATGAGGAAAACTTTGGAAAGCGGGAGAGTAGGACAATCGAGGTCAGCCTATTCCGATCCCAAGAGGGATGGAAAGAAAGGTAATTCTCACGCACTAGTTGTTGAAACTTGTTTAGCGGCGTATGCCTCCCATTTTATGGGTGGTGGATACGGGATCCACTAATCATGTTTGTTTCACATTACAGGGGTTCAAGCGGACCCGACAACTTAGTGGGATTGAGGTCCTCATCACACTGGGCGATGCTACGAGAGTGGCAGCTGAAGCAGTGGGAGAAGTGCACCTGTCTTTTGAAGACAGTGTTTTAATTTTGAGATATTCTTTACGTTTCGGATTTTAGAAAGAATTCATTTTCAGTTTCTAAACTTTTATGATGGATATTTTGGTTACTTTTTAATAAAGTTGTTACCATTTTTTATTTTGATAAATTTATCTGTCATGGAACGTTGTTGAATGATCTTTATACAATTAACTGTGCACACCACTCACGAAATGTATCCTATAACACATCAACTGTTTCCGAGAAAAGAAAAACGTTCATCAGACGTGAACGAGACATTTCTTTGGCATCTAAGATTGGGTCATATAAATCCAAAGAGGATCCAAAGGTTGGTGAGAGACGGTTCATTTTGAACCGATTCCAACCTGCGAATCATGTTTGGAGAGTAATATGACCGAGAGGGCATTTGGAGCCAAGGGGAATAAGGCTAAAGAAGTGTTAGAGATCGTTTACACAGATGTGCGTAGTTCAATGTCAACCAAAGCAAGAAGAGGTTATGAGTAATTTTATTGATGATTACTCAAGGTACACTTTCCTTATGAAGCATGAATATGAGACCTTTGAGAAATTCTAAGAATTTAAGGCTCAAATAGAGAATCATAAGGAAAAACGTATCAAGTCTCTACGATCTGATCGTAGAGGCGAATACCTCAGCGGTGTGTTTTTGAACTACTTATCTGATGAAGGGATTGTATCCCAGCTCACTGCACCCAAAACCCCTCAACAAAATGGGGTTGCAGAGCGAAGTAACATAATTCTTTTGGAAATGGTTAGATTAATGATGAGTTATACGGATCTTCCCGAGTCGTTCTGGGGTCATGCCTTGGAAAACAGTGACTTACATTCTGAACTTGGTGCTATCCAAATCAGTTCCCAGAACCCCAAAGAATTGTGGACCGGGCGCAAGTCTAGTATGAGACACATGAGAACTTTGGGGTGTCCGGCCTACGTGTTGGACAAGGAAACATGTAAATTGGATCCTCGATCAGAATTAAGGCTGTTTTGTAGGATACCCCGAGGGAACAAAAGGGTGAATGTTCTATAGTTCCGAAAATCAAAAGGTGGACATCCGCACCCACTTTAGATTTTGGAAGAAAACTATAGAACCAAAGAAAACCCAGAAGTGAGATTACCTTAAATGAGCTTAGAGGGCAAACCTCAGTGCCGACTGTACTAGATGATATACCAAATGATACGTTTTCACAACCGGAGCCTCGTTATAGTGGGAGGGTTGTTAGACAGCCCGAGAGATTCATGGGAATAGGAGAGTCCTCGGACTTGATTCCCGGAATCAGACCCATGGACATATGACGAGGCACTCCAAGATAAGGATGCAGTTTCTTGGCAAACAGCAATGAAAGTCGAAGTGGGTTCTATGTTTCATAATAGAGTGTGGGAGCAAGTCGAACCACTTAATGGGGTCAAACCCATTAGATGCAAGTGGGTATATAAGAGGAAAAGAGGATTGGACGGGAAGGTTGAAACCTTTAAAGCAAGACTAATGGCGAAAGGTTATACTCAGAAAGAAAGGGATCGATTATGAGGAAATTTTTTCGCCCGTAGCCATGCTTAAGTCCATCCGTATTCTCTTATCGATTGCTGCGCACTTCGACCTTGAAATCTGGCAAATAGATGTCAAGACAACTTTCCTTAACGGAAGTCTTGATAAAGAGATCTATGTGCAACAACACCAAGGTTTCATTGAAACAGGCCAAGAACACCTAGTTTGTAAGCTCAAGAGGTCCATTTACGGACTCAAACAGGCATCCAGAGCTTGGAACCAAAGTTTTGATCATGTTGTAAAGTCTTATGGGTTTGATCAAAACGAGTTTGAAAGTTGTGTGTATAAAAAGCGTGTCGAAACTGCATTGGTATTCTTAGTACTATACGTAGATGACATTGTGATCATCGGGAACGGTGTGAAGGTGTGATCAGACGTAAGGGCATGGTTTTCAAAACAGTTTGATATGAAAGACTTAGGGAAGCCGGACACATCCTTGGGATCAAGATCACAAGAAAAGGATGGTCAGGTTATCACAAGTTTCATACATAGACACTGTTTTGAAACGATTCAGCATGCAAGATTCCAAGAAAGGATTCGTACCTTTCAGACTTGGAATCCATCTATCCAAGAAAATGTTCCCTAAGACGAAAAAGGAGATAGATGACATGAAAGGTATTCCTTGTGCTTCTACCGTTTAAACCTTATGTATGCATTCTTTGTGTGCGAGACCGATATCTGCTGGCGAGGGCATGGTAGCAAGATATCGAGTAACCAGTGGAAAGCGCATTGGATGACGCTTAAAAACATTCGAAAGTGTCCGAAAAAGAACTCGGGATAGAATGTTGATTTATCGATCGATACTCCAATCCCCATCGGCCACACCTGGACTCGGATTTCCAATCGATTTAGATTCCGAAATTATCTTGCCTCGCCAGTGTGTGTTTCCATTTGGGAAGTGTAGCCATCAAATGGACGAGTGTGAAGCGTAAATGCATCACCGACTCAACCATGGGACTCGGGTAAGTAGTCGCTTGAAGCGGTGAAAAGAACCGATAGGGCTCTAGATCTTCTTAGTGGACTTGGATGGTGTTCTGAATTTGTCTAGCAATATCTCGCTAGGGCGGTTGCAAATTCAAGAGAACCAAGAGTCCACGAGTCAAACAAACACATTAAAGGAAAAGACATCTTATACGAGAAATCGTTAAGAGATGAGATATAGATGTGGCAAAGATAGCGTCCCGAGGACGACTAGCGAGATCCATTCACAAAGCGTGCGCCTCTGAATACATTCGAGACATGTGAGTGGAATGGGTGTCAAGACCATTGCCAACTGCTTTGAGTATAAGTGGGAGAAATTATTAGGTTCGTGTAGGTGACATTAGATGTCACGGACTACTCGAGACATGTTGTAGTATACTTAAAAGCGGACTTTGAGTATAAGTGGGAGATTGTTGGGATTATACTAAAAAGTATGCTTTTTTACTTTGTATAATCGAAAACCAATTTTCGACTTATTTATTTGAAATAAATTGTTTATCAATCGATGCTTTAAATATGATTGAATGTTATATATATTTATTTGCATAACTGTTCAATAATTAAATGCGTGTTACATCAGAGTTAATTTAGTGATACAAGATCACGTAAGATTAAATTAACGATCCTTGTAACTAAAAAAGTACGCCATTCACGACCTAGATGGAAATGAACAACCATCGCGAAAGGTTGAGGTGTAAGGCTCGATTGGTTTGTCTTGACCAAGAGATTACACTAGTGCATGACTGATCTTGTTGAATAGGACCTCTGAGGAGGATAAATTCTTGAGAATCGAACAAGGAAGAATTAGACCTCGATGGTTCGTTGTTTCTTAACCTTCGCCCCTTAAATAGGATCACGTGGGATTGGTAACTATTGCTTTGACTTATCATGGGTAGCGAATCGGAGAGATTCAATACTTTTTATCTTGGGCAATATTATTGGTCACATGTGATTGCTAAGATTTAATACTGAAGAATCGTGTTCAATTACGCTTTGCTTGATTTGCCCCCTTGGGAGGTTCATAAGTTTTATCATACCAAATCTTGCAAGTGGAATTAGTTTCCTGTATGGATAATAATGTTGAACCGTTCCTCGACCAAGGACAAAAGATATTAATTAACGAAAGCTATTTCAAAGGCTTGAATTAATTAATGGGCTAGATAATCTTAAACACGGAAATAATGACCGGAGCCATATTGACTGTAATATGGGTTAAGATGGATGGTGCAATATTAATTATGTAGTGGGATTAATTAATATTTATGGGCTTGAATTATATTGTGGCTCAATATTAGATATTCAAGATCCATTAGAAGGTCCAATCTTAATTCTCCTAAAGGCCCCCTGAGTAGCCCAACATATAGTCCAATAACTGAAAATGTGATTAAAATAAAATAAATATTGTTGCTTATATTTCCTCTAAATTTTCGAAATTTATGGATAAAAGAGGGAGAAATATTTTCTTTGAATTTTGTTATGGAATGAAGATATGTATTCTTGGAATACAAGATTATCTCATTAAATTCAAGAAATCTCCCACTTGGTTATTCATAGTGATATTTCGAAATTTTTGAAAATAGAGGGCAAGAAAGATTTTCTTGATTTTCTTGAAAATATATTATGGAAGATATGTATTTCTTGAAATACAAGAATATCTCATAAATTCAAGAAGATCCAAATCTTGGATTCTTGCACATTGTATTTTTCGAAAATAATGCCATATTATAGAGGAGGTGGAATTTTGTGGAATATTTTAATTATGGGAAAAAGAATATATGAGATATATTCAAGATTTCTTGGTGATCAAGAAAAGTCTTTTCCCACATTGAAATATCACTAAAATTTCGACCACCCTCCCTCTTATAAATAGGGGATGATTAGTTCATTCCCAAGTACAATTCCATGTGCTGGAAATATTAGCAAATCCACATAAGTGGTGCAACAAAGTTTATTTTTTCCTTTTGTTAATTGTTCGCGAGTATCCTTCCACCGGATTGTCGAGCAAGGGCTAAGGGAATACTTGGGAAGTCCTTTTGGTTAGTCCGTCCGACCGAAGTCACTGCCATCCCAAGAGGTACGTTCACGTAAACCCGTAGATTCCGCATGCGTAGGTTTTACGTGGCTTTTTATATGCATGATATGTTGTTGCAATTATTATTTGAATTAATATAGGGTTAATTCATGCTAGTAATAATTAATGAATTAAATTTGTATTTAAATATTCACCCCGAATATATCTGTGCAACTCATTCCCCAACACATCTATATCTCCTCTCTTAACGATTTCTCGTATAAGATGTCTTTCCTTTAGTGTGATTGTTTGACTCGTGGACTCTTGGTTCTCTTGAATTTGCAACTGCCCTTAGCATATATTGCTAGACAAATTCAGAACACCATCCAAGTCCACTAAGAAGATCTAGAGCCCAATCGGTTCTTTCACTGCTTCACAAGCAGATACTTACCCGACTTCCATGGTTGAGTCAGTGATGCATTTCTGTTTCACACTCGTCCATTTCTTGGCTCCATTTCCCAATGGAAACACACTAACTGAGGCAGATAATTACTGGAATCTAAATCTGATTGGAAATCTGAGTCCGTGTAGCCGATGGGGATTGGAGTATTTGACTGATAAATCAACATTCTATCCCGAGTTCTTTTCAAACACTTCAGAATGTTTTTAACTGTCGTCCAATGCGCTTTCCCTGGGTTACTTTGATATCTTGCTACCATGCCTAAGGCAAAGCAGATATCCGGTCTCGTACACAGCACTGCATACATAAGGTTTCCGACAGCCGAAGCACAAGGAATGCCTTTCATCTCATCTATCTCCTTTTGTGTCTTAGGGAACATTTTCTTGGATATATGGATTCCAAGTCTCAAAAGTACTAAGCCTTTCTTGGAATCTTGCATGCTGAATCATTTCAAGACAGTGTCTATGTATGAAACTTGCGATAACCCAATCATCATTTTCTTGCGATCTCGAGTGATCTTGATCCCAAGGATGTGTCCGGCTTTCCCTAAGTCTTTCATATCAAACTGTTTTGAAAGCCATGCCCTTACGTCTGATAATACCTTCACATCGTCCCCGATGATCAGAATGTCATCTACGTATAGTACTAAGAATACCAATGCAGTTCCGACACACTTTTTATACACACAACTTTCATAACTTGTTTTGATCAAACCCATAAGACTTTATAACATGATCAAAACATAAGTTCCAAGCTCTGGATGCCTGTTTGAGTCCGTAAATGGACTTCTTGAGCTTATAAACAAGATATTCTTGGCCTGTTTCAATGAAACCTCGGGTTTGTTGCAAATAGATCTCTTCGTCAAGACTTCCGTTAAGAAAAGCTATCTTGACATCCATTTGCCACATTTCAAAGTCGAAATGAGCAGCAATCGATAAGAGAATATGGATGGACTTAAGCATGGCTATGGGCGAAAAAGTTTCCTCATAATCGATCCCTTCTTTCTGAGTATAACCTTTCGCCACTAGTCTTGCTTTGAAGGTTTCAACCTTCCCGTCCGGTCCTCTTTTCCTATTATATACCCACTTGCAACCAATGGGTTTGACCCCATTAAGTGGTTCGACTAGCTCCCACACTATATTATGAAACATAGAACCCATTTCGGCTTTCATTGCTGTTTGCCAAGAATCTGCATCCTTATCTCGGAGCGCCTCGTCATATGTCCATGGGTCTGATTCGTCTTGTCCGGGAATCAAGTCCGAGGACTCTCCTATTCCCATGAATCTCTTGGGCTGTCTAACAACCCTCCCACTACGACGAGGCTCCGGTTGTGAAAGTGTATCGTTTGGTATATCATCTAGTACAGTTGGCACTGAGGTTTGCCCTCTAAGCTCATTTAAGGTAATCTCACTTCTGGGTTTTCTTTGGTTCATATAGTCTTCTTCCAAAAAACTAAAGTGGGTGCTGATGACCACCTTTTGATCTTCAGGACTATAGAACATACACCATTTTGTTCCCTTGGGGTATCCTACAAACAGCCTTAATTCTGATCGAGGATCCGACTTACCGGCTTCCTTGTCCAACACGTAGGCCGGACACCCCCAAATTCTCATGTGTCTCATACTAGGCTTGCTCCCGGTCCACAATTCTTTGGGAGTTTTGGGAACCGATTTGGATAGCACCAAGTTTAGAATTTAAGTCGCTGTTTCCAAGGTATGACCCCAGAACGACTTGGGAAGATCCGCATAACTCATCATTGATCTAACCATTTCCAAAAGAATTATGTTTCTTCGCTCTGCAACCCCGTTTTGGTGAGGGGTTCCGGGTGCAGTGAGCTGGGATACAATCCCTTCATCAGATAAGCAGTTCAAAAACTCATCGCTGAGGTATTTGCCTCCACTATCAGATCGTAGAGACTTGATACGTTTTTCCCTATGATTCTCTGTTTGAGCCTTAAATTCTTAGAATTTTTCAAAGGTCTCATATTCATGCTTCATAAGAAAATGTACCTTGAGTAATCATCAATAAAATTACTCATAACCTCCTCTTGCTTTGGTTGACATTGGACCACATACATCTGTGTGAACGATCTCTAACACTTCTTTGGCCCTATTCCCCTTGGCTCCAAATGCCCTCTTGGTCATATTACCCTCCAAACATGATTCGCAGGTTGGGATTTGTTCAACTTGGAGACGCTCCAGTGAACCATCTTTCACCAACCTTTGGATCCTCTTTGGGTTTATATGACCTAATCTTAGATGCCAAAAAAATATTTCGTTCACGCTTTCTTTTGTCGAAAATAGTTGATGTGTTATAGGATGCATTTCATGAGTGGTGTGCACAGTTAATTTGTATAGAGATTTTCCATCAATGTCCCGTAACAGATACACTCATCATTTCAAAAATGATGTCATTCTTATTAGAAGAAACTTAGTGTCCTTTAATCGAATTTTAGAAACTGAAAGTGAATTCTTTCTAAAACTGGGAACATAAAGATAATCTCAAAAAAATTTATCTTCAAAAGATAGGTGCACTTCTCCCACTGCTTTAACTGCTACTCATGTAGCATTGCAATGTCTGCTACTTGCGTAGTATTGCAATAATCGTTACTATCGTAGCATTGCAACATCTGCCACTTACGTAGCATTGCAATGTCTTCTATTTTCGTAACGTTGCCCAGTGTGATGAGGATCTCACTCCCACTAAGTTGCCGGATCATTTAGAACCCGTGAAGCCAACATGATTAGTGGATCTCGTATCAACCACCCACGAATGAGAAGTATACGCCGCTAAACAAGTTTCAACAACTAGTGCGTGAGAATTATCTTTCTTTCCGTCCCTTTTGGGGTTGGAACATGCAAAACCTCTATTGTCCTTTCTTACCGCATCTTAAGCACTTCCTCTTTGGATTTTTCTTGACACAACAAGCATTCCTCATCTTACCATTGCCCTTGTCAACAGTTGAGTTTTATTGCTTATGGCCTTTTGGTCCTCTTCTTTATCTTGCCTTCCTTTGGCCTAGAAGATGAAGACAGACCACTTGCCGTCAAAACTTGAGTTTGGTGCCTTATAAACATTTCTGCCGAGACCAAAAGCTTGCAACAAATTAGCTAGCGAGGCCAAAATGCTCAAAAAACTTTTTGGGCAGAGAGTGAAGTACCAAATTCATCTGAGTCTCCAGATCATAATCTGCACTCAGAATCTCAAGTTTGTTCAGATGAGCCATCTATTTTGAGGACGTAATCCCTTACGGGTTTGCCCTCCACCATTTTCAGTGACGACATCTCTCGCAAGGTGATCTGACGAGTCCCGCATGTTTTGACTCGTCAGTTGGCTCATCTGATTTTGGTGTGTCAAGAATCCACTTGTGCTTTTGTGCAGTTAGGACAATTATAAATTTTCGTTTCCAATCAATATAGTTTCCATACGTATTGTATTAACTTTAAGTATAATAACAGTGGATTAAAAGGTAACGACATACTGAACTGAAATAAATAACTATATGCATAAGCACAAGTATATCACAAGATTCGATCACATGCATCATATTTAAAATCTCAAAAAAAATATGAACATGCATCAGCCAACATCTCAAAACAGTTTAAATAAGCCACGTTGGGTGGGTCATTATTTAAGCACATTTAAGCAGGTTACAAACAAGAACAGTTACAAACCTTTAATATCAAGATTAATAGTTGGCTCCCTCTTGACCAATATAAAATTGACAGGGACTTCGGAGAAGTATATGCATATCAATTTTATACCTAAGTAATAACCATGATTAAATACAGGATTATTATTTCGCTTTGAACGAGCCTCGTTGGGAGGGTCATCGTCGCCACTAGTAATAAACCACAATCATCCGTTTGGAATTCATTCATGTGAAAGCTATCTTTTGACTGTCTCGTGGGGGGAATTTCTCCAAAAGAATTCACAAATAAATAAATCATGGAGGTCAAAATTAATTCAATTTTATTATCCAGAATAAAATTGTCAATTAATTATTTAAACATACTTAGTAATTTTGAAAGTGAGATTTTTCCATTTGGCAACTCTCATGAAAACACATTTAAACAAATTAAATAAAGCATAAGATAGCAAAAATAAATCAAGCAAAACAGAAAAATAAACATATTGGGGACAAATTATCCAATTGTCATGGTTTGATTTTTCTTGGCTTGATCTTGAAGAAACACGTCTCGAATTTCTCCTACTCGATCGTCTCGAAAAATACTTCATCTCGAAACGCCACGCCAAGAAGCTCACAGCCGGGATGCACGCCATCCGGCCGGCCGCTTGGCCTAGACCAACCTCGGCAACCTTGGCACCGCCCGGCGGGCCGTACCCGCCAGTGCCTCGACACGCCTCGGCACCATCGGCAGGCGCCGGCAGCTTGGCGGCGGACAACGACATTCATTCACACAGATCCGCCTCGCCAAGGCCGCCTCCGCCTCGCCCGCGGCGTCGGCAACTCTCGGCTGGCTCGATGCGACACGTCGCGTCTATCACAGCCGCCTATGGCTTGCCCACCATTCGTTCGGCCTCGTTCCAAGGCCTTGCCTTGCCTTGCTTCGTGCGTGCGTCTTGCCCCGCCCGCCGCCCTCGCTGATTCGATTTTGTCCTTTAATTCTTCGTCTCTTCGTTCCGATCCGGTTACAATTTATTTACAAAAATAAATAAACCTAGATCTAGACTAGTCTATTACATTGATCAAATCAAACAAATCCTAGTTTACTCGTGTATTTTCTCACGAGGCAAAAACGAAAACCTAATCGAATCGAATTAAAAACCACGGTTTATATGCATGCATAAACAAACACATTAAATTCCATGACAATTGGATACCGCAAAATAGATCTAGCAATTCTACTATCCAATTTCAAATTTAATGCCAACGAATTAAATTCGATTTAAAAAAAAATTGAGCAAAACCGTGGCTCGATACTAGGTTGTTGAGGAATGAGTTGCACAGATCTATTCGGGGTGAATATTTAAATACAAATTTAATTCTTTAATTATTACTAGCATGAATTAATCCTATATTAATTCAAATAATAATTGCAACAACATATCATGCATATAATAAGCCACGAAAACCTCACGACGCGAATCTACGGGTTTACGTGAACGTACCTCTCGGGATGGCAAAGTGACTTGGCCGACGGACTAACCAAAAAGGACTTCCCAAGTATTCCCTTAGCCCTTGCTCAACTATCCGGTGGAAGGACACTTGTCGAACAATTAACAAAAGGAAAAAATAAACTTTGTTGCACCACTTATGTGGATTTGCTAATTTTTCCAGCACATGGAATTGTACTTGGGAATGAAACAATCATCCCCTATTTATAGGAGAGGGGTGGTCGAAATTTACAGTGCAAAATCAATGTGGGAAAAGACTTTTCTTGATCACCAAGAAATCTTGAATATATCTCCTATATTCTTTTTTCCATAATTAAAATATTCCACAAAAATCCCACCTCCTCTAATTATGGATTTTTCGAAAATTTAATGATGCAAGATTCCAAGATTTGGATCTTCTTGAATTTATGAGATGTTCTTGTATTTCAAGAAATACATATCTTCCATAATATCTTTTCAAGAAAATCAAGAAAATCTTTCTTGCCCACTATATTTTAAAATTTCGAAATTCCTCAATGAATAACCAAGTGGGAGATTTCTTGAATTTAATGAGATAATCTTGTATTCCAAGAATACATATCTTCATTCCATAACAAAATTCAAAGAAAATTTTTCTCCGTCTTTTATCCATAAATTTCGAAAATTTAGAGGAAAAATAAGCAACAATATTTATTTTATTTTAATCACTGTTGGTCCCGGTGCAAACGAGTCTTACACGTGTATGGGGGGGGAATACACGTGTTCAGTGTTTTTTAAAACTTTTTCTTACTGAGGTCAGCTTGGGTCAGATAATCCTAAAGATTAGGTTCTGAGAAGCACAGATCGCTCTGAGTCAAAGTCTCTTCGAGACAAAGGATCCCGAAATGCTTTTAGGATACCTCGAGATAATCCCAACTGAGTCCTGAGTGTCAGAGATCCTGAGTTGCTTGGATCAGATAACTAACTTACTGAATCCTCAGAAGAGAGTTCAGTTTGGTAACTATCTGTTCTAGCTACTCAATCGTGCGGAATGGTTGTCCCTTTATTTTATACTCGTTTTAAGCTTTGCTGAAAACCTTCCCTTTATGAATTAGTGATTAAGCTGTGATTCACTTATGCAACTTCAGTGGATTGATTCCAACTGAATATCAGTGAAAAGTATGCTTTCAAAATCAAGTCAATGCAACAGTTAAGCACAGATAAGGAAAGCAATAAAGAACACAACAATTATAGTGGTTCAGAGACTCAAGCTCCTACGTCCCACTCTCCCGACTCTTGAGAGAAATTCACTATTCACTTCGAGCTTTACGACTACCTCGTAGTTTACTTACTCAACTCGTACTGAGTTTTTACGACTACTCCACGTGGTTTACTTACTCAACCCGACCTTGAGCTTTACGACTACCTCCGTAGTTTACTTACTCAAAACACAAACAAGCTTTCGACTACCCCCCACAGCTTACTAACTTCTCCTCTAGAGTTTTCGACTACTCACAGTAGTTTACTAACTCTTTACAACTCTTCTCACCAACAAACACAGTCCAACTACCTTCTCAAGGGTTTGGGGTTTCTCGGTTGGTTTCCAACTAGGATGAGATATCCTTTACAATGAAGCACAATGCAAAGGGTTAGGATATCTCGACTAAGCTTTGATAATTCTTATCAAGCTAGGCTTAGTATAGTGAGCTCTCTTCAATATAGAAGCACTTGGGAAATTCTAAGTTTTTCAAGTGCTTTAACTTTTTGCAAGAATAAGTTTGAGCTCTTGAGTTGCGTATAAATTTCCGTAACCTTACAATGTAGAGGGTCACCAAGATTTATAGGCATACACCAAGGTCACTCTTGAAAACTATCCATTGGAGAGATAGCCCGTGAGTTTCCTCTTAAGGTGTGTGAGAAACGGCTATATTTAGGGTTTGAAACTCCCTAACACATTTTAGGCAATAGCCTTTCATGTAGCCGTCTTCACTTTTTTGCAGTCTGGAACTTTTGTACATCTGGCAACTTTTACAATGACACATCCTTTGTCGATGGTCGGTATGGGTGCAATGTCGTCTTCCTCTTTTTGACTTTTGTCTCCGATTAAAGGTAGACACCTTCAACCACTCTTTTTGTTACAAACTCGAGTTTGATATAACCTTAACAACACTTCGACTTAGTTCCTTTTGTCTGCATTTGAATGTCTTGGCAATATCTAACTTTCTTAAGGAATCGCGTTTTTCTCAGTATTTGCATCCTTCAGATAGATATATTCAGTGCCTCGGAACATTCAGGTTCATACTGAGCATTCAATACCTTACCGAGTCTTGATAATTCTTTGTGCCTTGATATTCTTGATCTTCAATCTTCAGTCTTCAGTCTTGCGTCTTCAGAGTCTTCTGAGTCTTCAGGGTCTTCTGAGTCTTCAGAGTCTTCTGAGTCTATTGACTGATACACTGAATTTCTTTCTTTGAGTCTTGATTCCTCGGTATCTCTTGAGTCTTGATATCTCGATTTCTGCTTTGAGTCTTGAGCCTATCCTGAACTATATCTGCTGACTATACATTTTGCAGATAACATCCTGAATACTCTAAAACTGAATCCTGACTCAACTATCAAGATCATTCTGATCATGTCATACTCAGGGGTTTTGGGATCTTAATCAAAATCATATATATTAAATTCATCTCCCAACAATTTCCCCCTTTTTGATGATGCCAAAACCTATCTTGTTACAAACATATAACCTATACTCAGGTTTCAGTTTATCCTATTACAAGATTGGTTGTCTCCCAACAATTTTTTTAAAAACAGAGAAACTCCTAACAATATCAGAGAGTCTCCCAACAATTTCTTTAGTAATGAATCTCTTTAAATAGTTCATTACCAAATACTTAAACAATTTCCCTCATAACATTATACAGTCAGTTCAGAGACATTCATTCAGGCATATCAAAATAAAAGACATGTAAATAAGATAATGAGATATTATCTTGTGAGCATAATGATAAATCTTCATTGATGATTGGTATCCTATTACAGATAACAATGAGTTTATCAACAAAATCAAAAAGACAAAAAATTTAAAGATTACAGAATCTTTTGAGTCTTCAGTCTTCAGTCTTCAGATTTTGGCTCTTCAGTCTTCTGCTCTTCAGTTTGCTTCATTCTCAACTTCATCAGCGGGCACCTCCAGGTCGAACATTCCGAAAAATCTCTTCTTCAGCTCATTTCTTTCCTTGATGATGTCCGGACTGTTTCCTGTTAGACCCAACTGACCAGCATACTGAGCAATCTCTTGAGTAATGACCTTTTCATTCACCAAGCCATTACCAAGTCTTGGGGGAGGATAGGAATATGGACCAGGGGCTACTATCTGTACCTCTCCTTCATCCGCAAGGTTAATCCATCCCTGTAGATACTTTGGATAGAAGATAAGAAGATATTCAATGACTGCTTCATTCTGATCTGAGCTTTCCCCTTTCCATTCCCTGAGAACATCATAATTGAACCAGAAGGTTCTCTTGACCTCTTCCCACATATCGTTGAGTTTGATAGGCATCCATTTATCAACGTGGGGCCACTTTAGTGCTTTTGATGTCCCTTTCCTCTTGCTCGCAAACTTCCTGAATTCACTCATTAAACCACGCTCTTCGCCTATCTTCTTTTTACGATCCGCAGACGCTCCTGAGACCGGAAGCGGCAGTCTTTCTTAGCTTGTTCTATTTGGAGTGTCTTCAGAGCATCTCTCGTGTTGAAGACTTTCTTCTGAGGTTGAGACTCAGATTCTTCCGTTTCTTCATCATCCAGAATCAGCTTTCTCTGGATTGGCTTAGAAGCCTTTGCACACTTGCTTTCAAATTGAACACCGCCCAAGGCTTTCCTCTTCATAGGCAGTTCAGTAGCAGCCTGTCTTGTTCCAACCTTTGCTCTAGCACTTAGTTTCTCTCTTGCAACATCAAGCATGGTTTTCTCAGAAACTCGAGTGTAGATAGGCTTCTCCACTTGAGGGAACTTTAACTTCTCAGTAGCTTCGACTTCTCTTAAGGCTTTGGCTAGGTTATACATTTCAAGATCTTTAAAGGCCTTCTTCTCCAAAGTCGTGCCATGAACTTTCTGAGGTCTTCACCTTCTTTTTCCCCCTTCTTGGCACCGTAATTTGGAAGAAGTCTGGAGAGTGCTGTGTCCATGTGATATTGCTCTTTGCTCACACAGCGAACTTCTCCTGCTAACTGATCTTGTTCAGCTTCCATCCTCCTGATGTGGTTCTTAGTCACAGAAACTTCTTCAGATAAGTGGGCAAACTGGCCAGAGAGTGCTTCTTTGAACATCTCTGTCATCTTGGTCATGAGTACTGAGCTCATTTTCTCAACAACAGATTTTATCATCACTTCATTCCTCTCTGCCAATTTCACCTCTAGAAATGCGATTGACTCTGGTGCTTGATTCATTTCAAAGACTTAACTCGAATTTCCTTGACTCCTCCAGAACTTCTCATTCAAATTTTTCTTCCATGGAGGTCATCTGGGTGGTCAGAGTGTTTTGGATTAGCACCAGCTCTGAAGAGTGACTAAGACTTTCCATCTTTTGAGCTAGATTGGCCAATGTTTCTTCCATCTGAGCAATCTTGATCATCATTGGCTCAACCTTCTCAAGTTTCTCCATCAAGGGAGTGAGATCAATCTCAGGAACCTTCGCACCTTCTGTCTTTGTCACGATCATCCCGAGCTTGACTTAAGTCCCCGAGCTCCGATCTCCAACCGAGCCTCGATCATTTATCGGACAATTCAGAATTAAAGATATAACTTTCAGTAACTTTGACATAATTGTTAATAGTGCCAAAAGGTACCTGAAGAGTGCTAGCTTCAGTCTGAGGTTGACCAATTTCAGGTTGATCAGCAATAGAAGTCTCCTTTTCCATCCGAGGCCCGATCCTCAACATCTCCCCGCTTGGTCCCCATCTCCATCTTTAGATTTGTCTCCGCCGCTCGGTACCAACTTCATAGCTTTTCTCTCGGTAACTTCCTCTCGAACCAAATCATCAAAATCGGAGTTTTTCATCCTGAGCTTTGTCCTTCTGAACCCTGAGAAGTCGGTCAGAAAGGCTGTTTCCTCATTCCACCAGTCTTTCCCTCTGAAAGCAGCAATATCAAGCATCTCGGGAAGAGTCTGATTGAGGATGAACACAATTGTCCTTAATCTGAAGAAAACATCTTGCGGATCGGTATGAGTGAGCTCGGGGTAGCGGTCAAGAATGAACCATTCCCCTTGCTCCTCCACTCACCTTCTTCACCGCCCTTCTTCCATCTCGGGCTCTCGGTTCGGTTGAAGCCTGGCGATGGATCAAAAGTAGATCACTTTCGAGGAGCTCATCAAGAATATTCCGCTCTGAGTCTCAAAGACCTCTGAAGGTTGTTCGGTCGAGTCCTCGGTTTGCATCCGAGTGGGTTACGGGGCTGGTGACACTTCCTCGATTGGTTACGAGTTGGCTCTTCTATTTGTCTGGCCGACACTTTTTTCGAGGGAATATCCGGAGGCTGAGTTCCTTTGAAAATTTCTGAGAAATTTTATGCGAACTTAGAGATGTCTCAAGCACCTCAGAGAAGACCTGCTCCTCAGTCTGTTCTTGTGCCTTTGAGATAACCTGGGCCAGAACTTGCAATGGCGAACTCTGAGCAGTTTGGCCCTCAGGTTGAATCTCCTCAGAATCACTACCATCTTCATCAGTGAGAACCACCAATCTTCTGCGCTTTGGGGCAAGGTTCTTTTGCTTCATCATTTTTGCTCCCTGCTCCTTCTTTGCCTCCAACAAAACCTTCCCCCTGGTTTGTTGAGTCTCTTTTTTCACCAAGAATCGGTGATTCTACCTTCTTTTCTCTCTTCCCCCTGATGGCCTGCTTCTTTGCAGCAATGAGTTTAAAGAGAATTTTGGACTTAGGGAATGGGGTCGAATTGGCGAAGATATCCTCCTCCTCTCTGCACATCTCCAAAATATAAGCAATTTTGGTGGCATGGTGGATCTTGCCTTTTATTGAGATTGCCCCGTCAACCTTCTTCAAAACTTTGGTCTGCTCACTCACCGTCTGAATCAAAAATTTCAGCCAGTTGAAGTCAGTGGTGGGTGAGGCCTCTATTACCGCCATCAATCTGAGCTTGGGGGTACTGATCTACTCAAAACTCCCCGCAAGACTCATGATGCACTTGCTCACAATATCCATCAAAACACGATATTGTGGCTTCAGGTGCCTTTTATGCAGTGTCGCCTCAAACTTCACAGGATTCTCAGCAATCCTATCTAAGTACTCTGCTCTCTTCCCGACGAATCGTCGCGGGATCCTCTCCTCTATCACGAGCTCAAAAACATCATTGATTTTTTTCAACTATATACAAATCCCTCTCAAAATCGACGTATTTGGACGATTGCTCTAAATGTGATACGGTAATCTTAGAATGCATACAGTCCTCTTCATCTATCTTCAAGTTATAGATGAATTCGATTACCTCTTTCGCAAACTCCTGGTCTGGTCGGCTTGCGACGAGATGGGTGAGTTTAGCCGATCGAATCATATCGCGAGCCTCCTCTTACGGCTTTGAGTTGGTTGTGCTTTCGAGTGAGACAACGAACTCGTACCACGGCTTGTTGGTTTCGGCTAATCTCTCGAACAGGGTTGGGGCCATTTTAGAGAATTTTTTGGAGAAATGAAGCTTTAGGGTTTGGGAATTTCTGGGCAGGGGGATTTATTTGCAGAGGGTTTGGAAACGAAGGGTTTGATAAAATTTCGACTTGAATGGCTTATTGGGGTATAAATAGCTTCGAGATCGTGGGGAATCACGTTGGTTAGGTGAAAAACAATGGTTGAGATTAATCTCCGATTAATCGGGTATTATCTGAACCGATCGATCTCCGAAAAAGTAAGCCGCCAAAACATCCTCATTGGTCATTAATGTAGCAGAGCATTAAATGACTGTTGACCTTCTTCGGAATTTAAAACGATCAGCCCAAAAACATTCCTCAGGTGTTTTGTATTTATTGCAAATGATTACTGAGTTTCACTTAAGCAATAAATGAGTCGCATGATGAGTCATTACTTCTTCGACTAATTTCCCTCTATCGGTCTTCTTAATGAGTCTTCGACCTTGATAAAATGTCGATAATAATCTTGAAAATCTTGAATTGGTTCAAGATATCTCGAAAATCTTGACCTTGATGAACTGAGTTTCTGAGACTCGATTCAAGATTTCCATTTTATCCCGAGTTTCTCGGTAGAATTATGAGAAAACTTCATGCATCCGAAAATCTTCAATTTTCCGATTTTTACTCTATACACTGGTTCTAACATCCCTAATTCAATTTGAAAGTTCACGAAATCTTGATTCAACCAAAAGGTTTAGTCAAGATATCGGCTCTTTTGCTTATCAAGATGAATTTTCTCCATCCTTATGTCCTTTTTCTCGACATGATCTCCGATGAAGTGATGTCGATATCCACATGCTTGCATCGGTGTGCAATACGGATTTTGTGAAATAGCAATGACACTATTATTGTCACAAAATATTGGTACTTCATTGGCTACAACTTTATAATCCCTTAATTGTTGTCTGCAGCTTCCTGCAGCCATGTATTCAGCTTCAGTAGTACTGGTTGCTACTGAGGTTTGTTTCTTCGAAAACTAAGATATCAACTTACTTCCTAGAAATTGACACGTTCCTGAAGTGGACTTCCTGTCAATTCTGCAACCTCCATAATCAACATCTGAGTAACCAGTTAATTCAAGGTTATCATCAGCTGGATACCACAATCCTCTATTCATTGTGCCTTTAAGATACCTCAGTATCTTTTTGGCAGCCTCCATGTAACTAGCCTTAGGATTAGCTTGGTATCTTACACATATCCCAATAAAGAAATGTTATATCCAAATTACTACATTTTGAGATAGAGCAATGATCCAATGATTCCTCTATAATCGGTGGCTTAACTTGATTTGCCTTGAAATCGGGGATCCATTTTGTAGTTAGTATTCATGGGAATCCTAACTGCATTGCAATTCTGTACACCATATTTAGCAATCAGATCTCTGGTGTACTTTGCCTGGTTGAGGAATATTCCTTTCTTTGATTGTTTCACTTGAAGACCTAGAAAGAAATTCATCTCTCCCATCATTGACATCTCAAACTTGCCTTTCACCAGTGTTGAAAACTTTTCACACAGCTGATGGTTTGGAGATCCAAAAATGATGTCATCAACATATATATGAACTAGTAAGATATCTTCCCCATCCTCTATCCTGAACAGAGTTCTATCAACAGTTCCTTTGACAAAACCATGGTCAGTAAGTAATTGAGAGAGAGTATCATACCATGCTCTGGGTGCTTGTTTGAGACCATACAAAGCTTTCCTGAGCCTGTAAACTTGGTCATTCTGTTTGAAACCAGGAGGTTGTTCCACATAAATCTCTTCTTTAAGCACACCGTTCAGAAATGCACTTTTCACATCCATTTGATAGATCTGTGAACTTCATGTGGGCAACATATGCAAGAAACAATCTGATGGCTTCTAGTCTTGCAACAGTGCAAAAGTTTTCATCATAATCCAAGCCTTCTTCTTGGGAATAACCTTGTCAACTAGCCTTGCCTTGTTTCTCACAATGTTGTTGTTTTCATCTCTTTTATTCTTGAAAACCCACTTGGTTCCAATGACATTGTGCCTTTTACGGTATCTACCAAACTCCCATACTTCATTCCTTGAGAATTGATTCACTTTCATCTTGCATAGCGACAATCCAATGAGAATCTTGTAGAGCTTCATCAATCTCGGCCAGTTCTTTCTCCGATAGGAAGCGGCCAGAATAGTGCACTCTCACCATGGAACCTTCTTGTTTTAACACCTTCAGTTAGATCACCCACAATCTGGCTTGTAGGATGACTATCTAACCGTTACCTTCTTGATGTTCCCCCTTCAATAATATCCTCAACATTTGAAATGTTAGGTTCGATTAAATCGATAAACTTCGAGGAACAACGAAAAATGAAAAGGGAATCATCTTCCTCGGGAAATTCTATTCGAACATTGTCGAGACATTTGTTCCCCTTTGGTTGATAGATTCGAGAATTTGCCTCACCGTGACCACATCTTCATTGGCATCACATACCGAGTCCGAACTGGTGTCTGCTCGTATTGGTCACCTTTGGAGTGTTGGTTTTCCTGAGTCTCACCATCCTGAGTTCCATCCTGAACTTCTTTATCTGAGTCTGAGTCACACCAATCATAGGATGTGACCGACTTCTTCTTTTTTCAGTTCGATGGATGATTTATCTTTTCGTTTTCAGCTTAATCTGGTGATCCTCTTAGTCGGTTTATCTGCGTCATGTTCTGTTTCTTACGAACACAAGTAGATTCATCAAAAAACAACATGAGGTGTTTCCTCCACAATAAAGTCCTCGATTTGTAAACTCGAAAAGCTTTCTTGACTTGAGAATATCCTAAGAATATTCCTTCATCGACTTTACTATCAAATGTTTTCAATCGATCTTTACCATTATTGTGTATGAAACACTTGCAACCAAACACACAAAAAGAAAGAAACAAGAGGCTTCCTTTCATTCCAAAGCTCATAGGGTGTTTTGCCTTGACTCTTGGTCAAGATGGATCTGTTACGAGAGTAGCATGCGATGTTTGATGACTTCAAACCCAAAATCTTTTAGGAATATCGACTTCATTATCATTGTCCTTGCGAACTTCTTTCGAGTCCTGTTCCTTCTTTTCAAAGAACACCATTTTGTTGAGGGGTCCTTGCGGTGATGTTTCATGTGAAATTCCATTCTCTGCAAGAATCGATATGATATGATTTATAAATTCGGTTCCTTTATCGATCCGATTTTTTGACCACACTCAGATTTTTCTCAATCTTGAGCCTTTTCAAGAACTCTGGCGAAATTTTATCTCGAGTCTCTTTCTTCTTGAGTAAGAATATGACCTAAGTATATCTTGAGTAGTCATCAACTACTACCAATGTGTATTTCCCTTGCCATTAGTGCCTCTGGTGTTATAGGACCAAAGAGATCCATATCAATGGCGAAGTATTCTTTCAGTAGAAACCTCAACTTTGCTTTTTAATGATGCTTTAACTTGTTTTCCTTTCTGGCAAGCATCACAAATATGTTCCTTACTGAACACTTCATTAGGCAACCCTCTCACAAGAGATAATCTTGCAAGCTTGTTCAGGGTTTTGAAATTTAGGTGATTCATTCTTTTATGCCATAACCAACTGGTATCTGTGGAACTTTTAGCAACTAAACATGTATCTTTAGGAGTTGAACTCCAATCAGCAAGATACACATTCCCTTTTCTTGTACCAGTCAGTAATACTTTCTGTGATGTATCATCTTTCACAAAACATAAGTTCTTAGAGAACTCAACATTAAAACCCTTATCACAGAATTGGCTAATTGAAAGCAGGTTATGCTTCAATCCAGATACATATGAAACACCATGGATATGAACTGAGTCGATTTCCAAAGTTCCATATCCTTCAGTCTGTCCCTTGGAGATATCTCCAAAAGTGATCTGTGGGCCTCTTTGTTCAACATAGTCACTGAGTATCTTCTTGTATCCTGTCATATGTCTTGAACATCCACTGTCAAGATACCATATATCAGGAGCTTTTTCATCTCTGCTCATCAGTGCCATGTGATCTTTAGTCAGTTCAGTGCCCTTGTTTTCCTCCTGAAAAACAAATCAATTCTTAGGTACCCAATTTATGTAGGGTCCTACAAGGTTAGATGTACCTTTCGGAATCCAAATCTGCCTGACAACTCTAATCACTTTAGAGTGGCTAATTTGTCTTCCATAAACATCAACATACACATCTACCACTCTAGGTGCCTTAGCAGTTTTCTGTGTATGTGTGCTAGCTTTAGCATGAACATGGGCTTTTGAATTCTTCTTTGGTTCAGGCCTTCTGTTAAGATGCTTAGGCTTTTGTGCAGCCGGTCTAAATCTTTGATGACTCGGGTTCAGATAACCTTTACCCTTAGGCAAGTGGGGTTCGGGTTATGCATCTTTGAACTGGTCTCTTCAAGATATCTTTGAGGACTTGGTCTCTTGATTGAGAATGTCTCTGTTTGAGTGTTTCTCATCCGAGGATTCCTCTGATGGTTCAGTGTGGAGCCTTTCAGGTTTGCATTCTTAGCCTGAGGCTTTGAAGTACTTGCCTGAAACTTTCCAACTGACTGCTCAGGTTTTCTAGCCTTCACCTGGGGTTTGGGCTTTCTAACCTGATCATTCAGTTTTACTAAGACCATAGGTCCTTTTCCCTTATCTACAACCTTGGGCATTACTTCAGTTTGAAGTGTGGGTGCCACTGGTTTTACAAAGATTGTCTTCTTGCTACTTGAAGCAGCATTCAGATGACCTTGTGAGGTTCCCCCTGAAATGTATCCCAATCCAGTTTTTATAGTCACAGATCTCTGGTAACTCTGAATTTCATCTATTACATTAGATGCAGTATTCAATAGAGTTAACTTCTTCTGTGCACTATCCTCACAGTTCTGTAGAGTTTCATGCTTCTCAGAGAGGTCATTGAACTTAGTCCTGATTAGCTTAATCTCTTCAGTGGATTTCTCTAGCTTTCCAGTTAGGGACATTATCAACTTCTCTTTCTCTGAGAGTTGTACTTTCAGAACATCCAGTTCATCAGTAGCTCCCATTAATTGAGAAGTGATTTCAATATTGCTAGAGTCTTTCCATTTTAGATTTTCAGCTTTCAGTTCCTTATTCTGCTCTTGAGTTCTATTTAGCAGTCCTTGCAAAAGCAAAGATAGTCCTTCATCGATTCTCAAAAGAATCCATCGGTCAAAATAGACTATTTTCAGTGGAACTTGAAAACTCTTGTGCTAGTGTAGGAGCAACAACAGAGAAAGAAGAGTTTACCTCCTCAATGGCCATCGACAGATGTCATCACTTTCACTTGGTCGAGAATATCTCATCTGAAGAGCTAGATCCCTCCTCGAGTGTTCTTCTTCCGCAACCATGGCCTTTTTACTTGAGAACTTCCGGTCTCTTTTTAGCTTGCCTTTCTCTTCTCTCCTTAGCACTCAAATCTGGACAATCATACTGGGAAGTGACCTTTCTTCGGCAATTATAGCATCTGTTGGTATCATCATCCTGATCATTTTCTTCTTTGGACTTGGAGTCTTTCCTCTTGGATGAAGATCCTTCAGCTTTCAGGTCCTTATTCTTCTCAGTTGATCTCTCCTCAGGTTTCTTTTGGTACCTGTGGTTCCTGTAATAGCTTTTGTATTTTCCAAATCTACTATTAAGTCTATCAAACCTCCTTGCCATCAGTGCTAGCTTTTCCTCAAGCTCATCCCCGATGTTTGGCATGGGGTTCTCGAACTCTCTAGTTTTATTGTTTTATCTTTGGCTTTTAAAGCCACATTCTTACTCGATGAAGAATCATCTTTGCTGTCAGCCATTTTGGATTTCTTATCAATTACAAATTCATAGGCCTTCAGCTCAGAGAAGACTTCTTGGTAAGGCATTGAATTAATATTCTTGGTGTTTTCAATCACCACTGCATGGATATCCCATTTCTTAGAAATACCTCTAAGAATTTTCAATGCCACTTCTCTTTGTGGATATTTCTTTCCAAGTGCATTTAGATCATTCATGATGCTAGTGAATCTGACTTCCAACTTGTCTATTGATTCACCATCATCCATTTCAAAACTATCAAACTTTCCAATTGCCACTGAAAGTTTGTTTTCTTTTATATGATCTGTGCCTTGGCACATAACATCTAGTGTATCCCAAATCTCTTTAGCAGTATTACAGTGAGAGATCATTCCCATCACACCATCATCAATTGTACTGTATAGTGTGTCTTTTGCAATGTAGTCTAGATTGACTAACTTTCTCTCCTCAGGAGTCAGTTGGTCATCAGACTTAGGAAATTCTGCTCTAGGATCAATTCTCTCATCTTCTGTTCCTCTGGGATTCACCACAGTAAATTGGAATGGTCCTTGAGAGACCACTCTCCACATACGCTCATGTTTGGAATACAGATGAGCCTGCATTCTCAGTCTCCATAGATCATAGTTCTCCACTGAGAACATGGGAAGTTTTTTAGAAGACATTTTATCTGATCTTTTGAAAAGTAAAAAGTTTGAAAAAATAAGATCGATTCGAGGATAGACCACAAGTATTTTTGAAAATAAAACTTTGGTCAACAAAGCGGGTGGTCAAGTTGAACCACTGCTCTGATACCACTTGTTGGTCCCGGTGCAAACGAGTCTTACACGTGTATGGGGGAATACACGTGTAAAGTGTTTTTAAAACTTTTTTCTTCTTGAGGTCACTTGGGTCGATAATCCTCAAGATTAGGTTACGAGAAGCCTGAGATCGCTCTGAGTCAAAGTTCTCTTGAGACAAAGGATCTGAGCCGCTTTCGATATACCTCGAGATAATCCCAACCGAGTCCCGAGTGTCGAGAGATCCCGAGTTGCTTGGATCGATAACTAACTTATTGAATCCTCGGAAGAGAGTTCGGTTTGGTAACTATCTGTTCTAGCTACTCGATCGTCTTGAAATGGTTGGCCCTTTAGTTTATACTCGTTTTTAAGCTTTCTTTGAAAACCTTCCTTTATGAATTAGTGATTAAGCCGTGATTCACTTATGTAACCCGGTGGATTGATTCCAACCGAATATCGATGAAAAGTATGCTTTCAAAATCAAGTCAATGCAACAGTTAAGCACAGATAAGGAAAACAATAAAGAACACATCAATTATAGTGGTTCAGAGACTCAAGCTCCTACGTCCACTCTCCCTGACTCTTAAGAGAAATTCACTATTCACTCCTGAGCTTTCTGACTACCTCGTAGTTTACTTACTCAACTCGGCCCTGAGTTTTCTGACTACTCCACGTAGTTTACTTACTCAACCCGGCCTTGAGCTTTCTGACTACCTCCGTAGTTTACTTACTCAAAACACAAACAAGCTTTCAGACTACCCATGTAGCTTACTAACTTCTCCTCTAGAGTTTTCTGACTACTCCGCGTAGTTTACTAACTCTTTACAACTCTTCTCACCAACAAACACACTCCAACTACCTTCTCAAGGGTTTGGGGTTTCTCGGTTGGTTTCCAACTAGGATGAGATATCCTTTACAATGAAGCACAATGCAAAGGGTTAGGATATCTAGACTAAGCTTTGGACAATTCTTATCAAGCTAGGCTTAGTATAGTGAGCTCTCTTCAATATAGAAGCACTTGGGAAATTCTAAGTTTTTCGAGTGCTTTAACTTTTGCAAGAATAAGTTTGAGCTCTTGAGTTGCGTATAAATTTCCCGTAACCTTACAATGTAGAGGGTCACCAGTATTTATAGGCATACACCAAGGTCACTCTTGAAAACTATCCGTTGGAGAGATAGCTTCGTGAGTTTCCTCTTAAGGTGTGTGAGAAACGACTATACTTAGGGTTTGAAACTCCCTAACACATTTTAGGCAATAGCCTTTCATGTAGCCGGTCTTCACTTTTTACAGTCTGGAACTTTTGTACATCTGGCAACTTTTACAGTGACCTGTCACTGTCAGTGTCAGTATGGTATAGTGTCGTCTTCCTCTTTTTGACTTTTGTCTCCAGTTAAAGGTAGACACCTTCAACGGCTCTTTTTGGTTACAAACTCTGAGTATGATATAACCTTAACAACACTTCTGACTTAGTTCCTTTTGTCTGCATTTGAATGTCTTGGCAATATCTAACTTTCTTAAGGAATCGTGTTTTTCTCTGTATTTGCATCCTTCAGATAGATATATTCAGTGCCTCGGAACATTCGTTCATCTTGAGCATTGATACCTTTCTTGAGTCTTGATAATTCTTTGTGCCTTGATATTCTTGATCTTCGATCTTGATCTTGATCTTGCGTCTTGAGTCTTACGAGTCTTGAGTCTTCGAGTCTTCATAGTCTTCCGAGTCTATTGGTGATACCTTTGAATTTCGTCTTTGAGTCTTGATTTCCTCGATATCCTCACGAGTCTTGATATCTCGATTTCTGCTGAGTCTTGAAACTTATCTGAACTATATCTCTTATATACATTTTGCGAGATAACATCCTGAATACTCTAAAACTGAATCCTGACTCAACTATCAAGATCATTCTGATCATGTCATACTCAGGGGTTTTGGGATCTTAATCAAAATCATATATATTAAATTCATCTCCCAACAATCACCTTTTTCAGTTATTGGACTATTTGTTGGGCTACTCAGGGGGCCTTTAGGAGAATTAAGATTGGACCTTCTAATGGACCTTGAATATCTAATATTGAGCCACAATATAATTCAAGCCCATAAATATTAATTAATCCCACTACATAATTAATATTGCACTATCCATCTTAACCCATATTACAGTCAATATGGCTCCCGATCATTATTTCCCGTGTTTAAGATTATCTAGCCCATTAATTAATTCAAGCCACTGAAATAACTTTCCATTAATTAATATCTTTTATCCTTGGTCGAGGAACGGTTCAACATTATTATCCATACCGGAAACTAATTCCACTTGCAAGATTTGGTATGATAAAGCTTATGAACCTCCCAAGGGGGCAAATCGAACAAGCGTACTTGCACACGATTCTTCGTATTAAATCTTAGCAATCACATGTGACTAATAATATTGCCCAAGATAAAAAGTATTGAATCTCTTTGATTCGCTACCCATGATAAGTCAAAGCAATAGTCACCAATCCCACGTGATCCTATTTAAGGAATGGAGATTAAGAAACAACGAACCACTGAGGTCTAATTCTTCCTTGTTCAGTTCTGAAGAATTTATCCTCCTGTAGGTCCTATTCAGTGCATCAGTAATGCACTAGTGTAATCTCTTGGTCAAGACAAACCAATCTGAGCCTTACACCTCAACCTTTCGCGATGGGTTGTTCATTTCCATCTAGGTCGTGAATGGCGTACTTTTAGTTACAAGGGACTGTTAATTTAATCTTCTGTGATCTGATATCACTAAATTAACTACAATGTAACACGTACGAATTATTGAACAGTTATGCAGTAAATATATGTAACATTCAATCATATTTAAAGCATCAGTGATAAACAATTTATTTCAGTAAATAAGTCTGAAAATTCAGTTTCGATTATACAAAGTAAAAAGCATACTTTTCAGTATAATCCCAACATTCTGGTGATATAAAATTGAATGATGATTTAACATTACATAATGTTCTGTTTGTTCCTGATTTCATGTTCAATTTGTTATCTATTTCACATCTAACCAAAACTACTAATTGTGTTGTTAGTTTTTTGGACTCACACTGTCTTTTCCAGGATCTCACAACCAAGAAAATGATTGGTTTTGCTGAGCAGCAAGGATGACTTTATTTTTTGAAAGCTTCCACACCTGTAACTCATTCCATAAACTGTTCTTCTAGTGTTTCCAATGTGAACATTACTACTTGGCATACTAGATTAGGACACATATCTGCAAAGAACCTTTCCAAAATAAAATGTTTGCATATCAAAGATGGTCCTTTACCATCCATCTGTGAGATTTGCCCTTTGGCAAAACAAAAGAAATCCCCATTTCCTGTTAGTCAATCTGTTAGTAATGTATGTTTTGATCTGATTCATTGTGATGTTTGGGGTCCCTTCTCTGTTATATCTCATGAAGGTTATAGGTATTTCTTAACCATTGTGGATGATTATAGTAGATGTACTTGGGTTTATTTGTTAAAAACAAAAGATGCAGTCAAAATGTCTTTGGAAAATTTTTCAAACATGGTTAACACTCAATTCAATACCAAAATAAAAGTTTTAAGAAGTGATAATGGTACTGAATTCTTGTTAACTGAGTTTTATCACAAGCTTGGTATTTTACACCAAACATCATTTATTGAAACTCCTCAGCAAAATGGCCTAGTTGAAAGGAAGCACCAACATTTATTACAAGTTGCTAGGTCTCTTCTCTTTCAATCTTGTCTTCCTTTAAAATTTTGGAGTTATTGCATTCTTACAGCAGCACACCTCATAAACAGAATTCCTTCTGCTGTCATTCAAAACAAAACACCTTTTGAAATATTACAAAACAAACTTCCTGATTACAATCATTTAAGAAATTTTGGTTGTTTGTGTTTTGCAAATACTTTGGTGTCTCACAGGCAAAAATTTGACCCTAGGTCCATGAAATGTGTTCTTCTTGGTTATCCACTAGGCACAAAAGGGTACAGATTACTTAGTCTTTCTACAGACAAAGTTTTTAACTCCAGAAATGTCAAATTTTATGAAAACATCTTCCTTTTTTCAGACAAGAAGGCTACAATCAAATTCATTAATGATTTGACAACTCAAATGCATACTTTCCATTCACCTGATGATGTTTATTTGTTTGATGTTGCTCATGTTTCTGTTCAAAATAATCCTACTGATAAGTCTATATCTTTACCTGATCACTCAACACATACACAACATGATCACCCTGTTGATGAGTCTTCTACTGACATGACTAATGATGTTCAATCAAATGAGCTTGTTCAACATAATGAACAGGTATTTCATAATGATGAACAACAACTAAGAAGATCTTCCAGATCTAAGGTCTTACCTGCTTACTTGAGTGTTTATAAAACCAATCTTCCTGATTCTTTGCATCATACATCTGCCAACATTTCTGTCAAGTATCCCATTTCTGATTATTTGTCTAGTCAACAACTTTCTGATTCTTATGCTCATTTCATTGGCAATATCACTCAAATTTCTGAACCCAAAACCTATAAACAAGCTTGCACTGACCCTCATTGGCAAGAGGCAATGAAATATGAAATTAATGCCTTGGAAAGGACTAACACTTGGATTTTAGTGCCTCTACCACCTGACAAACATTGTATTGGGTGCAAGTGGGTTTATAGGGTAAAATATAAACCTAATGGCACTGTTGACAGGTACAAAGCAAGATTAGTAGCAAAAGGCTACACACAGGAAGAGGGGGTTGATTACTTTGACACCTTCTCTCCTGTGGCCAAAATAACAACTGTAAGACTTCTTCTCTCTGTTGCTGTTAGTAAAAATTGGTTTATACATCAGTGTGATGTTAATAATGCTTTCTTGCATGGTGATTTATCTGAAGAGGTTTATATGACACCCCCTCCTGGTTACTGTGATCCTACTGATTCAAGAGTTTGTAAATTGATCAAAAGTTTATATGGCCTTAGCAGGCTTCTAAACAGTGGTTTACCAAACTTTGTGAAACTTTGATAACTTTTGGTTACAAACAATCACATGCTGATAATTCTCTTTTCACAAAAACCACTAATACTTCTTTCACTGTTTTACTTTGCTATGTTGATGATATTATCATTTGTGGGGACACTTTGTCTGAAATCACAAATGTCAAATCCTTTTTACATGACAAGTTTACTATAAAAGATCTTAGAGATCTTAAATACATTCTTGGCATAGAAGTTGCTAGAAACAAAAATGGTTTACAGTTATGCCAAAGAAAATATGCTTTGGATTTACTCAATGATTCTGGTTACTTGGGAAGTAGGCCTTGCACTACTCCTATGGATTCTAAGCAATCTTTTACCTCTGATAATTCTCCTCTATTGGAGGATTCCTCTATGTATAGAAAATTGGTTGGTAAACTGCTGTATCTTACCATTACTAGACCTGATATTTCATATGCCATTCAAACACTTACTAAATACATGAGTAAACCTACCATATCACACTTAGCTGCAGCTCATAGACTCCTCAGGTATATCAAATCCACTCCTGGACAGGGCATCTTTTATCCTACTAATAATTCTTTTAAAGTGCAGGCTTTCACTGATGCTGATTGGGCAAGATGCACAGAAACTAGGAAAAGCATAACAGGTTATGCAGTATATCTGGGCAATTACCTCATATCTTGGAAGTCAAAGAAACAATCCACAGTCAGCAAGTCATCAGCAGAAAGTGAATATAGGGTAATGGGGGCAACTACAGCTGAAGTTCAGTGGATTCTATACATCCTCAAAGACCTACATATATCTCATCCTCAACCAGCAATCATATATACAGACAGCAGGGCTGCTCATTGCATGGCATACAACCCTGTTCTCCATGAAAAGACCAAGCATATAGACATTGATTGTCATTACACCCGGGAGAAGATCAAAGAAGGCACAATCAAAGTCATCCAAATCCCAACTGAAGAAAATCTTGCTGATGTCCTCACCAAACCACAAGGACCAGCCTTGTTTCAACAATTCAAAGGCAAAATGGGATTGATCAATATCCACTCTCATTTTGAGGGGGGGTAATAAGCAATATTGACCAAGTCTGACCAACTAATACTTTTAGTTGGACCAACTAGTACTTTACCACTTATGTGTTGTTTTACCCTTTGTATATAAATAGATCAGATTAGGGTTTTCTAATTCATTCATTCAGATTCACTTTCTCTCACTACGATTGTAAACAATTTTCCTCTCAATAAGATTTGTCTTTCTTTTGATTCAAGATGTATTGAATCATCTTTTTCTACACCTTAATTCTTAAAAATCAAGCAATTGGACTTGAATGTAAAATTTTGAGATTGCAAGAAAAATCTTAATTTTCTCTTTCTTAATTAAAAATTAAAATTAATCAAATTTATAAAAATACTAATACAAGACTTGCAAAGTCGGCCCGAATAATGACCCTGATTCTTAAACCCTCATCTCTCCAATTAAATCCAACTGGCAATCTTCCCCAACGGCTCTCAATGATTTTCTTGAAATCAGATTTTATTTCCTTATTTATGAACACACATTCTTCACTCCGCTTTCCTTAAACACCTCTCTTTCAACAACCTTGTTATTAACACTTTCCATAAAATTAGACACCTGAGAAACAAAAGTGGTGATCGGAATCAAACTGAAGCTGGGCGGTTGGAATCAGAGGCAGAGGGGATTGGGGTGATCCTGTTTGGATATGATGGTCAAGAATACGAGATGAGTTTGAGGAATTGGAAGTCCAACAAAATGTATGCTTTGGTTGGACATTGGAAACATGTTTGTCGTCGTGACAAGTTGAAGGTAGGGCAGCAAGTCCAGGTGTGGTGCTTCCGGAAGAATTCCCACTTATGTTTTGCCCTCCTTTGAGGCTGCTTTTCATATGTATTTTATAGCCTAGCTAGTTTAGCTGATGATTCTTTAATCCAGTTTACAATTCTTGTGTCGGCTTTTCAGAATTAGGATGTTTTTCATTGATTTCTCAATCTGAGTAAGATTTTACAATTCTTGTGTCACATATTTTCTGCTTGTGTTTGGGTCTGTTTCTGTTTTCTATGGAATTCAATCATGATCCATCCTTTAATGCTTAATCTCTGAAAAACCTTGATAGTAGCAGAAAATTGGTTGCAAACGAACGTGTGAAATCGAACCAACACATCAAAAAATTCAGATTTCGCACGTAAAGGATAAAGCCATGTAAAACGGGAATAGTCGTCCACAAAAGCAGCATAGTAACGATAACCATCACAAGTAACAACCGGAGCAGAACCCCACAAGTAACAATGAACCAAATCAAGAACATTAGCAGCACGTTTTCGTTCAATGTAAAAGACAATCTTTTACTCTTAGCCAACTGGCAAGAGGAGCAAACACTATGGCCTGGTAACAAAGATGTAACATTCAAATGCCCTAATTTATTCAAACGAGAAATAACGAAAAATGGGACATGCCCCAGTCATAAATGCCATAAAATGTAACTAGCTTTTAAACCTTTAGTCCGAATAGCAGCAACAAAAGCAGGAATCTCCCGATCAAGCACATAAAGCCATACGTCACATCTATATTGGGCCAAAATTCTCTTGGTGACCCGATTCTGAATGGAATAACATGTATTAGAAAAAACGTCAACTGGATAATTAGAAATAAGTTTGCTGATAGATATCAGGTTTTTTTGGTAATATGAGGCACAACCAACACATCAAGTAAATTCACATCATCAGTTAATTTGCTAGTGCCAATATGAGAAATGCATAAAGAATCACCATTACCAACTATCACATAACCTTTACCACAATACGACTCAAATTTCTCCAAGGCAGATGTCTAAGAAGTCATGTGGGCAGAGCTAGGGCACCAGTCTGATGAAGGCTCGGAGATGTTGCAAGAGGCATTGAAGGCCTGTGCAAGCTGAGCAGTAGAAGAATTCCGAGCATTAAGGAACTGGGAACACTTGTCAGCATAGTGCTCCCCTCGACAAATTTAAAAACGCGGCCTACGACCAGCACGTCCCCCGTTAGGGTTTGAGCCACCCGAGAAGCCACGACCCGCACTTTCTTCTTGATCGTGATGGAAGAATTACTGCAACTTGGAGAAAACCCATCAAGAAATTCACCGTGAAGAGGAATTCTGGAAAAGTGTTGAATCGAATTCAAGATTCTGTTTCTTGCAAAGCAAAGATGAAGAGAAAGGGGTCAAAGAGAATTGAGGGTCCCTGAAACTGAAACAGAGCCTATTCTCACTGAACAAATCAAGAAACGGATTCTTGATTTGGGTGGTTGTGAAGAAAGTGTGTGCTTCGTGATCGAGAAGTCGTTGTATCAAAGCGATGTGAACACCCAACAGTGCCGACTCTTCATTCCTCATGGGAAGATTAATAACAAGTTTTTCTATAAATTGGATCAAACTGAAGCTGCCAGGCTGGAATCAGAGCCACAGGGGATTCCGGTGATCCTGTTTGGATATGGTAGTCAAGAATACGAGATGAGTTTGAGAAATTGGAAGTCGAACAAAATGTATGCTTTGGTTGGACATTGGATAGATGTTTGTCGTCGTGACACGTTGAAAGTAGGGCAGGAAGTTGAGGTGTGGTGCTTCCGGAGAGATTCCCACTTGTGTTTTGCCCTCGTTTGAGGCTGATTTTTTATATATTTTATAGCGCAGCTAGGTTAGCTGATGATTCTTTTAATTGAGTTTTAGGGTCATTCCTTAATGCTTCTAAATACAATCTGGTTTGTAATTAGTTGATGAATGATATATTGATCTTAAGTTTTCAAGTGGTAACAGTAGCAATAAATTGTGTTTTTATGTTGCGACTATTTATTTTTGTGAAATTATATATTGCCCAACTTAGACATTCAAAGTTCAATGTTTTGTTATTGTTTATAAATGTGGCAGTAAGTTTACTTGTTTTAAAAGAATTTTGAGGAGAGAGTATGTCGTGAGTGAGATTAGCATGAAAACATTTTATTATCATTTAATACAAATTTCTCGTCTTGCTTATTATATCTAAAAGCAGCACTCTCTTTTGACTTATGTCTGCTTCCTTTTATTTGTGTTGTGGTATGCTGATGCGAACGAAAGTTTTGGGCTCAAGAATACGAGCATTCGGGCTAGGCGAGCTAGGCTCAAGTGGGCGGCCCAAGGCCAAGCCCAATGGGGCCGGGAATAAGGCTTGGGTGGCAAGAGGATTGGGTAACAAGGCAACCAAAGATAGTGTCCTATTTCACAAGAAGATCTTGCAAGATTTTCAAAATGATTTACAAGATTGGCAAGATCCTATTTATTTAGTGTTAACCTTTATCTTTTCGGCTTTTCTCTTTTATTAAGATTTGGTTAGACAGTTTTTTAAGTTTCAGTCCTTTAATTATTAGATTTGGTCCCGTATCTTAGTTAGATCCGCTAGGACATTTAGCGTGTGAATCTGGTCCTTTTTGGGACAGATTCGGTCCTCTTTTTTGTCCTATAAGTCTATGGATGTTTTTTTCTTTATTGCTTATGTTGAGGATTAATAAAAAAACCCCTTGGTAACTTTGTCAAAACCTAATTGTTTCTTGTTAACTAGCATTGGGGCAACAATTATTATCTTTCTTTACGTATTATTTGTGTTTTACGATCGTGGTTCTCATCAAATTGGTGCTTTCATTGAGAGTAGACGAGAATAGTGAAAGGAATACGAGCAATGGCGGGAATTCACAAGGATCTGATTGAAGCATTGGAAACAGATATGTCGGACATCAAAGCCGGCATGAAGGATCTTAACCTCAAGTTTGAGGTAATGTGTTCGACGATTGCGGAATTGTCACGTGGAGTCGGAAAACTCCAGCATCGAGATAGGAAGAAGAAGAAGCGCAGTGCGGATTCTTCATCCTGGAGGAGGAGTGACGAGGATTCTTTGTCTGAAGAATTTGATTCTACTGAATCAGAGGGACTCAACCCTACCCGACATCGGGTTAGGGAAGATACGTACGGGGAAAACCAGAGAAGGGTAGGCCCAAATTAACCTGCCCTGCGTTCAACGTTAACGACCCAAATTCATGGCTAAGCCGCGCAAACCAGTATGCAGCCCATCGCATACAACCCCACACCATATCGAATCCATTCACCGGCCCTGTGATTCACAATCCACCGACGCCGCTAACAGCAGAACAACGCTACCCAGGCCACCATTTGAACCAGAATGCGGCCACTAGTTCTCCCTTCACTCGACATCCGTCGAGTGCTCGATGCAATTTTTGGCCTAATAAAATTGAAGATGAATGCGAGCCTTCTCTTTTTAAATTTTTTTTTTTTTTGCCAATTTGGGCCTGCGACGCATAACAACAATTTGGCAAAAGTGGGGCGACATAACCTTTATTCTAAAGGAAATGGGCCTGAGTTTAATTTAATAGGGTCTTCTAATAATATTTCTTGGTAGGTCTTAGATGAAATTTTTTATGTGTGAAAATTAAAAAAAACTCCCGAATTAAAGCATTTAAAATTTGTAGCGAACATGGTTATTGTTAGGTCCCGATTGGTAGTCCTTATAGGGGCTAAAAGTCCTGATCCATTAATTTAGCCATCTGATTGGTACATCATATAATTAACCGGCCGACTCGGCTATTATCGGCCGAACCGCTATTATTAATGTGACGAATCACTGTTCACTTCAATGTAAATAATACCACCTCGGAGGTGGTATTATTTTAGAGGGATTTATACAGTGTTTCTTGAAAAGACTAATTTACCCCATCATACTCCATATAAAAAACAAAAAGACAAGCAGTTCGTTTCATTTCTCTCGATCATTCAGACCTAGTTCATTTTCCAAACCAAAGACGATTCTTCTTTCTCAAATCAATGGATCATTGCTGTTCTTCACACAAAAATTTCATGACATAATCTTGGTGTTCTGTGATCGGAGGAGTCGCAATCGATAGCTCATTAGTTCGTGCATACTTGTGAGTCGATTATCTTCCCGATCTGCGATTTTTTTCCTCGATATCGTTTCGATTTTGACAATTTTTTTCGGTTTTGTTGTTTAGGGTTACGATTTCGCTTCAGTCTAACCGGTCCCGATTTTGCCTTGTGACGATGCGGGTTTGAGGAAGAATCAGAAAAGTAAATCTAAGAGGAATGTGAAGTGAGGAAAAGGGGGGAAAGTTGAGGAAATTAAGGGTTTGAAGAAGGAAACGGATCCGGCGATTGATTTAGATGGGGAATCTGGCGATCCACAGATGTGCGAAGCCTATAATTCTGATATATATGCGTATCTTCATAATTCTGAGGTTATTCCAGCAGGGATGTATCTTACATATATTACGGAAAATGGAATAAATTTAAGAAACATAATTCAGCTTCCTGTATTGAGAATTGTTTTAGGTTGATGTTAATGTTTTTCTGTTGTTGCAACTAAACTGATTTTCTTACCTGATTATTTGTATTTGGTACTACACTAGGACATGCTGCTTTATCGTTTGAATGATGTTTAAGTATCATGTTGAGCATTTATTCTCTTTCCTATGTCCAATCCAACATTTTTTCTTGTTTCTAAGGCAAGCATGGAATCGATAATGAGAAATAGAGAACTAACAGAAACAAGGATGATGCAAGTAAGTTCACATTTTCTCTCAAAGTGTAAGAAACATGGTCCAACTGTATAATATCTACCTTGCAGGCCCTAAGAGAGGAGCTGGCTGCTGCTGAACGAAGAGCATTCTGCACATACTGCTATGAAGCTGGTCAGTCTCTGCTACTTCGCTCTTCCCTCTCTTGTGCTCTTTCTATGTGACTCTATGCTCTGTCGGGCTTTTTTGGAAGTCTGTTTCTGTAGTATTATTGTTTGAAGGATATGTGAAAATTTGTGTGGAAGAGCTGATTACATGCAGCATAATGAACTTTTTTATCTTATAGGCAGCTAGAGAAAGGGAGGGAGAATTGGAACAGAGAGCTATTGAGGCATCCACAGCATTAGCCAGAATTCAGGTAATGAAATGATACATGATAATTATTTACTGCAACTTATTATCTTTGAAAATCCAAGGCCTCTTTCTGTTTTTTCTTTGGAAATGCTTTTGAGTTTGATATGATAGGTAGGAACCATAAGTAAGATTTCCTAGCTATTTTGGAATAGGTTTTTTCAAATTTCTGCTGTGAAGGAAATCTTCTCGACTCTTGAGAGGTAACAGACTGTGAAACATTGGTTGTGCAAATTATGGGGTTCCTTCTACCAACTCGTTTTCAAGACAACTTACTTTTTGATGCTTTTTTGCATCCTAACATTATGTTGAACGGAAAGATAGACGTTTTAGTTCCCAGACAAGAATTCATCAATCGACTGAGCTTTAGTTGATTGAGTATGCTGCCTATTCTATTCTGAAGATACTCCCATTGGATTTAGCATGAGGAATGACCTAAGATTTTGAATTTATGAATATAGTATTCATGTTCTTGAATTTAATAATCCCTCTAACAATTAATATTCGGTATTACTGTATCTTAAATGTTCAAAAGTACAATCATTAGCACATGTATCTATGATTACATCTGAGAACAGCAGATGACAGGGCTTCGAAAGCAGCAGAACTTGAGCAGAAGGTAGCACTTCTTGAGGTAATGGTTTCTTTTCTCATTTTTATGGACTGTAGCTTCTATTCCCTGTCCCCACCCTGTCAGGTGCCCTTCTTCAAAATTAAAGAGGAAGTTGAATTAAATAACAGTGTAAAACATTATATGTTTTTTAATACATGATACTAGGTTGAATGTGCATCCCTAAACCAAGAGCTACAAGATAAGGAAGCTCAAATTCGCCGTGGACAAAAGAAATCTCATGAAGAAGCTAATCAAGCAATTCAGGTCAAAAAGTTGCAAAGATCTTTTACTTTGTTTCATTTTATTTCATCTATTAGAAAATAATTAAGACATTAATCATATTTTAAGCCATGTTCAGTGTTTGTATTGCTTGGTATTGTAGATAACGAGTCATTTGTTATGTCAGCTTTGAGAGGTGCCCAAAGCACAAAATATACTCTCTACCAGCACAGAATAATGGGAATGTGGGGAAATCCAACTAATAACAACCCTTAACTATTGGATGTTCTGTCTCTTGAAACCCTCTGTTACCAAATAATGGTTGCCAGTGCAATTCCGGAGGATCATTGATATCAAGAACGAGGATTGCTCAATGAATTGATGGTTGCCTGCAGTGCAATTCCAGAGGATGGAAGAAGAAAAGCCTATGCTGAGGGCCTGAGGCCCTTGCAAAAGCCCAGACTGAGGAAGAAGCTTCCAGAGAATCAGAAAAAGCTCGTGAATCAGCAAAAAAGCCCATGAAAGAGGAAGAAAAGCCCGAACAGGAAGAGGCTCCATCCTTCAGTCTATTAGCAAAAACTCTGGAGAATCTGTTGAAAATTTCTTGAATAAAGCCAAAGACCTCACATCAGGCATGTCATGGGAAAACTTGAGCTCACAGCTCAAATCTGTTGTTCAAAAGCCCGAAGAGGAACCCAAAGTGCAACTTGCCACAGTGAGAGGGCAGGCCAAGGCCCGCTCTCTGCCTTCTTTCAAGGCAGTGTTGAAAAGCCCCGCTCGGAAAACTCCTCCCTCTAAATCGAAGGTTGCTCCTAAACTAAAAGGTAAAGTAACGGAGCCTAAGAAAGAAACGAGGAAGGTTTTTGGTGGTTTATTTAAGCAGGAGTATAAACAGCTTTTTCGAGATTGTATTCATATAACATCTTGTCCAGAATTTGAACTTTTGTACGTATAGATGATACATTCAGGTATCAGTTTTATATTGAAGCTGTGTAAGTGTTACCTTACCATTAGCATGGTCTTTTTTGTGAATCTTCGATATTGTAATGTTTGTGTAAACTGTGCATAACAATAAATGCTTGGTTTTCTTGGCTGAATGTTTTTCTGATGTTAACAAATTGTAGTTTCCATTTTGCATAAGTGCTTTAGAATATGAGACACTTTCTGGCATTAATTTTTCAATGTCCAAATTAGGGGTGAAAACGGATCGGATATTTCCCGACCGATCCGGAGCCGAATCCGGTCGGTATCGAATTCGGTATAAAAAATTGGTATCCGGGCGGATACGGATTCGAATACGGATAGTTGACTTCGGATTTGGAATTGGATTCGGAATACATAATATCCGACCGTATTCGAGTTTTACCATATTTTATCGGATATTATCCGGATATCCGGATTTAAAAAAAAAAATTATATTAATTTTATTAAGACATTTGAATTGATATCCTTCCCAAATCCCTTCCGGGCCTTCCCTAGTCGTCCCTACGCTCGGCCGCCACTTTCCTTCTCCCTTTCGTTTTCACTTTTCACCGGCCGGCCACTGCACCCCCAGCCGGCTAGCCCCGTCGTCGATCGGCCGCCCCTCTCCTTCTCCATTCCTTTTCGCTCGGCCACTGCACCTCCAGCCCCGACCCCCGTCGTCGAAGATAAATCCATCCTTCAAGTTCTTTGATCCAGTTTATAAATACTTTGAGAAGAAGATGCGCAACTGATATCTGCGGTGATTGATTTTAAAGGTAAATAGTCACCGACCTGATTCTTTGATTTCAGTGGATTAGTTCTCTACTATGTCGCATTGAGAGAGTTTATATTTTCAGCATTCTTGAACAAGAAAATTTTTAATTAGTTAATTTTAGATATATGGTTGACTGTGTTGTTCTATCACGTTTTTGGATGCGTTGAATTGAATGCGAGAATCAATTCTTGGGTTAATTGATTCGAAATTCTTGGGTTAATTGATTCGAACTACACGTTGCATTCACTCCCAGTGGTTGAGTAATAAACTTGACTTGAAGCCACTCTACCCCCCACTCCTTTCTTTCTTCATCTTCTTTTCCATTTCCAGCTCATTCTCAACACTAATTTCACCTCAACAACGTCATTTCTTGCTGCATTTATCACTTGGATCTTGAATTCCCATTAATGGTGTGAACTCCCGACTAAAAATGCGGTTGCCAATCTTCTTCTTCTTTTCCTCTTCCCCCTCATTTCGCGCGGTTGGACCTCTCTGTTTTACACGCGTTTACTAACTCTGCTCTCAAAATTGATACAAAAAGCTCCGATTTTGGCACTCAAACTCATTTTTCTTATAAACCCACCTCAAAAATCTGGAATTTGAGTAGAGAAATTTTGTGGGCTCGATGCTTCGAGGTAATTTGGCAAACCCTTCTCCGAAATTTACATTGTTTGTTCGGTTTTTGTTTGTATCTTGTGAGTTTCTTTTAGTTTAATGGCGATCCGAGCGGTGGGATTTGGTAATTGTTGTGGAGTTGGTAATGTTAGTGTTGTTACTTTATTTTTTTACTTGCATTTGTTGCGGTTGAAGACTTTTTTCTAATGTGTCATTAAATTTAGTTTTTTAAGTTTGCAAATCTTGATTTTTACTGCGAGGATAATTCGGATTTGGTTTGTTTTGTAACCAATGAAAAACACATAATTTTGTCTAGAATTCTCAGTGACAAACTTCTCTTGGATCCTTTTTCACTTTTCTTTATAACATTGGTGTAAATTTCATGGAAACTTGAACACCAAAGATCTTTGAGGCTTGTATTTCTGGTTTTTTTTTCTTAGATTAAAAAATGGAAATTAAATCTCTGGTTGATTTTAAAGGTGGAAGCTCAATTTGTTGCCTATATTGGTGTTAAATTTTGTTTTACATATTATCCGATTATAGTTATTCGAATCCGGCCCGGATTCGTCCGATATCCGTCCCGTATCCGTATCCGAATCCGGCTTTTCCATATCCGACTCCGAATTCGAGAAAAAAATATGGTTTAGGATACGGTATAAGCACTATCCGTCCGTATTCGATCCGTTTTCACCCCTAGTCCCAATTGAGTCAATGACTTTTCTAATATGTATGTGATTGAGAACTGTGTAAAAATCATAGAGATATATCTACGTATGTGGAGTTTACAGTACAAATAAGATAAATTTGCTTCAAAATCTAAGAGGAATGTGAATTTGTTTTTTCAGATAAGTTTTAGGGATTTCGGTTTTTAGGGTAAGTTTTTGGTGAAGGGTAAATAGGTCATTTTAAGTATATGTACATGATTTATGTTACCTACAAATCAATATATAAAAATTACAAAATTTCTTTAAGTGGCTACCAATCAACTTACAATATTTTACATCCACTTTTTAATGTTGACTACTGTTGATACCAAAAATATGAAAAGAGATCAAGGCATTAATGTGGCTATGATTGACATCAAACTATTTGTGATGTGGAGTTGGTGAGAATTAATGAAGAACAAAGGGAATGTTCTTCATTAAAGTGATGATGATGTGCTTTAATGCTTATTATTTGGAGTGTTGGAAAGCAATAAATTGCAAGAGTGTTTGGGCCAAAGACCTTTTTTTTGGCTAATAAAGTCTTTGTATTCAATGTGAATGTTGGAACCCTTAAATGAGCCTTAATTACATATATTTATACTACAAACCCTTGGGGTGTAGCCCCTCTAGGGGCTAGGACCTAGCTTATTTAATGGCATGCATGGTGCATTAAATGACGCCGACTCTGTTCTTTGGTAGCGTGCTCGAAAAAGATTCAGGCGACCTCTTTCCTAGGGATTGCTTTCATTGGAGGTCGCTTTATCTTTTCCAGGTCGCGAACCCAAAATTTGAGGTTCTTGATTTGACCCACCCTTGTTGGGGTAACACCTTTCACCGTTTTCTTGAAAGCCGAAAAAACAGTTTCCCGTTTGGGGAAAGTCTTCACTGGCCCGACTTTCTTCCCGAGGCTCAGAGTTGCAGGCGCCGCCATTTGGGTCATGTGCCTCCCCAGGTCGCGAATCGGGGTCTTGTCAGATCGCGGTCATTCAGCTCGGGTGATGCTAGATCTTGCCCCGACCTAAATACAACTATTCCATTGTGTGAGCAACCTATCTAGGTCATTTGAGAGGTAGAGCTAGGGTTTTATGGAGGTGTTATGCAACTCCACCCCTAGTTGTTAGTTTTCCGATTCGTAAATTATTCGGTCACAACAATTGCCCCCGAGTCGCTCTCCCGAGCTATCGAGCTCGTGGGGATCTGGTATCGACAACGCATCCTACTTTCGCTTAAATTTTGGAGCCTTTGCGGGATTGATTGTGACGTTTAGGTGTCCCGAGGCACTTTTTTCAATGACGTCTGCGGGGTACTTTTGCGGGTGTGATGATGGCGTGTTCAACACGCGCCCGAATTTCAAGGGTCGCGACGGCACGGGTGGCCCTCGACCCTTGAGCTCCACCATACTAATCTTCTCTATATAAGGGAGGTCTCCCTCTCATTCTCCACTTTTCTCTCTTTCGCAATCTCCCGCTCTCTCTGCGTTTGCTCCGCCCGTGCGTTTTTGCCGCCCATGTGAATTTCCAGTTTTAGGTAAGGTACTTCCCCCAACTTTCTTATTCTCAATGACTATCTCCCCATCAAACCCTTGAACTTCCATTCAGGGAGGGTTCATCCATTTCCATACCGGAATCTGTGCATTCCAAGTCGGCCGCCGGGTCCAGCGCCGGTCCTTTTGTTTTCGATGTCTCTTCGGGCTCCGCCACCCGCGATGAGTTGAGCGCCGGGGACTCGGACTTCGACTCCCCCTTTTCCGATTTCCCGAGGGTGGACGACGCCGTGGACGGTGACGATGATGACCAGGTGGAGGTCCTGGAGGAGTACGGCTCAAGTTTCTGACTTTTTTCTGCCGGGAAAGCGATACGGCTAGGGGACCGGTTCGGTTTGGGTCGAGCCGACCCTCCAGAGATCGGGTCATCAGCTAGATCAGGGGTCGCGGAGACTCCCTCCGTGATGGTGGTCCCTACTGCCCGGGCTGGGGTCTCTTCCTTCGAGCTTACCTTCCCGGAATACCAGGTCAATTTTCCCTATCAACGCCCCTCGGGGTGACCTGCCGAGAGGAAAGGCGTGAGGGAGGAAGATGCTCGCTTTGTGGCGGGCGCGATTGCTAGCTCGGTGCAGGAAACCGAACTCGGATTCTTTCGAGAATGGTACGAGGTCCCTCAGGACGTTCACTTCTGGGTCCCGACTTTGGATGAAAGGGCCGACCAACCTCCCGAGGGATGTGTTGATATTAATGAGGCGCCATGGAGGCCGGTTTGCGATTTCCCCTCCATCCGAGGATCAGCGAGATCTTAAATCGATGGGATCTCGCTCCGACCCAGATTACACCCAATGGGTGGAGCACGCTGATCGGTCTGTTGACCGTGTTCGGTTCTATCCAGCCCGGTCATCTTCCAGCGGCCGACGAGATCGTCTCACTGACCAACCTCATGGGAGCCCACGCCGAGGCGAGCATCTGGTACTACGTGCGAGCTCGCCCAGGTAATAAAATCATCGAGGATGTCCCGTCCAAGGTGGAATGGTGGAAGCCGAGATTCTGGTGGGTTTTCGGGGATTGGCGGAGCCCGACGGACGAGCTGGACCGAGGTGGTCAGATCAACATCCGGACTGAGTTCGGCGTCGCCCAAAGTAATTCCGCATATCATTTTAAATTCCCAAGTTACTGATTTGACTCCTCTTCCTTTTTGCAGCCAAGACTCAAGAGGAGCCCCTCCTTTCACCGTTTCTAGCTCGAGCAGTCGTGGTTTGTCGGAGGACCCCTATAGTCAGATCGTTGAGAACGCTGAACTCGAACGACGCCCGGAGGAACGCGGGCATACTGATCGTGCCTAATCACCTGCGATATCAGTTTCCACGAGGTAAACATATTTTTTATCTCTTCGACCAACAACTTTTTTTTTTTTTTTTTAGTAATCTTCCTGTGACAGCTGCACCTCGCTTCGCTCTCCCCTTCATCCCCACCCCCGCGGAAACCGAACTGATGGATGCCAACAACCCTGCCTCTTTGAGGAAGGAGAGGATGAAGATCCTCGCAGATGCCCATGCCATCCTCCCACCCCGTCCTCGTGTCCAATTTCATCCAAAGTCGGTCCCCCGACTTTCTCCGCGAGCTCCCGGATTACCTCCACCGGGCTTGCTCGCTCCCCGCCAGGTCGTGGACCCTCGGCCTGGATCAACAGGTCGAGGACGCTGGGCCAGTGGGCAACATTCAGCTGGCCATGGTGTACGGTGGTCGGATGATGGCGGCCATGTCCAAGGCCTCAGAGGACTTCACCTTAGCGGACGAGCGAGTCCAGATGGCCGTTGGGGAGAAGAAAATTGCGGAGGCGGCCAGGAGGGAGGCCGTGGTCCAGAAGAACGTGGCCCTCGGCCTGGTTGAAATGACGAAGACTCAGGTCGGGAACCTCGAGCGGAAGGTTGCGGAGCTGGAGACCTCGGTGGCGGGTCTGGACGTGAAGCTGAATCTCCGGGAGAATGCCGTCCAGGAGAAGGATGAGACGCTCCTCTTGCTTTGGTTGACATTGGACCACATACATCTGTGTGAACGATCTCTAACACTTCTTTGGCTCTATTCCCCTTGGCTCCAAATGCCCTCTTGGTCATCTTACCCTCCAAACATGATTCGCAGGTTGGAATTGGTTCAACTTGGAGAAACTCCAGTGAACCATCTTTCACCAACCTTTGGATCCTCTTTGGATTTATATGACCCAATCTTAGATGCCAAAGAAGTGTCTCGTTCACGTCTGATGAACGTTTTCTTTTCTCGGAAACAGTTGATGTGTTATAGGATGCATTTCGTGAGTGGTGTGCACAGTTAATTGTATAGAGATTATTCGACAACGTTCCATGACAGATAAATTTATCAAAAAGAGAAATGGTAACAACTTTATTAAAAGTAACCGAATATCTATCATGAAAAAGTTTAGAAACTGAAATCAAATTCTTTCTAAAACTTGGAACGTAAAGAACATCTCTTAAAATTAAAACTCTGTCTTCAAAAGACAGGCGCACTTCTCCCACTGCTTCAGCTGCTACTCTCCTAGCATCGCCCAGTGTGATGAGGATCCCACTCCCACTAAGTTGCCGGGTCCGCTTGAACCCCTGTAAAGTGAAACAAACATGATCAGTGGATCCCGTATCCACCACCCATAAATGGGAGGCATACGCCGCTAAACAAGTTTCAACAACTAGTGCGTGAGAATTACCTTTCTTTCCATTCCCTTTGGGATTGGAACAGGATGACCTCGAGTGTCCTACTCTCCCGCTTTCCAAAACTTTCCTCATGCTTGATTCCATGCTTTTATTTGATGTTGAGTCTGCTTGGTTCAACTTTCTTCTCTTTTCATCATCCTTATCACCACATGACCTAGGATGAAAAAAAGAGTTATGTTTTCCCAAGTTCTTTTCCTCGCGCTCCCTTTCCCTTTCAACCAAAGTCAGAGCATTTACAAGATCATCCACTGTAAAATCTAGATCTTCCATTAGATACTCAAGATAATGGTGATTATAGCTCTTTGGTAAGGATTGGAGAATGAAACCAATCTTAGTCTTGAAATCACATTTTTAACATAGGATCTCAAGTTCCTCAAATAGCACCATAACCCTAAGGACGTGCTGCGCTGCAGTCATCCCTTTTTCCATTTTTAATTCAGCAATTTCTTGCTTTATACTTTGGACTGCCATATGGGTCTGATGTGCGAACATCGCTTCGAGATTCTGTATGATGTCTGCAACTGACTCATATTCTTGATGAAGGTATCTCAACGCATCTGACATATGTGCCAGAATTGTATCCTTTATCAATTCATTTGCCAGCTCCCATTCACCATAAATCATCTCATCCCATATTCCGGGGCCCTTAGTTGGTTTTTCGGGTTTTGGTGTATCAAGTACCCATTTGGAAGGTGATGCAGTTAGGACAGGTTTTAGTTTGTATTTCCGATCAAAATAGTTTTCACCAGTAAGCAAATTGTCTTTAAGTATATTGGACAGTGGATTAGAAGGTTGCGACATGATGAACTGAAATAAACAATAATATGCATAAACACAAATATATCACAAGGTTCGATCACATGCATCATATTAAAATCTCAAAAAAATATGAACATGCATCAGCCAACATCTCAAAACAGTTTAAATAAGCCACGTGGGGTGGGTCATTATTTAAACACATTCAAGCAGGTTACAAACAAGAATAGTTACAAACCTTTAATATCCAGATTAATAGTTGGCTCTCACTTGACCAATACAAAATTGACAGGGACTTCGGGGAAGTATATGCATATAAATTTTATACCTAAGTAATAACCATGATTAAATACATGATTATTATTTCTTATTGAACAAGCCTCGTGGGGAGGGTCATCGTCGCCACTAGTAATAATCCACAATCATCCATTTGGAATTTATTCATGTGAAAGCTATCTTTTGACCTTCCCGTGGGGGGAATTTCTCCAAAAGAATTCACAAATAAATAAATCATGGAGGTCAAAATTAATTCAATTTTATTATCCGGAATAAAATTGTCAATTAATTATTTAAACATACTTAGTAATTTTGAAGGTGAGATTTTTCATTGGGCAACTCTCATGCAAACACATTTAAACAAATTAAATAAAGCATAAGATAACACAATAATAAATCAAGCAAAACAGAAAAATAAACATATTGGGCACAAATTATCCAATTGTCATGGTTTGATTTTTCTTGGCTTGATCTTGAAGAAACGCCGTCTTGAATTTCTCCCACTCGTCGTCGTCGAAAAGAACTCCGTCTCGCCACGCCAAGTAGTAGCTTCGCGGGATCTGCGCCCGATCCGGCCGGCCACTTGCCATAACCAAGAACCTCGGATACCTCGGCGAAGGCGACCGCCCGCCCGATCTTAGCGTGCGTGGCAGCTCCCTCGAGGGCGACAAAAGCGTATCCGGCAAGCAAGCTTGCCTTGCAGAATCAACCACCACTTCGCCCGCCCGAGCTTCGGCGTACGCCGTCCTGCGCCCGCCAAGACGATCCGCCTCCTTCCGCTGGGCCGCTCTACGCCGCGGTGCGCGTCGCCTTTGCGCCCGTCGTGTAGCCTTTGATCCGATCTCGCTGTTTCTCGCCCCGGCCTGCCCCCCGCCCGTCTTGGCAAGTCTGCGTGCATCCGCATCGCGCGCGTGCCTCCCTTGGCATATTTCGCGCGATGCACGCCGCCTACGCCCGGTTCTGGATTTTATCCTTTAATTCTTCGTCTCCATCTTCATTTTCGATCAGGTTACAATTTATTTATAAAAAATAAATAAATCTAGATCTAGACTAGTCTATTACATTGATCAAATCAAACAAATCCTAATCTACTCGTGGATTTTCTCACGAGGCAAAACGAATCCGAACAAATCGAATTAAAACCACAATTTATATGCATGCATAAATAAACACATTAAATTCCATGACAATTGGATACCTGGAAAACAGATCTAGCAATTCTACTATCCAATTTCAAATTTAATGACAGCGAATTAAATTACAATTAAAAAAATTCAGAGCCCGAAACCGTGGCTCTGATACCAGTTGTTGGGGAATAAGTTGCACAGATCTATTCGGGGTGAATATTTAAATAAAAATTTAATTCTTATAATTATTACTAGCATGAATTAATCATATATTAATTCAAATAATAATCCAACAACATATCATGCATATAATTAATTCACGTAAATCCTATGCATGCAGAATTCTACGAGCTTACGTGAACGTACCTCTTGGGATGGCAGTGATCTGGCTGATTAGACTAACCAAAAGAACTTCCCAAGTATTCCCTTAATCCTTGTTCGACTATCCGGTGGTAGGACACTTGTGAACAATTAACAAAAAGGAAAATAAATTATGTTGCGCCACCTTTGTGGATTTACTAATTTTTCCAGCACATGGAATTGTACTTGGGAATGAAAGAATCATCCCCTATTTATAGAGCGCAAGTGGTCGAAAATTGTGGGCAAGATAATACGGGAAAATCTTTTCTTGATCTCCAAGAAATCTTGAATATATCTCTATATTCTTTTTCCCATAATTATAATATTTCACAAAATCCCACTTACTCTTTGTTATGGGATATTTTCGAAAATAATAGGCAAGAATCCAAGATTTGGATCTTCTTGAATTTATGAGATATTCTCGTATTTCAAGAAATACATATCTTCCATAATATCTTTTCAAGAAAATCAAGAAAATCTTTCTTGCCCTTTATCTTTCAAAAATTTCGAAATCTTCTTTATAAATAACAAAGTGGGAGATTTCTTGAATTTAATGAGATAATCTTGTATTCCAAGAATACATATCTTCATTCCATAACAAAATTCAAAGAAAATCTTTCTCCCCTTTTATCTATAAATTTCGAAAATAATTGGGAAAAATAAGCAACAATATTTATTTTATTTTAAACACCTTTTTCAGTTATTGGACTATATGTTGGGCTACTTAGGGGGCCTTTAGGAGAATTAAGATTGGACCTTCCAATGGATCTTGAATTATCAATATTGAGCCACAATATTATTCAAGCCCATAAATATTAATTAATCCCACTACATAATTAATATTGCACTATCCATCTTAACCCATATTACAGTCAATATGGCTCCCGGTTATTATTTCCCGTGTTTAAGATTATCTAGCCCATTAATTAATTCAAGCCACTGAAATAGCTTTCCGTTAATTAATATCTTTTGTCCTTGGTCAAGGAACGGTTCAACATTATTATCCATACCGGAAACTAGTTCCACTTGCAAGATTTGGTATGATAAATCTTATGAACCTCCCAAGGGGGCAAATCGAACAAGCGTACTTGCACACGATTCTCCGTATTAAATCTTAGCAATCGCATGTGACCAATAATATTGCCCAAGATAAAAAGTATTGAATCTCGTTGATTCTCTACCCATGATAAGTCAAAGCAATAATTACCAACCACACGTGATCCTATTTAAGGAACGAAGATTAAGAAATAACGAACCACTGAGGTCTAATTCTTCCTTGTTCAGTTCTGAAGAATTTGTCCTCCTGTAGGTCCTATTCAGTGCATCAGTCATGCACTAGTGTAATCTCTTGGTCAAGACAAGCCAATCTGAGCCTTACACTTCAACCTTTCACGATGGATTGTTCATTTCCATCTAGGTCTTGAATGGGGTACTTTTAGTTACAAGGGACTGTTAATTTAATCTTCTGTGATCTGGTATCACTAAATTAACTACAATGTAACACGTACGATTTATTGAACAGTTATGCAGTAAATATATGTAACATTCGATAATATTTAAAGCATTAGTGATAAACAATTTATTTCAGTAAATAAGTCCGAAATTCCATTTTGATTATACAAAGTAAAAACATACTTTCCAGTATAATCCCAACAATCTCCCACTTATACTCAAAGTTTTTTTTTATGTATACTACAAACATGTCTCGTGTAGTCTGTGACATCTAATGTCACCTACACAAACCTAATAATTTCTCCCACTTATACTTAAAGCAGATTGGCAACGGTCTTGACACCCATTCCTTTCATATGTCTCTCGAATGTATTCAGAGGCAGACCCTTTGTGAATGGATCCGCTAGGTTGTCTTCAGACACTATCTTTGCCACATCTATATCTCATCTCTTAACGATTTCTCGTATAAGATGGTATTTCCTTTTAATGTGTTTGATGGCCTTGTGGGCTCTTGGTTCCCTTGAATTTGCAACTGCTCCGGCATTGTCACAATAAACAGTGATTGTGCTGGGCAAATTCGGAACTACGTCCAAGTCCACTAGGAAGTTCTTGAGCCAAACCGCTTTTTTTTTGCCTCATGCGATTACACTGATCTCCATGGTAGAATCTGCGATGCATTTCTGCTTAATGCTTCTCCATGTCACAGCTCCTTCCCCCATGCAAACACACTACCGGAGGTAGATTTTCTGGAGTCTATGTCTGATTGGAAATCCGAGTCCGTGTAGCCGATGGGGATTGGACTATCTGACTGATAAATCAACATTCTATCCCGAGTTCTTTTCAGATACTTGGAATGTTTTTAACTGCCGTCAATGCTCTTTCCCCGGAGTTACTTTGATATCTCGCCACCATGCCAACGGCAAAAACAGATATCCGATCTCGTACACAGCATTGCATACATAAGGCTTCCGACAGCCGAAGCATAAGGAATGCTTCTCATGTCATCTATCTCCTTTTACATCTTAGGGCACATGTTCTTGGATAGATGGATTCCATGTCTGAAAAGGTACGAAGCCTTTCTTGGAATCTTTTATCTTTGAATCGTTTCAAAACAAAGGTGTCTGTATGAAGCTTGGCGATAAACCTATCATCCTTTTCTTCACGATCTCGAGTGATCTTGATCCCAAGGATGTGCGGCGGCTTCCCCTAAGTCCTTCATTTCAAACCGTTTTTTGAAGCCATGCCCTTACGTCGATAACACCTTTACATCGTTCCCGATGATCGAGAATGTCGCTCTCGATAGTACTAAGAATACCAATGCGATTCGAACACGCTTTTTGTATACACAACTTTCGAACTCGTTTTGATCGAACCCATAAGAATTTATAACATGATCAAAACATTGGTTCCAAGCTCTGGATGCCTGTTTGAGTCTGTAAATGGACTTCATGAGCTTACAAACTAGGTGTTCTTGGCCTTTTTCAATGAAGCCTTGGGGTTGTTGCATATAGATCTCTTCATCAAGACTTCCGTTAAGGAAAAACCGTCTTGACATCCATTTGCCGATTTCAAAATCGAGATCTTGCAAAGAATCGATAAGAGAATTCGATGGACTTAAGCATGGCTACGGGCGAAAAAGTTTCCTCATAATCGATCCCTTCTTTCTGAGTATAACCTTTCGCCACTAGTCTTGCTTTGAAAGTTTCCACCTTCCCTTCCGGTCCTCTTTTTCTCTTATACACCCACTTGCAACCAATCGGTTTGACCCCATTAAGTGGTTCGACTAGCTCCCACACTCTGTTATGAAACATAGAACCCATTTAAACTTCCATTCTTTGTTTGCCAAGAATCTGCATCCTTGTCTTGGATTGCCTCGTCATATGTCCATGGGTCTGATTCTTCTTGTCCGGGAATCAAGTCTGAGGACTCTCATATTCCCATGAATCTCTCGGGCTGTTTCACAACCCTCCCACTACGATGAGGTTCCGGTTGTGTAAGTGTGTCGTTTGGTATATCATCTTGTACAGTTGGCATTGAGGTTTGCCCCCTTAGCTCATTTAAGGTAATCTCATACGGGTCTTCTTTTCGTTCATATAGTCTTCTTCCAAAAATCTAAAGTGGGTGCTTATTACCACCTTTTGATCTTGGGGACCATAGAACATACACCCTTTTTTGTTCCCTCGGGGTATCCCACAAACAACCTTAATTACGATCGAGGATCCATTTTCCGGCTTCCTTGTCCAACACGTGGGCGACACCCCCAAATTCTCATGTGTCTCATACTAGGCTTGCCGGGTCCACAATTCTTTGGGAGTTTTGGGAACCCGATTTGGATGGCACCAAGTTCGTAATGTAAGTCTGCTGTTTCAAGGCATGACCCCGTAATCGACTTGGGAAGATCCGCATAACTCATCATATATCTAACCATTTCCAAAAGAGTTCTGTTTTCTTCGCTCTGCAACCCCGTTTTGTTGAGGGGTTCCGTCTGCGATGGTTTGATCTGAATCCCTTCATCGAATAAGTAGTTCAAAAACTCATCGCTGAGGTATTCGCCTCCATGATCAGATCGTAGAGACTTGATACGTTTTTCCCTATGATTCTCTGCTTGAGCCTTAAATTCTTTGAATTTCTCAAAGGTCTCAGATTTATGCTTCATAAGGAAAATATAACTGCATACTTGAGTAATCATCAATAAAAGTGACAAAATACTCATAACCTCCTCTTGCTTTGGTTGACATTGGACCACATACATCTGTGTGAACGATCTCTAACACTTCTTTGGCTCTATTCCCCTTGGCTCCAAATGCCCTCTTGGTCATCTTACCCTCCAAACATGATTCGCATGTTGGAATTGGTCCAACTTGGAGAAACTCCAGTGAAACGTCTTTCACCAACCTTTGGATCCTCTTTGGATTTATATGACCCAATCTTAGATGCCAAACAAGTGTCTCGTTCACGTCTGATGAACATTTTCTTTTCTCGGAAACAGTTGATGTGTTATAGGATGCATTTCGTGAGTGGTGTGCACAGTTAATTGTATAGAGATTATTCGACAACGTTCCATGACAGATAAATTTATCAAAAAGAGAAATGGTAACAACTTTATTAAAAGTAACCGAATATCTATCATGAAAAAGTTTAGAAACTGAAATCAAATTCTTTCTAAAACTTGGAACGTAAAGAACATCTCTTAAAATTAAAACTCTGTATTCAAAAGACAGGTGCACTTCTCCCACTGCTTCAGCTGCCACTCTCGTAGCATCGCCCAGTGTGATGAGGATCTCACTCCCACTAAGTTGCCGGGTCCGCTTGAACCCCTGTAAAGTGAAACAAACATGATCAGTGGATCCCGTATCCACCACCCATAAATGGGAGGCATACGCCGCTAAACAAGTTTCAACAACTAGTGCGTGAGAATTACCTTTCTTTCCATTCCCTTTGGGATTGGAACAGGCTGACCTCGAGTGTCCTACTCTCCTGCTTTCCAAAACTTTCCTCATGCTTGATTCCATGCTTTTATTTAATGTTGAGTCTGCTTGGTTCAACTTTTTTCTCTTTTCATCATCCTTATCACCACATGACCTAGGATGAAAAAAAGATTTATGTTTTCCCAAGTTCTTTTCCTCGCGCTCCCTTTCCCTTTCAACCAAAGTCAGAGCATTTACAAGATCATCCACTGTAAAATCTAGATCTTCCATTAGATACTCAAGATAGTGGTGATTATAGCTCTTTGGTAAGGATTGGAGAATGAAATCAATCTATGTCTTGAAATCACATTTTTTGCCGAGGATCTCAAGTTCCTCAAATAGCACCATAACCCTAAGGACGTGCTGCGCTGCAGTCGTCCCTTTTTCCATTTTTAATTCAGCAATTTCTTGCTTTATACTTTGGACTGCCATATGGGTCTGATGTGCGAACATCGCTTCGAGATTCTGTAAGATGTCTGCAACTGAGTCATATTCTTGATGAAGGTGTCTCAACGCATCTGACATATGTGCCAGAATTGTATCCTTTATCAATTCATTTGCCAGCTCCCATTCACCATAAATCATCTCATCCCATATTCCGGCGCCCTTAGTTGGTTTTTCGGGTTTTGGTGTATATAGTACCCATTTGGAAGGTGATGCGGTTAGGACAGGTTTTAGTTTGTATTTCCAATCAAAATAGTTTTAACTAGTAAGCAAATTGTCTTTAAGTATATTGGACAGTGGATTAGAAGGTTGCGACATGATGAACTGAAATAAACAATAATATGCATAAGCACAAATATATCACAAGGTTCGATCACATGCATCATATTAAAATCTCAAAAAAATATGAACATGCATAAGCCAACATCTCAAAACAGTTTAAATAAGCCACGTGGGGTGGGTCATTATTTAAACACATTCAAGCAGGTTACAAACAAGAACAGTTACAAACCTTTAATATCTAGATTAATAGTTGGCTCCCACTTGACCAATACAAAATTGACAGGGACTTCGGGGAAGTATATGCATATCAATTTTATACCTAAGTAATAACCATGATTAAATACATGATTATTATTTCGTATTGAATGA